>JAZDUA010000198.1:600000-952500 GCA_038098605.1 Gryllus longicercus
AATTAGTCAATACACATCTGAACCCTAATATATGTTAGATATGGTTGCTGATTATGGATAAATTGCAATAATTTGTCATCCCTCTTCAGTAGATCACTCACATCTTTTAATTCTAATGTTTAAGGGAGGCCATCATAGCCCACTCTGTATTATCTAATGCATGAACGTTCTAGCCCCTAACAAGCGAAAAGTCACGTGGTTGCGAGTTGTATTTTTGCTGTAAAAATGTTGCCGCACTGAAACCGATGATGCAATACATTTCAAATCAAGACAGTAGAGTACCTTTTTGCACATCGGGAACTGAAAGTTTTTCTTGAACAGCTCTCTCATTTCGCAAGTAGCTGAGATTGATATGGAAAATACATAATGGTAAATGTACAATTTTGGGGGGAATTATCATCTTCAACTAAGGCAAACAGCCAAGCTTCTCTACGGAACCTGAAACTCGCACCTGGACCTTCTCTTCGGTTGACCTCGTTCCTTCCTTTATTTATCTTCCTCTTCCCAGCCACGAGCTCCCTGACCAAGCACCCAAGAATGATGCAAGCGTAGGCTGTTCTGTTGTACCTACGCCCCGCTCCCCATGTCACGTCCAAATATGCACTCCAAATGCACTTATATTTCTACGTCTTTCCATTGACTATTCCACTCGTGAAATTAAAACAATAGTATTTAACTATGTATACAAAATTCCGCAATCAGGGCGGTGTATCTCAAAAATGTTTATCGCTTTTTCTATCCGATTTTTCTTACCACTTCTCCCTACTGACCAATCATAAACTGTGACTCATCTATCTTAGGTGTCAGTATGTTACACCGATCGTTTGTATCGCTTGTGAATTTAACATCGTTTTCAGTTATTTTCAATATTTGACGCATTTTAGGACTCTGTTGGCATAATTTCGCTCGTGAAATAGTCCTATTAAATACCACTCGTGCTTTGGAAATTCTCAAATGAATCCCCTCCTCGAATCGTGAGTCGGGAATTTATCGTCAATTTCCAAACTACTCATGACATTACCTACGATACTCCTGAGGAGATTTATCTGTTCGGTTTAATGAAGTTTAGTGACAAAGATTTCGCTAATTTATTTATCGAAACGATCCCTCGAGAACCTCATGGACAGCGTGCTAGTTTTCCATGGTGCAATCCCGGTTTCGATTCGCGGTCGGGGCACAAATAGAGCTGTAGCTTTCCATTACAATAGTCTGCTTCTATAGCTGCAATACGAAAGAAAAGCTCAGGCAGGCCCAGTAAGCTAGGTCTTTTGACGGGAATAGCTAATGCTTGCCACGCCTCCATTAACCGCAGGCGTGGATGATAAATAACCACAGGGCCCTGGCCTGGAAACACCGCTTATTGGCAAAAATTGAATTAATCCGATCCTAAAATGCCACATTCATATTTATAGAAACGTCAAGTAGAAGGAACGGTGACTCCTACCCTTCGTCTTATTTGCGTTTTGTGTTCCAAATAAGCAAACACATTTTTCGATGGCGATGCGGGAACAAAAAGGCGTAATGTTATAAATCAATTCCTGGCCAAACATAAAAATGAAATTATATAAAGCAGCGCCTCTCTGTACGAGCGAATCAATGTTTGGGAAATTGCGGGTTCGATTCCCGCAAGGCACATTTTCTGGATATCTTTGGCATCTATGATCGCGGAGCCTGCCGAAGTGAGTTCATGGGCCGACGGTTCTGAGCAGTGGTTTCTGTGCTTTGCCTGTTTACTTCTACACGAATGCTAAACGAACCTAAGAAGACAGGTCACAGCCGATAAGTCGATCCTCGTATGGCCCATCCCATTGATTGAAAAACTCTCCGACAAGCGTCGAGAATGTGGAGACTGCCTCAACCGAGTCCCCGAGGTACTACATCCGTATGTTTTGCAGTGGGAAGAAACGGTACAATAAATTTAAAAAATTCACTACAGTTGTATTTTGTGCATTATTTCAAGAATCTATAGGTGTACTGTTCGTACAAACCTTCAACCGAGAGGGAAACAACCTCTATTTTGGACACATGAGTTAATTTACCCATAGAAGACGAATACTTTAAAACAAAACCTTCAGCGACATGACTTCTTGTTGCTCTCCCTAAGTGGCGTTACGTCTGTTTTGTGAGTTACTGAATATTGAAATATAAGAGAGAAAATGAAGTAAATCTTTCGCTTGTTAGAGTCTGGTAAAGTGTTAGTCCTTCAGCATAAACCTTAACGAATAATTTCTTTTTTTGTGCCTCCTTGGCTGCCCGGAGACCGCGTCCTAGGCACAGATGCCAACGATTCTGCCGCCGTGCTACGACAATCCTCGGGGCGATTGCTGCGACATTCCTCAGGGCATTTCGCCCTGAGGAAGGTCGCAGAATGACGGCCGAAACGTTGGTATCTGTGCTTGGGACGCGGGATCTTCCAGACAGCCAAGTAGATACCGACCCCGGCCGCGGAAGCCTACGCTTTACTTCGTTTTCTGTAATCCACACGATAGACACGGTGCCAATTCCCACGCATCCGTCGAAGCACACGGCTCCTCGCCAAATAACAGTGTCCACCTCGAAGAATGCAAACAATATTTAAGTCGGTACTCTCGCACGGGTCCTTGGAATCTTTATCTTGATTATCTTAGGAAATTTTGATAAGAGGTTTCGTGCCAATCAGTCCCCACAATCCTTTTACAATTCGTTTATTTTCAAAGGTTTTTACGGTAATATGAAAAGTGATTTATTCCTAATTTTGAATTAAATAAATTAAATACATAAATATGTAAGCAACGTACAAAAGACAGACCTATCAATCAATTTCGATCTCCTAAAACTCGAACGTCACAATGATTCTTCATTACGACTCGGACCTACTATGTAGATACTATAACCATGTATTTGAAATCTCGAACTTTTCCATTTTCGTTTGACATTCGAGTAATTGAGACTCCATTGTAAAATAATATGGCAACTGAATTTGTAATTATTGGGGAATGTCATGAGATAATTGAGAAGCTCTCTACTACGTATCTCTTCGAAGAAACGCCGACCGTCATGTTTTTGTTCATGCATGCGATGTGAATCACTGCATCATTCCATCATTTCGACCAGCTCTGTGTCGTCCTGAAATAGATTTTCGTTTTGACGTACTACTTTTCTACTATGCCAACACAAGCGCGTGTTACAAAAATATTCGAAAACTACGGAAAAACCGGCAGCGCGAACAGTTGTGGAAAGTTTCATGAGATGAGTCAAAGGTAATGTTAGAGGGGTTGCGCAAGCCATTCGTCAGGGTCACTTCGAAGATACTCTCCATTCATAAAAGCGGTCTCGTCATTGTTCAATGAGAGATAAGAACACTATATTTGCTATGCAATGAAGATACATTTAAAGGGAATAAACTGAATGAAATTTTTTCTTAAAGGAAATATTTGCATTGAAAACACACGATTTGCACTTTCAGAATGACATAATGAACTAAAGAAAAAAACCTAATATTTACGTCTTATATATTTTTCATTTTTGATGATTTGAGTTATATGATAAACAGTGATATGATGTAATTATTTATCGCTGAAATGCTCCACATTAATGGAACTAAAAATACCATAAACCTTCAAACTGATACCCGTAAACTCAGTAGAATTTACCATCTCATAATTTTTTTTTTGTGACGTTCCTTTGTTCTTTGGCTACACTTTTTGCCTCTTGTTTTGATTCACGTGACCCATAGTTGTTTCGTGATATTCTTTGGTTCACTTTACTCTTTGTCACTCGTTTTATGTTTACTCGGTCCCCGGTAATTTATGCATGTTCAATGGTTACCGTTCTCTTGATTTCTATCAGTTCTTTGTCTTATTCAACACGATCCACATCAGGTTCTTGTGCAGTATTTTCTTCACCTTATCACATGACATCTGTATTCACGGTCCATGTGTGACTATTATTTCCTTTTAATGGAGCATTCACACTCCTTATTATTGCCTCAGGTATGTGTTTTAACGATATTTTTAACATTGTAATGTTTTCGTGTTGTATTCTTACGAAAATGTTATTTTAGGAGTATGTTTCACACCTGATGGCCATAAATTTGCACGGATCGGAACGTCGTCTTCAAATTTGAGAGACCCTTTAATGACTTATTAATTCTGTTATTTCAAAGTACAAATATTTATTATTTAAATATTTATTCTGTTTATTTCAAAGTAATAAAGTTTGTTACTTAATGCGGGACGTTACGGGACCTTAAACATGTGACATTACTGCGAACAACAGATGTTAATGTTAAATTATACATTACTGACATGTAAAAATGACCCTTGTAAAAAAGTAGACTCCATAAAACGGTTAACGACTTATTGCTTTAAAATTCTGAAAATGTGTTGTTTACAGCGAAAATAAGTAAACACACATTTTAAATTTAATTAGATTACATTTTATTCACAAATTGAGTATTATTTTTTTCTAGAAAAAAATTCCAATAAGAAAATTAACATGCAAAAGCAACAGATAACAAAAAATCTCGCCAATGCGCTACATCCGTCATAGAGATATTTGGTCCGCATATACGAGCCAAGGTCCTATCACTTTGCTTTCTTGATCAAATTTTACTACGAGTGAGTTTCGTAATTTATGGCCTCCCAACCCCAACCCACATAATATCTCTGATATTTTAACTGAATTGAAATTCAAAAGAGTAAGTAAAGAGAATGTCAACAACTTTAGAAATGCTTGGGGTACTGTTAATAGGAGTGTTCGATTTCCACTGTGCAACTACACGTATTCCAACTCCGCTCATACGATCCGATATTTATTTGGTACAACTACTCCCTTGCCAGTCTTAACGTGTCCAGCGATGGGGTAAAAAACACCATAATATGTAAAGAAATGAATCAATGGTGTTCCAACAGTCACACTCAACACAGCTACAGATGTAGGCCTATGGTTTTTGCAGGAGTACATCACTCACATAGCAAGCCAATTCTTTAGCTAAACGTATTTTCTTAATTGTGTAGATAGCAAAAAATATGACTTGAAAAGGACAGTAAACTCGAACACCCTTATTTACTATAGTTCGTAAGGACAGCTGTCGTCCGGAGTATCTGTTTGAATCCGAGCTTCAGCCAAGACAGTAACTTGTCTTATCGATTCAATAGACTCACTAAAGGGTATGTAGTAAACAAATTAAAGAAAATGATGACAACATGCATGCAAAGCCTAAAATAAGAGGGGGAATACATTTGTGTCCCTCTCGTATTTTAATTACATACTACATATTTTACTAGTAAATAAGTAAACATTCTACACGGAGAACGAAAATATACATGAATGATTAAATTAATAAATACAATTATTTTTACGTGGAACCATATGCAGGCTGTCAGATGGTTTGGAATCTCATCCCCAAATATCGTATAATAATTTCTCAAATTGCCACAAAACGGAAAAATCTGGAGTAAAAAAAAGGAAATAAAATGTTTTATTACGTAAAGATACAGGATCTCTTTCAAAATTTCGAGGAAAGGGTACAGTCCCCCCCCCCCCCCCCCCGTGCGTTCGCTTATGATGACGTTGGTGGCCAAGTGTAACACGAGGGGAGGTCGATGGGGTGATGGAGTGTTCCTCAGGAAGCTCCCCAGAGGCCTGTGACGAAGGCGCGTCTTCTCCCCCCCCCCCCCCCCCCGCTGCAGTCCCAGGGCGCTCGCGGGGACGCCACTGACCTAGAGGTTGGCCGCGCTGTTCTTTGCAGCGGGTGCCGGCGCGCACGCTGGCCGCGGCGACGCTCCCTTTTCGGCTTGCGCGGGGGCGGCGGGCGCGCGGGGCGGGGCGGGGCGGGGCGGGGCGACTGGACGGCGCGGCGGGCGCAGGAAGTGCATAATGACTATTTCGGACGGCGGTCCCGTTAGCCGCCGCCCAATAAGCGCAAGGAGGCGGCCAGGGGGCCGGCCGCGACGCGAGGGGTGCGGGGTGCGGCGGCCAAGGTGACGCGGGGGGGGGGGGGCGAAGGGGGAGGGAGGGCGCGTGTGAGTCACGGGCCGTGCAGACCGATGACGCGCGTGGCGGGCGTCGCGACGCGTCGCGCGCGGGAGGCGCTGCCCGGTAATCGTGTCAGCGGCGCCGCCGCCGCCGCCTCCGCCGGCTATGGCGACGGCCCGCTGCCCGGTCCCCGGCCCCACCGATGCTGCCGTCGCCTCCACGCGTGACTGTCACCCCTCCCGCCCACGCACTCGTCTCCGCTTCCGCCTCCCCCTCCCCCGCCCGGCCCCGGCCGCTGCCGCCGCCGCCGCCGTCGCCATCGGCGACGCTATCGACGCTGCCGCAAGGGCATTGTCCCAAGGGCATCTGCACTTTCGATTTCGAGCAGACGCGGCAGGATAGCGTATCATCGCTCAGCAAGGGAAAATGTAGGACAAAACGGTATTTTGAAAACGTAAAATATATTTTTTCACACTTTAAATTTGTTTAGGAATGAAATCGAAAATATTTGCAATTGTAAGAATTGTAGTCAAAGACGAATCTCAGCGAATATTCAGAAACAACTAATTCTATTTAGTCTGCATAGTAGGCATTGTGATCCCTGGGAACACCAGTAAATCGCCACTTGCATGCCGACCTATCGTCCACGCCATTGCCTTTCCGTCGCTAATGTCTCCACCAGTGCCAACACCAATTCCAACTCGGGCGCCGCACTGGCGGCCTTCCTTCAGCCTCTCCTGCCCCTGGCCCCAACCCCAACCCCACCTTTCACCCTTTCTGTCCCAGTGTCAGCTAGGGAAGAGAGGGCGAGAGAGCTCCGCCCCTTCCCCCAATTTGGAAGTCCCAACCCCGGCCGCCTTTCGCCCGGAGAACCGGGCGAAATCATTTGGAGAGTCGCTATTGTTCATCTTCGTCACATTGCATACACTTGGGCAGTTTTGTCTTCTTCTGATCTTTAGGTTCAGCCCTATTACTTTTCGGAGTGCTCTATTACTCATGAGGATACAGTTTCAGTTCTTTGTGCTTTTCCTCTTCAGTATCGATATTTCTCGATTCCTTACTCTCTTAAATGAATAAAAATGGTTGCAAAAAGGTGAAAAAAAGTTATTTATAAAAGAAACTAGAGGTTATATTCCAACACTCCGTCTGTGCAACCCTTTCGCTATCGGCTCCGACAGAACATCGACACCGAACGAACGATAAATTCGTTCAAATTTGACATTCCCCAAATAACAATAATGGAATGTTATGGAATTTATATTTTATGCTTTTAGATATTTGTGAGACATTTTCAATGGATATGTGGGATGCATTTCCTGATCTATACAGTAAAAGAAGAAAAACCTGCCGATAGTTTTAGATTTAGATTTATTTAGTCAAAAAAACAGTAAAAACTGTATGTGAAGTAGGGGGAAAAGAATGTCCGTAAAGTTAGCATACCCACTTATCACAATATTGAAAAACTGTATCCCAGAATTTTGTTCTAATTAAAGACTAATTTATACCCAAATTTAAAAACTTTCTACTAATGCACAACATCGAAATATTCAACACTAAATGTGGGTACGCTAACTTAACGTTAAGTTAGCATACCCACACAAGATAAACGCAAGAAACATAAAAACTAAATGTACCAAACGTTTGCCCGAATTAAAGACTAATTTATACCCAAATTCAAAATTTTGAAAATTTCTGCAACATCGAAATATTCAACACTAAATGTGGGTACGCTAACTTAACGTTGTCTTAGCATACCCACACAAGAAAAACGCATGAAACATAAAAACTGATATCCAAATAATTTACTGTTATTTGATGATTTCTCTAAGACCAATGAAAAGTTGTTCCTGAAATTAATTCAAAATGCTCCACATGTTTTAGGTATGGAGTTCGATCAAACCATTTACATTTTCCCAATTAGATAGAAACAATTATAAATCGGACTGAAACAACTTTTTTATGCTTTAAGTAAACTAATATTGTGATAATTTTTATTATTAAAGCGTCAGGTTTACTTTAAAAACCACATCCGAAGCAAAACCGTCGACTACTCTTGGCAGTTGTAATTTCAGCGGCACTTCATCAGCTGTGAAGCCACCAATGCTACCCCAACTTGTGCATCTCTCTCCGTCGCTGCCTCGTTGCCACTTCCACCCCCACCCCCACCCCCGGTTGTTTCCTGTGCGGCAGGCGGCGGCCCTCCTCTTTGTTCCAGACGGCTGATAATCTGGTAGTACCTGCACAGGTAGCGAAGACCCCCGGCGCCTTCCTCGTCCGCCCCGCCGTACCCCCCCCCCTGGCGTCCCCGGCGCCACCCCCGCCTCCCCCCAATGCCGGGGAGCTGGATCTTTCGCGCGGAGGGGTGCCTGCTGGGCTAGGGCATTATTTAAAAAAACGGAAGGAAGGGGTGTTCTTTTCCTTTGTTTCAGGAGATCGATGTGTGTGGATGAATGTGTGTGATTCGTATGTCTTTTTTTAGGAGCAGTGTGTGGTGTGAGTCACTTACCGGGATAGCACTAACTCAGGGTGAAAATTAACTTTCGAGTCGTAAAGGAAATGGAATTTAATTCTACAAGGTCTTTCTCTTCAAAAGTTCCTTAAAACCAAAAAATACACAAGAGAATGTCAAGAGAATGTACAAATAAAAACAAAAATGTAACTACAAGAAGGGTCAAAGAAGTCTCATCTAAGAATCCCTTCTGATTTACGGATCAATCGCAATGTATTGTTTGTAGCAAGGATGTTGGATATAATGTCAGAATCTTATTATTTAGTTGCTTATTTCATGTAAAATAGTTAAAAACTTTGAGACGTACTGGAAGAAGCACAATCTGTGCATCAACCTGGCGACTGGTACGTTTTATTTGTGTGATGTCGTTTGTTCGTGTACGTCTTCTCCGTTCCACGATTGGGGGCCGATTAACGAGCCTCCATTTCTGAGATCTGCAACATTAGAGACGTTTTTTTCTGTCGATGTGACGGAGGGCAATTCGCCAACAGGAGTGTTTTTTTTTTCTTTTGTCCCCTCCACAGTAACCCTGTGAAGGAGGGGAATTTATTTTCTATAAATTTTTTCATTACACTGCTGCCTTGCGGCTTAAGCAGCTACAGGCGGGGCTTTTTCTTACAACTAACTTACAATCTAGACTTAAAGTTATCTTAACACGTCCGCGTCCGCGTTGCTGGTTCATGGCGGCCGGGCGGTCGGGGCTTGGGCACACTGCGCTGAATGTCGTAACTGTGTCAACTCAGACGGGGAAACTCCAACCTCTGTATAAATACTCCCCGGCATGCCGCACGTAGCTCAGATATTTCCTTTTCTTTCATAGTTACGGGGAAATAGGTGCACTTTTACCGTTGGTAATACCTTTACCGTTCTCAAAGAACGTGTGATTTTGAGATTGTTTTAAAATGTTACAATTGGTCAGAGAAATTAGAAAAATTGCAAACTATTCAGATTGTTGAAAAGCGGCGTAAGAGAATAGATATTAAAGTAGAAAATACACAACAAAAATGCATGTAGATGAAAAAAAAAAAAAGAAAATTAAAAACTTGACTGCAAGAATTATGATTCAATAAGCTCGTAATGATCTGTTATTAAGATTAAAAACCTCTACCTCTGTTGTCGGGCTTTTCTTACTTTTTTAACAAAGGCACTTTCTTTAGGTTGAATAATTGTTTGGAACAATACGTCTATGAATTAAGTGCATCGGAAATATGGATAACAGATGCATAGTTAATACAAATGGAAAGCTCTAAATGTCATTTTGAACGCACCTTCTATAGCAATTGGTTACCATACGAGCAGAAATTGTATCTTCAACTTGGTTATATTTCCTGCGAGGCTGTCCTCCATTCGCTTTTGGGTCGTCAAGAAAGGGCAAAAATAGAATATTGCGGAAATATTTCTTGGAAGCGGCGTAGTGACAGCGTTGCCGACCGTCTGAAGGGAATGCCAGAAAAGACACCTTTCTCTACCTTCCTTTGGAGAAGCGAGCAAATGGCTTGTGGAACTCATAAACCGAAGACGGGGCGGGAGAGGGCTTGTGGAAAGTGGTCCTAGGCCCTTTCGCGAAATCACAAGCCGCACCGCGCAGAAACGCCCTCACCTGCAGCCCAGCCGCACCCGCACCGCACCCGCACCGCGCCCCTCCCAAGGGACAAAGCGAGCAGGGCACCACTCGTAATTCTTCGCTTTCGCCTCGTTTACAACACAATTTGGAAGACTGCAAACATCGAGAGACTAGCGGGAACAGGCAGGAATACTTGTTCGGAAACGTTGCTTCAGGAAAACTAGTTACGTATAACCTTAATCCACACACTTGATTATCTTCCCTTGGCTCCCTTGACAACCAAAAAATTAAGAATTTTTTAAATGAGTCATCTTTTGATATTTAAATACACTAAAATCGTGTTAAAATGTTGTAATTGGTTTTATCAGAAAAATGAAATCTTCAGAGAAGAGCTGCTCAAGTAATTCTCAATAAGAAATTTAATGTTCTCCAACGAAACTTTCGTCAGGAAAGCTGATTTAATGTTTTACTTGCCCACGTGGCGAAAATGCTGGTATTTGATGCTACCAAAAATAATTTGTAGAAAGGAACGGAATGTGTGTTGAATGACGTTCTGAATGGATATAAGTATCAAACGACATGAGAATAATTTTTTTCTTTCAGGTTTTAATTTAAACAATCACATATTTTCATTTTTATTATTGTGACCTTGGAGAATTAAATCCAACGCCAATCTCAACCCATGCGTTGTCCGACGGTAAAAGTGAAACATTTTTTGTGATAAAGGCTTTCACTAAAAAATGATGTTAATCTGCCTTCCATTAGGCAAAGTGTTCGACCCGGTCATATACAAACCTCCAAGAAAGGACGGAACTCTTTTTCGTTTTTTTGCAATGTTTGAACACTGCCAAGCCAAAATGTGCCATTTTTCACACTTCTCTGACTTGTGTAGAAACCGGTTTTCCGGCTCCGTGTGGTAGTATAAAAAACCGTTGTGTTTGCTATTTTCCCCTCTTTTGGAACAGGTTGCTGCAAATTTCCGTTTTCGCCTTCAGTAATTTGTGTGAAATATTAATTATTCATATTATACCCTCTGTTTAACATTTGCATAAAAATATTAACATCTGTTTTAGCCACTCAACCAACTTCAATCATTATCAACTACCGATATTGAAGAAGAAAGCATACGTCCCTTTTTAATTTGTCACGTGATGTTCTTATTTGCCAGCAACGGTAGCCGTGGTTCGTGAAGGCAACGCTTGACGTTCCACCGCGCCGACGACCACTGGATCAGGGAGTTCCATCCCGGCCAGGTGTTAGAAATTTGCTTGCGACTTCTGCTAAGACGTGTTCTTACGTATGTCTACTGCTCAGAACTGTGGTTTTCAAGATTTTCCTGATAATTTCTAGACGATGAAGGAGCAAATAAACGATTGGCATAGCTCGGTGCAACAGCAGTTGCCATTGGAGTGTCTCAGACAGGGAGGTCTTAAGGTTTGAATCCCGGTGAGTGCGGTTTTCGACACTAGCTAGAAAACTAGGTTGAATTCAGCCACTGTCTGGAGGACAATTCTAGCGGCCGCCTGTTCTGATCGGTAGTTTTCCGTGATTTCTGCGATAATTATTAGGCGAATGCCAGAGTAGTATCTTAATAAACGGGCTACGGAACGTCCGCTATCGTTCGTTCCGCTTTCCGTTTTATCCTCTTCTCTTTCAGACACACTTTGATGCATTACACTACTACACATGTCGGTACATCAATCAGGATATTAGGAGCTTGTCCCGACTGGGGTCGGTGTCTATTATATAATACTAATAATAATAACAATGTACCATTATATAAAAACAATTTATGTATAAAATAGAATTACAAAAAATGATTTTAGTGTAAGTTAGTAATGCCAAAGTGCAATTAAGATAATTTTAAGTCTAGATTGTAAGTTAGTTGTAAGAAAAAGCCCCGCCTGTAGCTGCTTAAGCCGCAAGGCAGCAGCGTAATGAAAAAAATTTATAGATAATAAATTCCCCTCCTTCACAGGGTTACTGTGGAGGGGACAAAAGAAAAAAAAAGGGTCGGTGTCGCTCTGGTGGAGATACCTGGAGAGAGAATCCTCCACACGTCAACATTTAGATCGGCGCTGGATCTCACGATCCAATTGTCAAGAACACCACTATCTTCAAGCCACATTCACCATACTAATGAGATTAATGACCATAGCAGTTGACTTGCCCAGAAACTATACCATCAATTGAATTGCAGTGATAGTTACCGTAATTTTGAGGTATTGTGATTTTTATTAATTTATCTTGAGAAAAATTAATTACAGGCTATTGCAATACAATTTGGGAGCGTATAAAGCATTATTATTTTGTGGAATGGATATTGTTCCTTTTATGAATGTATTATGAATGAAATGTTTGTGACTGCAACTTACCTACATCTTGTTTCAACAATTCTAGAATACATTTTGATAATGCTGATAGTTCTGAATTTGATTTATTATTAGAAGTAATTCGAAGAACATTCACACTACGATATAATTGGATAACAGGATATGATTGGTAAGCCAGCAGGTGAATTTTGTTATATGTGATCTCTGATCGTAGGGTGGCGTCGGTGGGAAGCGTCAAATCCTCACAAACTATGGAGAACATAACAGAGGCGAAAAAGTCAGCGTAGTAGTTTTATAAAGCCAGAAATCCGTTAAAATTTAAAAATCGAGAATCGAAATAAAATTATCAACATCGGAACAGAATTAATTGCAGAAAAGCCCACAACGTGAAAAAAAGTAAAGTGTAAGGCTCCAATGAACCGTTCATTGAAATATGTGAAAATCTTCTGCTAAGAAAAGCATACAGCATAATAATTCAATGCGCATTCGTATTCTTGGAAGATCTTGTAGAAGGGGAGTCTTGCTGGCCACCTCCGCGGGGCTCCGCCGTGGCGTGCTGTGTGCGTGGGTATTTGTGAAACGGCTGCGGTTCAGCGCGGCATTTCGACGCCCTACCTGCTGCGCCGGCCGCCCGCCCGGCCGCTCGTGACGAAGAGGGGCCTCCAAATCTTTCTTTTGTTGGGGCTCTTCGCCTCCCGAGCGCCTATTCTTCCGAGCGCGGGCTGGGGTTTCCAAGACAGCCAGGGACGACCCGAGCGCAGAGCCACGTCTGGCCACGGAACTTCTAGCTGCAGGAATTCTCCAGATTGCCTTGCAAGATGTAAACGCTGCGATTTTTGATACATGTTCCTTACGATGCAACGAACTACAGGCATATGTGTTAAAATTAGCTGTGATATATTAAATGACAGCGTTGATCACTGTCGCGCATAGAGCGCATGGCAATTATATACCTCATTTAATGATATAAAATGTGCATATTTTGTAAAAACTTGTGTGAGCTAGTGAGTTATCGTTTTTCTTACAGCAAATTCTTAGAAATAGCCTTAATTTTCCATTCCGATCGCTCCAAATATTTTGTCGAAGAATTGAACTGAAATAGACGATTAGCTCTTTAATTAAAGCTCGCAGGAATGAAAGTACTAAGATTAAATTATTTGAATTAGAATAATTTGTTGACTTCTGCGAACCATTAAGTAAGTGAAATTTTGGGTTCATGACAGCCAGGCAAGCGGAGTGTACTTCTTAGAACTTCTGCGTATTTTTTCACGAGTCTTCCTAGCTGTTACTTCTAGGTCGTGAGCGTAGTAGGTAGCATTAGTACACGAGTTCTACCGCTTTAGAACTGACGTTAACGTGAAATATAAAAGTGTACAAACATTGTGACAGGAGTTCGATAATGGATTTCGAACCATTATTGTCTTTCTGTACACCTAGTCCAGATTGAAATTCGTAGTCCGCAAATTCGCGATATTCGTTTCCACCTTCCTTTAATTAGGTCTATTTATTTTCGTTATATCTTTGAGTTCACCTGTCCGGTTATAGCTTGTGATTGCTTCGAATTTAACACTGAAGCGGTTTTGGCATCACCAATATTCGAAAAATATTTAAACGAAATTAATGTGAAATATCTTATTATTTTTCCGAAATCAAAAAATCAACTCAAATAGATAATGTCCTTAGTAATGGATTACATTTGCTTGAAGTATGAAGGCAATGTTTTATCTCTCTGGCGCACCAAGATTGTGTCCCTTTACTGTACAGAGATTCAGAGGCGTTCAAAGTATTCTTCAAAAAACGATACTTCATTTCTTTGTACTACATTTACTTTCTTATACCAAACATGGTGAAATACGGTAACAGACAATATCAGAATTAAATGCAACTAGGTTTATTAGTAGAAGCTTATTGGAATTTCTTTATGCAAAATGCAAAGGTATTTTAATAAGAATTAAACGAACTCCAAACCTCTCTACGGTACTTCAACCGAGGTTCTAATGAGCTATTCAAGACTAAGCGACATATTATTGATAGTGATATAAATTACGCGTTATTCAACCTTTGATATCCCTCTCTAAAAAAGTCAAAACAAAATCAACAAAAACATGGATTGCAAGAAGCAGCCAGGGACATTACTGCAGCGAGAGAGGCCTGGGACTTTCTCTGTTGATGGGAGCCGCCCTGAACCGTCGTGCCTTCCTCCGCCCCTTGTTCTTTCCTCCCTCGCAGAGTTTCCTCCCGCCCCCGCCGCGCGCGCCACCGCGCCCCTTCTCTTTCAGGCCGCCGCCTCCGCCCCCGCCTCCATCTCCGCCCCCGCCCCCGCCCCTGCCCCTGCCACCGCCGCCGCCGCCGCCGCGGCCTCCGCCGCCGCTGCTGCAAGTGCACCCTTGTTCTCGATCTCGAGCAGTCCTTTCCTCCAGACCACAATTCGGCATGGAGGTAACTACGCAGTTCCTCGGGATCTTTTTTCAGTGCGTTCCTCTTTTGATATGCTTCAAAGGAAACTTTATTTGACGGGTTCGGAGAGAAGTGTTCATTGCTGACTGAGAGTTGGACTGCGTCATTGCGTTCCTTTTTTCAAGTAATGCGTGCTACTTCTGTACTCCATACTTAACAGAAAAATCGATTATATCATACGTCACTACAATGTTAGTCGCATAAATACCAAATAAAGAATATGAAGAAAATTTGTTTCTTTGAGTATGTGATGCAGCTAATGAGAATTAATATGTTTTCTTTTAGAGTTTTATTATATGTATTTATTATTTAAATAATTTATTTAACATCAATCACAGTATAAAACGGAATATGTTAAAAAGGCGAAGGAAGTACACATTCTTCAAAGCGAAGCATTTCTCACTCTTATCGAGATGAACAACTTCATGGATGTTTCCACATGCTTTTCTCACAATCTCTTCTCATTCTTTCGCTTCCTACCCTCCCTCTTCTTGACCTTCTAATTTTCACTTTACTAGTTCTCCACACTTCGTTTCTATTCATCTTCCATCTTCATCGTGTCCTTTCTTTGAATTAATTTTTCGTTCTCCATCCTCTTTCTCTTCAAATTCCTGAAACGTTAATTTTGTTCTAGCCCTCTTAGCGTTTCACCACTTCTCTCCTTTATTATCAATTTCCTACCTATCTTTTTCATCCTCTTTATCTCTTGTGCACTAATTTACGTAATAGTCCTTGATATAATCCTTGCTTGCTGCGTAGCTTTTACGCAGGTGTTGTGATAAATAGGTAAGATGATTCGTTGCGAAGTGATTCGATAAAAAATTGTGCTCCGTCTATTGATGAATGAACTTGGTTGCAGAGACAGTTGATAGAAGTGAACAGTAATGCCTTATGTTAAAAAACTTGATACTTTTCCTAGAAAATTGGAGAGGGAAATTTTGAGTCACGCGTAATTGTCACTTCGTTTGCCTACATATGTGATGGTCTGTAACCTACGAGTCCAGTTTTGAAAACCAAATTTGCACATTTCCTTGAAAGTTAACGGGTATCAGGAAAGAAATGTCGCGAGTCAATATCCTGTCGTAAGACCGGACACGTGGGAGTTTGAAGCTACACAGATTTGCAACCCAAATGAAAGCACTCCATCTACATTTCGTTCCTTCATTTAATTTAAATTAATTTTAATTTATTCAGCACCAGTAAACACTCAAACAATTCAACAACAGTAAATACTCTGTGAGGGATGCGGGAGGTGTATAAATATAATCTGCGTATATTTTCTTGTGCCTCAGAATCCCTACCCGTCTAATATATAGTTTAATTATGAATAAAGATTTCAACAAATGGTTGGCAACATTAGAAAACTAGATTTTTTCGCTGTTGAGTAAAATATAACTTATTTGCATCGACAAAGGAACTGCAAATTTGATTTTATAGTATTGTTTAAAATATGAAAAGCCTCCAACCTACTCTACTCCTTCCAGGTCTAGCAAAAGAGAGTTCATCACCTCAAAAGAAAATTGCTCCTTGGATCATTCAATACTATAAACATATAACTCACGTACTATGGAATGTGATAGCCTCTCTTCATGGCACAAGACAAGCTGCCCATCAGATTCATCATCCTGCCATAAGCCCCCCCTTGAACAATGATAGACTTTGTATAGATCAAATTCAAAAGTTACCCATCGTCCTCCCCTCAACCGACCCCATGAGCATCCCTCCTCATCATAAAAGAAGCTTACCAACTGAATCCTCTTCCTTATCTGAAACAACTCACTCTAATACTGATAATAAAAACCAAGAAAGCAATTTGAACAACCAAAAAAGAAAAAGGAAAAATACAAAAATAGTTGAATTAGACCAACACGACAACAATCCTGGAAAGATATACTCACTCCGACAAAAGCTCTCATTGACAAAAATCCAAGATCTTTTCCCTTAACATACAAACAATTTTAATTGTTACTGGAAAATGCCTTGGGCTCAGCTGACCCCATTGCTATAGTTAAAGATTATTCCAATGACATCGCAGCAATTATTAATATGCTCAAGGAAACTTACAAGGTATTAACAGACAGAACCCTCAAAGGTAGATTTACTAGACTTATGAAGAAGCTGCGGAAATAGTTACCTGAATCAGACTCGTCTGTGACAATATATTACGGACAGCACATACTTATCATTATACAAAATCTATGTCAGATAGTAATCGTTAATTATATCTCTACCAATAATTGCAACTACAATTATGAAAATGGTTCAATGGTATTTCAAGGGATATCACTGTCGCCTAAAAAATTTACAATTACTGTGCAATAATATTAATCCAAACATAATATGCCTGCAGAGAATATCCAGATCAAGTCAGACTTGGAGGATGTTGCTGTGAAAATTACCCCACCTGTAGGCCTGCATATATGTAATTTATATATTCCCAAATGTCATCTCGAATACTCGGAACTTAGTGATTTTCTTAAACAACTTTCTAAACCATCATTGACTGTAGGCGATTTAATGGCCATCACGCAGAATGGGGCCCACATAAGACTGACAAAAGGGAAATATTGCCGGAAACTTTCATGGAAGATTCCAATTTGGTTATTATTAACACGGGTGAGCCCACCCATATCAATCAAAGTAATGGTAAACTTGGTGTGATCGATCTATCCATTGCCTCGACTCCTTTTGCCCCAAAATGCACATGGAATGCACCTGAATACCCATAAGATAGTGATCATTTTCCCATTATAATCGATATCGACACCCCTAGCTTCAATAACAATTCTTTCCCACCCATTGACAGACTGAACTTTAACAGAGCGAACTGGTTCTTGTTTCAAGAAATTACCAGTTCGGACCTAACTAACTTTCAGGTCGAGGATGTTCCTGATATATCATGTGGTTCAGGATTTTACTAATATTATAATGGAAGCTGTTCACCAAGGTATTGAGAATTATCAGATAAAATGCCACAAGAAGAGAGTTCCTTGCTGGAACAATGAATGCCGGGATGCCATTAAAGCAGCAAAACATGCCTTTATTAGGTTTAAAAAGAAAAGTTCCGAGGATAGTAAGATTGCTTATAAGAGAACGAGAGCCCTCACTAGAAGGATTGTTAAAGAATCTAAAAAACAATCATGGACTGCTTATGTATCATCGATCAATTCACATAACTTGTCGGAGTCCTGGAAGAGAATTAAGACTATTCATGGCAACAGAGTTTCCAACGCTATTCAATTTTTGCAGTCTCATAATGGAATCATAAATGACTTGCCACTATTGTCAACACTCTAGCTAACACCTTTCAAAGCAACTCTGACGCGGTCAACTATGACGAAAAGTTTCTAAAATAAAAAAACCGAATTGAAAAATCCTATTGAAACTATCTCTATCCACCTCCAGATCGATCTGACATTCTTAACGTACCAATCACAACACAGGAATTAAATGAATCAGGAAAATAATCAATTAATCTAACAATTCAGCACCTGAACCTGATGGAGTATCCAATATCCTCATTAGAAATCTCCCCGCTGAAGGGAAAGAAGTCATGCGTAAGATATATAACCATATGTTCTCATGTCAAACCTTTCCTAATACATAGAAAACGACAACTGTTATCCCCATTCCTAAACCAGGTAAAGTACGGTCTAAACCCATCAATTACCGTCCAATTTCCCTAATTTGTAATCTTTGCAAGAAACTTGAAAATATTATTGACAGAAAATGAAGATGTATTTAAACCGCTACAATATCATTGAGGTCCCACATATTCGCATCTAGTGAGTGTAGACACCTACCTTTCCGAAGCCATTCATAGCAGACAACATTTCTTATTGGTATTGTGGTGAGTTTTCGTTAGGATTTACAATGAAATAATTATGAGTCATTGCCAACAATATTGTTTATTACGATAGCAACTTTCGAGGGCTCAGCCATCATCATCAGGTTTCTGCTGTAGTCTTGGTAGTCGTTTTTGTGGCTTTCATAAGCAGAAAACTGATGATGGCTAAGCCATCAAAAGATGCTATTGTAAAAAACAATATTGTTGGCAATGACGACGCATATAATTATTTCAACATTTCATAGTTGTAAACATACACGTTCAAAAGGCTTATAACATGGTTTGGATACCCCGAATTATATGGGCTCTCAGGAACATCGGTATCGGCCGTAATGTTCTTCAATTCATCGAGAATTCAAGTAATCGGGTAATACAAGTATTCGGGTTCCAGTCAATAATCAGATGTCGAATATAGTCATGATAGAAAATGGGCTCCCGCAAGGTTCCATCCTGAGTGTACGAGTAACTCTATTCGTAATATCAATTATGGATGCTGGGAAGGAATTTATTCACCCACGATCATCCGTAAGGATGCAGATTATATGATCATTCTCAGTAAAGGAAAGGATCTCTCCTCTACTCAGACTATAACTCAAGAAGCTTTGAACTCAATCCATAGCTGGTCACTAACTTCAGGAGTTATTATCTCCCCAACTAAATCTGAATGCACACTGATATCTAGACGAAAGGTATAGAGAGATTTCCACTGCAAATCGGCAATGTAACGATAACAAGGGTTGTTTTAAACCAAAGTTCTTGGTCTTATCTTCGACAGCAAGCACACCTGGTATCATCAAATTAAGGACCTCATCACGGATTGCAAGAGAAGAATGAACATACTAAACTGTTTGAGCCATAGTAACTGAGGAGCAGACAAACGTACCTTGCTCCTTACCTACGGAGCAATCATCCGCAGTAAAATAGACTACGGAGGCATATTATATAACAAAGCTCAATCATCAATTCCTCGAAAAATTGGACCCAATGTATAACACTGGACTCAGGATAGGTACCGGTTGTTTTCACACTCCGCCAACCTGTAGTACCCTTATAGAAGCTTCGGAAACACACCTTTAATTTCGTAGAGGTTACTTAACCAT
Source organism: Gryllus longicercus (assembly GCA_038098605.1). NCBI lineage: Eukaryota > Metazoa > Arthropoda > Insecta > Orthoptera > Gryllidae > Gryllus > Gryllus longicercus. The sequence continues at coordinate 619,769 of JAZDUA010000198.1, forward strand.
TCTTGAGGTCTGCAAAGAGACCACTGATGCATGTATTGAGCCGGTGGCCATTCACATTACTAGCGAAATAGAAGCCAGATCCCCGATCAGCAAATCCACCCCACCAAATTAGTCATTGATCTACAAGAGAAGAAAAATGATAAAATTTCGTATTCAACTGAGAACTGAAGCACATTAGTCAAATAATGAAGAAGATGTGGTCAACTCAATGGATCTTTTCGAAAACTAGTAAAATACAAAAGGAAATCAAGGAATTCTTTGCCCTTAAAACCTATGCAAAGTTTTCCCGTCAGGAATAGGTCTCTTTCACGTATTCGATCAGGCCACACTAAATTCTCTCACAGAAAGAAAATAACAATATAATGGTTAAATTAAATCTAGAATGTTTATTTTTGCAGATGTTTATTATCTTAGTTGGAAAGGGTAGTTAATTAAAATGGGTGGGTGTCCTTATGAACAGACATCTCTTCGATTGCGTATGTCTGTATTATATATTTGTAATAATATTTCTTAATACTGTTGTATCTATTGATTGTTACTTTAACGAGTGTAATAATGTAAAAAGTTTCAAAAAATGTATCTCTATATGTAAGATCATAATTTATGTGAAAGTCGAATAAACATTGTAATAATTATACAACTGATGGAGTCGCTAATAACGTCTGCTGTTCATGCGACTTAAAATAAACAAAAACACGTGGAATGATTTTTGGAGTAATCCTCCTTTAATGCTTTTAATCAGTAATGGTTAGTCATTGACTTAACCCTTCTGCCGGACTTTAAACCGGCGCCGTTAGTTCCCGGGATTCCTAGGTCACCCAAGCAGGAACCCGCGAAATCTCGAAACGTCACTTCACGGACTACGGTCCTAGGCGATTCGGCAAGCGACACTTCCGCAAGTTCCTCGTGACACTGAATTGACAGATCAAATATTTATGAATGCGAAGTTTCAAGTGCAATTGGATTTCTTTCGAGTGAATTACAAAATAAGTAAGATGCAGAAATTAAACAGCAAATGAATTAACGCATATTGGTTCATAAATGGTTATAGGTTTTTCATTTCCAAAGGAGACATTTGACTGGCTTATAGTGTCACATTGAAGAAGTTTCCCACCTTATTGTATTTTATACTCTATTTGCAAAATGTAACAGATGTGTGTTTTTATGACATCCATAGGTAAATTTTCTAAAATTGCCTCTTGTACCTCACGTTCCGAAATGAACGCAGTTAAATAATATATTTTTTGGAATCGAAGGACCTGCGTCTAATTATTATTCACATTCATTATAATTTTTTTTTTTACTTTTTAGCGGTAAGAAGACTATTTTATTCCTTATTTTCTTTATTTTCTTAATTTGGTATGTTTTCCTCCTTTCTTTCTTTTCCTCGTTTAGATTGACAAACATTCTTTATATAGATTTTATTTAGAGACTCAAATAATATCCTCAGAAAAATCTTCAAAATTGGAATAAAACGTAGAGGATAAAGTATTATCGGACATGAAAATCACAAAAATACATAAATATAGTTCATCTTAACGAAAGATTCTTAACCATACTTCTGTTCTACGAATACTCATGACGTCAGTTTAGGAATTTTTGTGTACGCAACACACTGATTTAGGCTGACCATTCTGCCTACTGAGAAACGATTATGAGGCAAGGGCTTGTTAGTTGTAGCAGTCGTTAGGGGCGTAGAATTTGCGAAGAGACAAGTGGGGTGTGGGGTGCAAAGGCGTAAAAGATGACAGGAATGCGGAAAACGCTTGGTTCGTGAAATAAGCATTTGGTCGAGTGCCACAACCACGATACTTCTTTGCAAATGGGTTAATCTTATGGGAAAGAATACAAAATAATTAAAAACTCGTTACACACCCATACATGTTTCAGACAAGCCAACGTAGGTTTCAAATAAATCGAAGCTGTTAAATATTAAATCCTAGTTAAGCAACTGATGTATCAGAATTTCAAACTATTAGTAACATAATTAGATAATATTCGTAGCTAAATCAAAGTAAAAGTCAAGTGATTGAAGTGTACACTTCAGATAAACATTTTTAAGTTTTAAACACATACAAGAGTCAAGCATGCAATTGCAAACAAATAAAATATATTGAAAAATCATATAACCATGCGGTTATGTACTCATTTATTGCTCCAGTACTAATTCCGACCCCACTCGATCTCCCCTTTTTGATGAGCAGTAGCTACGCCAATCTGTGGTTTACACTTTGGTTGGCTACTGAAATCAATGTTGTTCGCATAGTATACCCGCAAGAACGTAGTATAGTATACCCGCGAGATTTTCGTCTTTTTAGTGATATGCAGAAATTGTGATACCGATATGAAATAAGTCTTCTTACTTTCTCATACTGTAGAATGGTAGTACATTGTAATGAGAACGATATGTAATACTACAAAACTGAATGTCGAGATTTTGACGGAAAAACATATTGAGACGGATACCCCTGATACGAAAAAATGTTTTTCATAATGTCTCTCTTTCCATCTGTGTGGGAACTAGACTAGAGGCTAAATCGTACACAGATTTTTCTCAAAAGTGGATATTCTCCTATCGATATGGCCAAAATCAAGGCGTCACGAATTTGAAACAATTTTGGGTGTATTTTTAAAGAAATATCTAGAACATTTTCAAATTTGTCTTTTATTTAAATGTTTGTTAGGATAGATCACAATGCACTGAATTCAGTACCAGACTATTTGAATTGATTGGGCGAATGATTGGGCGCGGGAGCCGTGAGCGGGAGGCAGGCTCCCCGGCGCGGCGCGTGAGGGAGGGATGGCGAGGTGGGGCTGAAAGGAGGAGCAAGGGCGTACGCGCGCCGCCGAATACAAATGCGCGCGAAAGAGGCGCGCGGGAGGACGGTGGGCGACGGCCGGCGGGCAGTCGACGGCGGGCGGCGGGTAGCGGGCGATAGGCGCCGCGGGGGACGGGCGGCGCGGGCGACGGGCGGCGCGGGCGACGGGCAGAGCGGGCGACGGGCGGCGCGGGCGATGGGCTGCGCGGGCGACGAGCGGCGCGGGCGACGGGCAGCGCGGGCGACGGGCGGCGCGGGTGACGGGTGGCGCGGGCGACGGGCGGCGCGGGCGACGGGCAGAGCGGGCGACGGGCGGCGCGGGCGATGGGCTGCGCGGGCGACGGGCGACGCGGGCGACGGGCGGCGCGGGCGACGGGCAGCGCGGGCGACGGGTGGCGCGGGCGACGGGCGGCGCGGGCGATGGGCTGCGCGGGCGACGGGCAGCGCGTACACCGAGCACCTGCCCGCGGAGGACGATCTGCCGAGCAGCGCTTGCTGCGCGCGGTTCCAGACGAACATCGCCTCTTCTCTCACGCGGAGAAGAGGGAGCAACACAAACAGTTCCCAAAATACCTAAAATGAAAAATCTATTGATAGGTTTCAAAATTCAATTATTAGGGAGAAATTCTCGATGAATCGTGGACGCAATCATTAAATAAGGACGAGAATTGAAATAGCAAGATAAAACATTTAACAAAATGCGGAATTATTTATGTAGCAGAGACGAGGTTACTCTCAGATGGAAAATGGGAAAATGGTGGCAGTTGTTCCCTTATACGGCGCTGAAACATTCGATACTGAAAACAATCTTATTAAGAGATTGAAGGCAAGGTGCTTAATGGCTCTATACTTGAAAAATGATATACATTGAGAAATATTACAAAAATATTAATATCAGAAAAACACTATATCTTGGACATTTTCTTAGATGGGGAGTATGCAGGAAGAGGATGTACTGGTTGGTAGACATCCGCAAATGGACTGCTTTTTTAAGTGCATCTGAGTTGTTTTATCTGGCGCATGACAGAAACGTTTGGGGAAGAGGTCACCAAAATTTAGTAATAAGAGAAGGCACTTTAAGAAGAATTATTTCTTGGAAAAATAGATGAACAGAGTATCTCACTTATTTTTTAACCTTTCTGTGAATTTTGTAGATCCAACTTACGTTAATATTATCAAAACGGATGTAAACTACAAAAACGGAATATGAATAAGAGGCGAAAAATCAAACAGAAAACTCTATATTAAAAAAAAACAATGGAATAAATCAGAAACGAAGAAATAAAAACATAAAATAACATGACATTTTTGTATCGATACTACCAATACACCAAAAATATATGTTATAAATTGAATGAAACCCCAGTATAAGTGGTGTAGGGCTATAGAAATGTACTTCACAGACAACTCTGCATACGAAACGTTTGAACGAGTGAGAAAGCATGATAAGTGAAAGTTACGTTCGTATTAGGAGCAATGATAGGCAATGAAAATAGCTCACGTATTTCGAATACATCTAGAAGGACAAGTGATAGGTGTGGAACGAAAAGTACTATTCTCGTGCATATCGTCTTAATTTACTTCATGTTTGTGTAGGTATGAGAAGCAATCGTGCATCGACACAACTCTAATACGACGTCAGCACAAGGTCAGCCGCGGCCAGTAGCACAAACTAGCCATCTTAAAAATTATTATTATATGGTTTTAACTTAAATTATCTGCATGTCGCCTTCGGAACGAATTCTCGGGGGAGGACATACTACATTCAAGGACGAAAGAAATTACGAATTGCAGTTGCCTACCGCTTACTTCCGTAGTCATATTCCATAACATTTAGAATTTGCATATTTGCAGAATATTCCCTGGAAGCTACCCAAGTTGGCAGATAAAACATAAATGTTATTTTATCAGAATTAGAAAGAAACTATCGTATTTCCTCTTTTTAACCTAAAACGAATCAGGAAAATTATTTTATCAATCATATTTTCCATTTATACTCCATGACTAATTAAACCAAGTTTTTTGTTTTATAAAAAATGTTTCTTAAGAATTGATAAACTTATAAAAATATAATAAGTATATGTATCGTCTTGATTACATGACCGTACGACACGTTATACGACCGTTGTATACAAATGAATCTGCAATATGCCATTATAAATTGATATTTCGTTGTTATTCGAGGAATTGTTCAATTATTTTTTTTAACTTAAGGTCGCATCAATTTCTAGGTCATTAGCGATCACGATTGCGTGTAACGGTATGGTAACTATGAGGATGCCACGATATGATGATGATAGGGGGGTGAAAGGACGAACACAATACAACCAACTCTAACCAGCGATCCTTCGGTCCGAGATCGCTATGGCACTACTGTCTTAACGATCTCGGCCATCCGGACTGGCTGTTCAATTAATGTTACACTGATTTTTTTCTTAAGTTATTATACCTGAGATATTTGATCGCTTAAGCTGGACTACGATCAACGATAAGAATTCCCTTATAACTCCGTTTTACTAATAACGAAGTAAACGGTATTTCTGACACTAAACGGAAAATGTGACGCACAGAATGATGACATCATGTCGAATTGAAATTTTATAAAATGTATTACTACAAATCAGAGAACAATCTATTGACTTCAAATAGATGAACGTGACCTATATGAATAGATCTACGTCACATCTAAGATTTCAATGAAAATACACTTGAAAGTGACCAGTGACAAAATAGCCTGCCTACAATAAAAATGCAATTTAAAAAATGTATAAACGACTTTGCAATATAAAAGATCATATGAAAATAATTGAATAATTTCACATGCATTTAGTGTTTGGGTTCGACAGTGATTCTATTTCGCATTTTTTGTTAAATAAGATTTTTGCCGAACCGATAGAGTAAACTGTATGTTCAAAATTCCTTTTTATTCTCCTTCTAGTATTTTTTTATAATCGGCATTTACAGTTTTTAATTAGTTTTTATTTTTATTTTTAGTAGGTTTTGTATAAAAAAGAATGTATTGTTCTCTTCTTGGTACATCTCTCTTCTCTCTTCAGAAGAAAGGTTATGTACAATTTTGATTAGTGGAAAAAATAGAAAATGTAGTGCAAGTGTAGTACATTGATCACAAGCGCAGTAATATTATGAGACGGTATGTGTGTGACAATTCATTTAAATTTTGAATTGTCAACCGATTCATTAAAAATGAATTTACTACAAGAAAAAATAGATCACTACATTATCATGGATCTGTTTTCTCCTTGTGAACGTTTTGTAATACAATTTATGAACATTTAATGAATTGAATATTTCTACGCTGGACATTTATTTTAATTTATATTTCTGTAATTTGGACATTCTTATAGGTTGATTTTTGGTAAATGGACATTTTGCATTGGACATTTTAATCGACGATCTGGGGACGTCTTTTCCTATGTCACGTGAGAAAACATTTAGAACGCGTATACCTCTCGCCACTCCGGTGCCACCAATCTTGAGGGCGTCTGAATGGTTGGCAGCGCGAGCGGTGCAGCGGCGCGGAGGCTGTGGAATTCCACGCGGCGGGCGCAGGCCTTCGCGTGGGCCTTGGCGTCTGTGGACTCGCGCTCGCGCCCATGGAGCCGCCGCCGGCGACCGCACGCGGCCGTGCGCGACCTCCCGCAGCCCCCCCCCCCCCGCCCCCCTCACCACGCCCCCTCGCGCCCCACACATCCTCACCGACCCAGATTTGCCCAAACCTTCTTTTCGAAGCCATCATGGCATGTTGGTTTTCGAAGCAGATATTGGCATGTTGTGTTTTCGATTGTCCCGATATCTCATTATCTTATTCCGATTCTGCATGCAACCCACCTTTCGACACCATTCTCCATACGCCCTCTTTGTGATCCCTTTTCGCCCATCGCCCGCGCCGCCCGTCGCCCGCGCCGCCCGTCCCCCGCGGCGCCCATCGCCCGCTACCCGCCGCCCGCCGTCGACTGCCCGCCGGCCGTCGCCCACCGTCCTCCCGCGCGCCTCTTTCGCGCGCATTTGTATTCGGCGGCGCGCGTACGCCCTTGCTCCTCCTTTCAGCCGCGCCTCGCCATCCCTCCCTCACGCGCCGCGCCGCGCCGCTCTCATTAAATAATGCTATCACCATCTATAAATAGACTCTTAATGCTTTATGAATGCCCTATTTAGATCAATGTCTCTAAAACTAACATCAATAAATTACAGGTCATCCAAATTCATTTCCTCAAATTTTCTACTCATGCACCCTGGATTACCTCAAACATTCAACTGCACAAAGAATTGAATTTACCTTCTATTACCTTCTATTCTAGTTTACAATTTTCCGCTCCTATAGAACAATTTCTTCTCCAAAATAAACACAATAACCCAAGCCACCCATTACGACCTAGCCACCACGTACCAGCTCCCAACTAACATTAAAAATATATACCCATTAGATTCATTCCTCGCCATATTTTCAGAACTCAATTAATCACGTAGGTGCTCTGTGAGTTTCCTATTCATGTGAAGTTAAATTTAATTGTAAGACTAACATATAAGTAAATATAAGTCAGACAATACATGTGATGTAGTATAAATAATACTGAACTATGTTCATTCGTCCATTAATAAATATATATTAAATTTGTTTAAAAAGAAGTCTCCCTCCCCTCGTCTGCGCTCTTTTATAGAGAAGTTACCCTAAGCAGGGGCCACTTTGATAGGTCGAGAAACAAATGAACGTCATGCAGGGCGATGACATTGCAAGAGCTAGTAATGAAGCCATTTACAAATGAGCTAACTGTAAAATAAAGCTCTGACAAAATGAGTACATGGACGTAACCTGCAAGTATGTTGCCGGCAGCGGCCAAGTAGTAGCTCTCAAAGCAGTCCCTTCCTATAGTAATCTCTCCATACCTAGACGCCATCCCCTAGGGATGTAATACCTCATCCCAATTTCTTAAATACCACTCCCCTTTGTGCGAGGTCAGATGATAAAATATACATACTTCGATTATTTCGTGTTTCCAGGCGCGTCTACTGATATGGTTATTGGTCCCGTAAGTGTTGTATGTGTTTTATGAGGCGTTGTGCTTCCTACGCTGTATGGGAAGATCCGGCTGTGACCTACACGTTGCTAGCTGGGATTTTTCCAACCAGGTATCTCCCACCAGCAGAGCACCCCCTTCCCGACAGCGGTTCGTGTAGTAGTGACGAAAGTCCTGTCACTGTTGGGACTCGAAACCTAGAACCTGTCAGTCAGGCACTATACTGACATCATGTGATGCCCTGCTCCACCTCAACCGGTTGCAGTTTTAGAAATGTGAGTACAAAGAAGTGTGAAGTGTTCATACGAAATTCTCAATTTAAAATAGGTTAACTTTTTTCCCAATGAAATACAGTAGTTATTATAATGAATGATCCATTTATTAGTTTCGTTTTTGTAGCAAATTTACAAATAGTAAATTGTAGACGTTTCGATCCTTATTGAGACCATATGATATCATAATTTTACATGAATGTTTTCAAAGTTATGTTTTTCAGTTCGGGTGAGAAATATTAGTATTTAACGAATACGTAACAAACGTATTCTCTGAAAGCTAATACAAATTTTAGTGACTATTTGGCCTACCATTATTTTATTTATAAATGGATTAATAAACTACTACAAGTCTATTAATAAATTTTAACAGTTTGATTTGATGCCCATATCTGTACAATTTTGTACTTTTTTTTTCTTTCTTTCTGGGGTACTATTCTTGAGTACTAGTCTTAGTAAGGTGTGAGAACCGTCCTCATACATCTTCCAGAAAAGACATTTTGCGAATTGTAAACGTAGCTACAAGTACATATGTTACCAGGAGCAAATACAACCCGCAGTACATACATAAAGTGACTAGATAGTCAGTTGGTAGTCAAAAGGACGCCGACCATACACTGACTTTTGTGTTTGCACAGGAGGAACCCGCCGAGCCCTAAAATATGTTACATTGTTATTTTGTACGAGTTATTTGTCATTTAGTGTTATTCAGTCAATGAGTACTCTAGCGGTTGTGTGCAACTGACACAACGTCCTTCTTTAGATTCGTTAATGAAGTAAAATATGCTTTAACATCTTCATATGTTTTCTTATTGTTGTATATGTTCCTAATTTCGAATATATTTCATGCAACATTAGTGTAAGTTGCCCTTCATTATTCTAGCATATATTTGTATAATATACGAGTATAAGAACATAGACGTTAGTGCTATGGTTAAAAAATTGGTTAATGTTATGTTTAAAAATTGGTTAATGTTAGGAGTAGGTTAATTCGCAACTTAGCCACTGAGTGTGAATAATGATGTAAGAATGACGATGAACGGGTCACATCAGATTTCATCTGGCTAATGTTCGTGTCAGCCACATGTCGGTAGTTAAAATAAGGTGATATTTGAGTGTGAGGAGTGTTGGTTGTTCGCGAGAAGTATTTCGCCTATTTGACAAAATGCGTTTGAAATTATGCGTTGCACAGGCTTCAGGATGTTTTCTGTAAATCGCAAAGGCCGAAAGCCGGAACCTTGTCGTCAACTCGTAAACGACTCGTAAGCGACTAGTAAGGATAGTTTAGGTTTAGTCGTTTCGTGTAAACAGAAGTTTACTTCTGGCATAGTAGAACTCGAAACTACACACCTTGTCTCTCACTAACTTCAGAAATTTCCCACCAGAAGTCTGATCCCGGTTTATCACTCGTCACCGAAACGTTCTTCACCCACTCTAGACACCTCGTGTAAAGTGTATTTCATCAGGCTTAAGTCCGACGTATGTTTTGAAGCTGTTCCATACTTCTGACATTACCCACCCATTTTGGGTAATGTAAACATCAACCGCCTAATTCGGAAATTAGCCCAATTTGGGCTTTACCTATGACATATACACTAATGAGAATTGAGAACCAACATATACTTTCTCAGAGATGAACTTTCGTTTAATTGCAAAACGTTTAATATATTTTTTACTTATACGTCAGTCTTTTTTATTGCCTTTGATACGATATACACTGCTCTATATACAAAACTTACCTGGATCAAGAGGAGTTACGAGGGAAATATGAAAACAGTTGAATGATTCTACATATTCTCTTATGGAAAGAATTATGAGAGGGAATTATGTGAGAGACGTATGAATAGACAAATCGAGGCAAGTTCACATCTAATTATTTAATAATAATTAAATAAGAAGCATTAAAATTAGGTAAAATATAAAATTTTAAATGTAGCACGATGGCCTTAAAGTGGTTTTAATGATCTGAGCTAAAGGCCCTCGGGATTTTTGTCGCCGCTCGATCATTATGACGCCCTTGGTGCATTAATAGCTGTACTGGTACAGTAGGCATGTCTCCACGTATCCCATTTGTCTACATCCAAATTAGGACTTGAAGCTACTGCCCCGATAACGGTATCATTGTTGTCTTTCCGCTGGTTTCTTTACACTTCCCCTGCCACCACCGCCTGCACCCAGCCGCCCGCGCCGGCGCCACCGCCTCCGCCTCCATCGCCACCGGCGCCTCCTCCGTCATCGCGTCTCGCACCTCCGCCCCCGGCGCTCTTCGTTTGCATCGCGGCGTCCCAGCTTCGTCCTCTGCAACGTAATCGATTTCCCCTCTTTGTACGCAGGCACAGGAGCGACCGTTATCTTCTTTCGTATGCGTCTTGCGTCCCATATTATAGAAGCAATGGATTCACACTTCATTTTTATGCAACAGAAATTTGGTATTTCTTCAGGAAATACGGTACTACGTTCTTTCGTAACTAGGACTTGCGGGTCAGTTTCTGAAAAATGAACAGCCCATTTAACTGATTTTTCGACGCCGCTCTAACTGTTCGTGTGAGATTCGTTGGCGTCAGAGGAAATATTTGAAAGAACTAATTTCTATTGTGTATATGCAAACATCAACTTCCTTCTTCTTACGCGGGGTGCATTATCTACTAAAAAGCAGATAATATCCTTTGCACGTTGCTGCTTACTTGGTGTCGATGCTGCGACGAAATCATATGATACATTCAAGTTACATTGTAACCAACTCATAACATTGTGAAACTAGTCACAGATAGCGAAACTAGTTATCTAAAGGACTGCTGAATATTTTGGACACGTATTTATTTTGCTCTATTCCGACTAATAGGAGTAGAGTTTGAGTAGAAGTACACGTCTTTTCTTTTATTTAGATACTTTGATACTTCGAAAAAATTGATTATTGACTTATATTTGCTTGCCTCCTTATCAAAGTCCACAGTTGTTCTCCATAATGTGATATACACACGTAATCGTAAAATAATTATTGTATATTTTAAAAATCTGTATTGACCAAACGCTGTCTCTTCGGAGTAGCGATAAATGAGAATGGAATTTTAAGCAAAACGACTCTGGAAAATGTTTCTGATAGCGTACATACTATTTTTATTCATTAAAAGTTTCATTACTCAGAATTTTGTATCTGGTCTTTTTTACAACAAGAAAATTAATTGTGTTTTCTGAACTCGGAAAAAGTGGTACATTGCAGCATACTATATATGAAGGTCGTGTTTTGAGGTCATGGGCCATGAAGCAAGCAAACGTGTCTCAAGAACTCATGAACATGAGTAATATTGATGTATGGAAAAACTCCGATATGGATTCTCTCTCCCCCTTAGTTTTATCGTAGCGCTCCCAAAATCAGATCGACGATGGTTTAAGACAGAAGAACGTCCAGCGAGCACCCAGTTTTCAGACCCATGTCCACATATTTTATAGAGAAGGTTTTGTGGATACAGGGTCTCAATCTCTGGCAAAAGGTTATTTTTTTATTACAGTAAGCATAAATATTCGGTATATATTGACGGAGATGCCTTGGATGGAAAGATAGGAAACTATTATTTTGAAGTTCAGTGTTTTGCTATCCCAAATTCCAGTTAGAACCTCGGAAATGTATGCGTTCTGATTATCATACTTTTAGGTCTAGAGGAATATGTTTAAGATTCATTACTGAAATAAAAAACAATGATTCATAGAAAATGAATGTAAAGTGAAACGGGAAGGGAATCGTCTCTTCTGCTCTACAGGTACTCCTCATGGGTATCAGAATGGGAAGATTCCGGGAAAACGACGTACGAGAACTGGAATCATTTGCAGCTTTTCTGGGTGATGAAATTTGACTGTGTCCACTTGCTACTCAAATGTTTTCGAAAAAACGATATAAATGGATCTTAAGACATCATGTTTACTGCAGCCCCTCATGATGACATAACCACATCATAATATGTTGTCGCACAGCATTACAATATTGCAATATTGAAATATGTTTATATCCACATCCAAATCACACGGTATTCTGCTGAACAAGGAAGGGATCAAAAGGAAAGGTTCATGAACCAAATTGTATACTAAACAGTTTTGAAGGCTGTTTAATGTTTCCTGAATGAGCAAACAAAAGGACCTGCTTGACAACAATAATCGGAAAAGCATTCATCAGAAAATAGTTCATGTTTCAACGATATTCTTTGTACATGACACTAGAAATAACATTAGATACTACCGACAAGAAATCAAATTTTAAAAAAGGATAACATTATAATAGATTATTAAGAAATTTTGAAGAAATTTGAAGAAATTTTAACGGACAGTTATATGAGGGAAGAAAAAGTTAAAATTGCTTCAATAGGTAACCTACGTAAAGAGCCCAAATCAGTTTCTATTTTCATGTTTTACTTCAAATTTAATATAATTTGGTGGTTAGGTTATATTGCTAACAAAAGAAACTTCATCTAACTGGCAATGTTGCCGTCTGGCATTTTATGTTCTTAGCTATGACGTACAGAAACTTCATTGCGTTCGCTGTATGAACTTTTCCAATTGTGGGACAAACAACATTCACTTCATCAATTGCGGACATGACTATCAATTTGATTTGATGAACCTTGTATCCGCTGACCAAGAACTCACAACCCAAGCGACATTCTTTCTCGTTCCAACAAACGAAGGATATGACTACCATTATGAAAGTCTTTTACTGTACGGTAAGCCGTGAGCAAAATACCATCACCAGCACTAATGCTCTGACACGGTAATTTGTGCTTAAATCTTTTCGGAATAGTTCGAGGAGGACACGTATTGCGTCGTCTTTAACGTCTTTGGATTTTGTTTAACAATGGTTTTTAGGTCGAGGCCGCTGCGAGCGCGCGATGCCGCGGCTGTCACGCAAAGTGACGTAAGCCGAATTGCTTTGACGTTCCGTAGTTGAAGCGCGCGTCTGCCCGACCCCCCTCTCCCCCCCGCGAGGGCCTGTTTGCGTTCGGCTGAAGAAACGCGGGTTCGAGCCCCGCGCCTTGCCCTTGAGTCCGTTTCTCGGCGGTCGCCCTAACCGTTTTATTACCGCGCAGGCAAAGTAAGCAACAAGTCGAAGGTCATGAGTAATCCTTCGCGATGGTTTTTGCTGCATGACTTCCCCCGTACGTGGACGGTGAGTAGAGGTCGACTCACAGATTGGGAACTATTATAGAAGGTAATACACGAACACAATCTTTTTGTTTATAAAAAAGTTAGGAAAAGTAACGCTGGACGGAAGTCTTTTACCTGCGTCCCTGGGTTATTGGCGCCATGTTCGTGTTGCGGAATCGTCATGAATACGAAAGCGAGATACGGGAACGGTGGATGTTCGAAGTTTGCGTTTGGCATACTTCAAAGGAGAAATTCTTGTTTACTCCATATTGATTGGTAATTTGCTTATGAAACAAATATTCAAACAAATACCATTTCCCGAAACATTGAGTCGCTTCTATTTAAAATTAGATGGTTAGCTGGAACGCTAAAGAATGATATAGTAATTGGTACATTTCAGAGGTAAGATGAACGGTTCTTGGCAATGAAAAAAATTCTTATAAAAAAATTAAAGATATCTATAGTGAGAGAGAAATAAAACAAAAAACATATACGGTAAGAGGTCGACCTGTCAACAGTTGTCGACAATTGCGCAAGAATGCGAGTTACATCTAAGTCTGTGGGTTCGAATCATCCGTAAGGTATGGTTTTTACCATGTGTTTGGAACTTGGAGATCTCACAACCCCATGCATCACATCCCCAACATTGATTTTAACACTCCATTCAGCAAGGCGAAAAAATGGTAAAAGGAGAATACCGAGTGGAGAAGGGAGATGTTGGAGCTGAAGGGACGCATCCTTTAGTCACATCAATCCTCCCCTCGAAGCTTATAAGAGCCGAGATAATCTACGCGGTACCTTGGAGTAATAGTGAACTAGAAAACTAGAAGTAGAAAATGAAACGACGAGTGAGAGTAACTTACAGACTTCAATCAGAGGTGAGGGGGTCACAGAAAAGAAGACAAATATTTTTTATCGTATGGGTTATTTTTGCATTGGCCGTAGTTGAGCATCCGTGTGTGTACGCTTTCTTTAAAGCCTTATCCCGGCGAGGGCATAGAGAACCTTCGAGCAGGCGGGCCTCATGGCCGTCGTTTTAAGCACCTGGGAGTAATTATCATTTTCATCGCGAAACATGGTTCTCAGTTAACTATATCCAAGTTTTCTCGTTCAGACTGGTGATGAATAAGTATCCTTCTAGTGTTGAAAATCCTGCGGGAATCGAGAATTTCCGGTCAGAAGTACTGCAGTGAACTGAGCCAACTCAGCCGGCGCTTCCCAGGAATTAAAAAAAAATCCCCACAAAGTAATTCCTCTCCCCTCTAACCCCACTCTACCAACGCCAACCATAAGATGATACTTAACTTAAATACAAACAGGAGTATGGTTGGGTTAGCCGCAAAAGTAAAGTTGTCCAATAAATATTGTAGCATATGTTTGTGCGATGTAACTTTCAAACGATCATGTGTGAAGCCTTAGGAATTATCGCTAAATACCCCCCCCCCCAAAAAAAAATTAGTTCATTAGGGCGTAGTTCATTTTATTTTCATTTGTTCTATCGGTCACTGAGTATTGTTATACTGTATGTATGTAGGTACTTGGTGCGACAGCCCGTAAGGGCTCAGGCCTACCCGCGACGTCCCTGCCTCGCGGCCATGGGTTAAGAGAGTACGTGTGGTTAGCACGTAGACATCTCCTCGGCCGGGAATCGAACCCGGCGCGTAGTGGAAAGGGAGCACGCTGACCAACAGCTAGCAACGAGCACATTTTTTGGACTGTATTAAAAAAGAATCATATTCTATTTAACATTCCTTATTCTATTAGGGCAGAAAAGTTGCCTTGGGAACGATCATTAATTAAACATCAATGTGAAAATATGTAGTACATAATAAAATTATTAGTTTCTGTAGTACGAGGTTTTGTATAAAGATGAAAAGATGTTAAGATGTTTCTTCTTGTATTAGAAAATTATGGATTTGAAGAAAAAGGAGAAGAAGAAAAAATCGTGAATTAATGATAAATACTGTTGAAATGTTTTTCGTTCTCAGAAACAGCTAAGAAATTATTGTATTCGAGCTCACTGGAAATTTAACAATTCTTTAAGTTAATTTAAATATGGTTTTATTGAGTTAGGATTTGATAAGTATATTTGTCTTTTACCTGATTAACAAATTATCAGTGGGGCCTTAACAAAAGTTCCGACGATTCGAAAAAAGAACGTTCTTCTCCCTCAGTAAAATTCCAATGCTCTGGAGGGTCTCGCACGTCAATTTACACGTTCGTTGATATTTTCTGTGTAGTCCCAGGGGGAGGAATATGAGAAGCACGAAATCGAGCCCAAAGTCTTTTCACCCAGACGAAGTGCAGTTTCTCAGAATTACAATATCAGCAGGTTAACAGACAAATATATGAATAGCGATATATACTGATGACGTAGGACATACTTTCTGTTGAAAGAGTAAATAAGTAGACTACTTCATTTGTAGTTTGGACGCTGAACCAACAGGACGGAGGACAATTCGTAATCGACAACTTATTGTCCTTCGTCTAAAACATACATAAATATAAATAAGAAAATATCCGTGACAACACACTTCAAGGTTAAATCATCTGAACTAGTGTAAATAAGCCAATTCAATGTAAGATTAATTATATTAGCGAATTGCATTAAACTGAAGCTATTTGTTCTGTCTATTTAATTGCCGCATAATAAATTAGGAAAATGATCTATGTTTGATAATTTTAATTGTTTGTATATATTCAAAACTTTTGAATTTAAATTGTCGAAATGATTGACACCCACACAAAAGGGCGAGAAGTATATTTCATCAATGAAGAATAAGCTCAACACTCCAACATAAGTATCTCTTGGAACACGCAAAATAAGATTTCAGAAAAAATGACAATAATAAAATAATAAAGTACTTGTTGGACTATGCGAATTTCGCACTTTATACATAACTGTTTTAAAAATGTAAACAGCTTCATACTGGGTTCCATCTTCAGATCAGAATCTAAATTTAACATTGAAGCATTGTAGGCCCCTCATGAAGAGCCTATTAACGCGTCAATTTAATTTTACGTTGAATTGTAGTTTATTCTCGTTTCTGACCATCGTGTTACGGAATAGGGATCGTCAGAAGATCTCAGTCTATTCTTCGATCCACCTGATAACCGTATGTTTCCACGTATACTCCCCGATATATTCCCCTAACATATTTCCTTGCATGTTCCATCACATGATCTCCACACATTCTGTTTTATTTTTTAATGTTTCCTGACTTTTTCACCGCATGAACCCTCGCGTGTTTCTGGTATGTAATCCCACATGTTCTCCGCACGTTTCTCGTAAGATTCCCTACATGTTTTCTCACATGATCATCACAGGTTCCCCATGTTTCCCACATGTGCCTTCAAATGTACCTCCAAAATACTTCCTCAAATTAGCAGTAGGCAAACGTTTTCCGCGACGTTGCCCGAAATATTGCATCAAATGTTCACTCAAATGGTCCCTCAAGTGGTTCCCGAAATCTTCTTCACATGAGCACCGCATGTTCCCATACGTTTTCACAAAAAACTGCAATCTCCAAAAAAGGTGTTACGCTGGAACGTAACTTTCGGCGTCTTTGGTAATCCGTGCGGAACTCTAAAATAATGGAATAGAACGTCCAAAAAGGTTTCATTTTGTAGATTACGCTACAGAAAACATGACTTGTGTTCCTTTTAGAAACACAAAAACACATGCTTTTTGCATTGAAAATGATTTTAGAACGCATCATTTCCGAATTACACAAAGTTCGTTGCTGCGTAATGGTTTTTGCGGGGCCTGCTAATCCAAATATGCCATAATCTTGGAACAGTTTTGTCTTAAATCTGTTTGATGTATTCCTAGGGGTAAATCCTAACCAGCAGGAATATACTCACGAGGTGTTGTTTTCATGGCTTTTTATAAAATGGAAGAATCCGTCATCTTACAATAGATTATTATATATGGGTAGAGGAGTCCCCAAAACGTAACACAATATAGACAAGAATAATTTCACAAGCCTCGGGCCATTTTATGAGTATATATGTATTTTAGTATTACAAAAACGTGAATAAAGTAAACATATTTCTGTAGGGAGCATCAACTAAAAACGATTAGGAATGATGAGGCATGAATTATCTAAAATATCGTTGCCTATTTGTTTCTCCCCACAATCTTGGATTAACTGGCGTTAACTGGTCATTTTATCTGTTCTGTTTGAGGAATGACTCGTATTAGCCCAGTGTTTCTTTGAGAAGCGTTACGTATGGATGCGACCGTCCTTGAACTACGGCCAGCGGTCCAAATGAACCGTGATAACTGTGAATTCAAGGTCTAGATTTCTAGAGATAGAAGTGGGCTTTTGTTTGAAGAACCACTAAACGTACACGTCACGTAGGGAAACGAATAATTTCACACGCCTCCGGCTAATTTATGAATATATCTGTTACAACTTTGAGTATTACAGAGAAGTGAATAAAGTAAAAATATTTCTGTAAGTAACGTCCATTAAAAATTTTACATTGAATTAGGACAATAAGACCTTGATGCCGTAAACGGAATAGTTTCGCATTGCTTATAGCAAATTAAACCCTTTATTATAAAACTTAATACCCATTTCCGTACTTAACGCTGAACGTAGAAATTCATATGAATATACGTCTTATTCATATGAATATACGTATATGAATATACGTATTATCGTATTATTTTTGGTAAATATTTCTTATTCCGACGTTTATTGTGTTTTATTTTTCCTTTCTCTTTCTTATTGCTTTCCATATTTCTTGTCTTTTTCCTTCTACATACATGCAGTCGTTATCAAGTCAGAAGTAACTGCTTAGGAAGAATTTTCGAAAACAAGAGGTCATTGCTCGTTCTGTAGATTGTTCTCTCGTATTCATGGGGTTAAAGTACATACAACAAACATGAAGCATCTGAGTCATTACAATCCCGGCGGCTACCAAATGCAGTGAAATATTTGAACACGACATTTTTCTTTTCCAAATTTCCTTCGTTTCTGTAACCATTTAATGTGAATACTATTCACTGGCTATGGCGTGGCACCTCCTGCGGGTATTTACATGTTGATTTTTTATATTGTCCCTGTGCAAGTTCATAATATCAAATATTAAACATCATATGGTTGCTTTGCTCGTCCTTTTCGGGGAATAGAAAGATGAAAAACATTGATAAATATACTTTTTCAATGTTAACGTTTCAGTGACTTATTATGTTTAATTATAGTCAGTCTTATGAATTAAGTCGAATGCTATGGTCATAAGCGCCGCAAGTGTAGCGCATATCATAGCAGGGGAGATGACTAAGTTCTTCCTCCGGTGATTAGTGAGATCCGGTGTTGACCTACACGTCGGTTTGCGCCGATTATTTGATCCAGGCATATCCTACCAGTGAAGCACCGCTCCAGCCGGGACAAGCTCTAATCTCCCGTCTGGTCTTCCGACTTGTATGGTAGTGTAGTGCATGTAAATGTAAGTGTGGGTATGTAAATGGTGACAATAGAACGAGGAAGTAAAGTTCGCCCGCTCCGCAGCCCGTTAGGGGACTGCTCCGGCATTTGCCTGGCAATGATCGTGAAAACCATGCAAAACTACCGACAAGACAGCGGGATATTCGACTCGTCTCTTTGATGGGGATGAGGAGTTTTCCCCAATTCTTCCAGAACATTTTAAGGTAATTGTCGAAGATAATCTTTTTCTTCTTTTGGAGGAAGGTGGAAGGGGAATTAAGTACATAAAACTGGCATTTGAATGAGTTAAGGCTCATAGAATGGAAATCAATAAGTCATTCGATTTCTCTCCAGAAGACGAATCGATGGACACTATTTTGGTTGGCATCATTCAGAAAGATTTTAGAAAACTCGTGGTTTTGGAAATTTGAGGCACCTATAGTGGTGAAATGACGTGAATTTGTTAACTACCTTTCGGGCATAACATGAATTTTTCCGACGTGATCCATCAGATGGACGATATTTAAATCTAATATTGTAAGGTAACAATATAACTTAAACAAAAATATCGATAATTTTCCATTTAACATTCAATGCTTCAGTATGGGCGTCACTGGCAACATTATGTTTAAAATTTATTTTATTAAAAAGTTTTTTTACGATTATAAATATTTTTACATATAGGACACAGTAGTTAATAATCTGTTTTTTAAACTGTTACATATTACTAGTAATTATAAAATGATACTAATATTGCTAATAATGCTACAATATTACATATTACTACTAATGTAATTGCTTAAAATATAAATTAACTAATATAACCTTTCTGAAAATATTTGTATGGAAGTTAATAAAACATTTACAATGAAGAACAAACGTGAACATACAATATTATTTTTATTATGAGCTTTCGTGGAAAAAATAAAAAAATTAAATATGAGAATACCCGTTGCAGACACCACTCCGAGCTACTTGTTCAGTATTCCAGTATAATTAGAGGAACTTAGTTTGGTCAAACCCAGTGTCACTTAAATGAATTCGTCTCCGTCTACTTCCTCTACGTTCGCTGGACGTATATGCACGTGAAGTTTTCTCACGTGTTCCAGGTTCATATATATTGAAAAGAAGGATGAACGCCCGAGTGACTTGGAACCCACAAGATGACCTTATAGGGACAGATCCCACTTTGAAAATCAAATTCATTCCAAAGTTCTCCCGGCGACTGACTCATCTGATTTCCATAGTAATCAGTTCCAATGTTACTCCTTTTCCTTCAAAACCTCGAACGTGGCAACTCCTAATAATTAATTCTCATCCCAGTACTAAATTTAGATCCAGAAGATCTTGCATATGTTCACAGTACTTTTTACTTTCTCGTAATATGTAATGTAAAGAAAATATTGTAATGCTGTAGGAAAAAGTACATTTTTTGACTGAATACTGATCCATGTAGAGAGCCCTTGATACCGAAAAGGGGACTTTTGTAGATTTGTCGCTCTTATACGTAGTGTATTTGTATACGCAGATCAGCCGAAATAAACATTTTAAGGATCCTTGGTACCGAAATTTTTTTTCTCAAAACGTCAATTTGATTGTCTGCTGGTCAAAATGTGAAGAACACTAGGTACTAGAACACTAGAACACTAATTGTACCCATGATTTCCTCCAACAGTCATATTATCCGATCGATCTGCTTGATGTTGCGGACCTTCGAATTTAAAACGAATCTTATAATTTTTGGTGGTACTTTACACGAATACCTTATCACATTATAATAATTTTCTTAAATATAGATCTTTTTTTTTTCTTTGAAGTTTGTTCTCGAAGGGTCCGATTTTCGGTGAAATTTCTTACGTTTTGAAAATTAGAAATGTTAAAAGTTTTTCAACGCTCTCCTACACACCACCTTAGTGAAATGTTTTCTATACGAAATCTATTATTCAAAATGATTTCTTTGAACCATTTCAGAGAATAATTTCTTTCTCACTTTATTCGCAACGGCTACGCAATATCATAATACTACTTGAACCTGCAATCGTATTTCTACCCAGCAATCTTTTCCCGCATTGAGATTCAAAATCAGATTCCTAGATTTAGTTGGCTATTAGTTCGTGTTTCCCCTACATCACCAACCTCACAACCAAACGCAATTTTACCGACGTTTCAAAAACGAAGTTGAGCATTTGCTTTGCAATTTTCAAACTAGTGGTGCTTCAACAGCACTTCATCGCATTATTTGTAATGGCTACGCAATATTATAGTGCTAGATGAACCCGCAAAAGATTTTCCAACCAGTTAGTTTTTCACGCTGGAATCTTAAAATAATATGAATGAAAATCCCTGAATTTTTGAAAAATACAAGTGAAAATGTTCAATTTAGTTTCAAAAGCGTGGAAAAGTTTGTGTTTAGATATGAAGCTCATGATGTATGAGTAAGTGAATCGTATGCTAAACCTAAGAACCTGAGGTGGAATCTCAGCGTGGAAAAATTGCTGGACGGAAACACGTTCTTATGTTCCAGTACTATTATAATATTGCGTAGCCGTCTCAAATGAAGCAAAAAAGTATGTAGTCTTGTAGCACCACTACTTTAAAATACTCTTCTTTTCCTTGAAGAAATTTATTCAATGGAGCCCTCAATTTCTTATTTCGTTCTGCCTTCGGGGTGTAAACAGATCTCCATCAGAGCATCAGTGTTGCGCAGTACTCTTGCGCGTCGAGGCGCAGATGTTCATGCTTTGCGTGTACGCGCATGCCCTTGGAGTACATCTGACGAGTTGTGACCCCACTCTCCTTTTTGTGATGGTGCTCTCCGACTTGTCACCCTCCGCCTACGGCCGTTCCTCCCCGCCACGTCGCCTCTCGCTGCTTCGTCTCTCCGCCAGGCGTCTTTCCGCCATTCCGACCGCTTTTTAAATAAACATTTATATGTGAAAGCATGTCCGTAATTCAGTATTCGTAGTATATCACGTTTTGCTGAATTAATATTAAACTTAAATTCTTATTCTGTAATTGTAACTGACAACTCATCGGAACTCACCAAGCACTTACAGAATTAATGAATGTTTGAGATTTTCAAGAGTAATGAGTAGATTGGGTATTTTTATTCTAGCGGGAAGGTGGTGTCTAAGTTGTAATGGATTCTTGGGTTATCGAGTTCGTATGCATCGTCCTACTCAACAAAGAATTTATTTTACCCTCATACGTCAAACATATGAATGAGGGAAAACCAGAACGGTATAAATGACATTTTATAAATTCTGAGAAAATCGTGTTTTTTGCCTACATTTTAGTGCCAATATATTTTCGTGGTTTTAATGAACAGTTGAAATGTCGTGATCTTAATTGTGAAACAAAGCACCAGGAGTTTACACTACTATTGTTTTAAATAAACAGATTTTTCCGAATTCATAAGATGTCACTTATACCATTCTGGTTTTTCCCCATTCATATATTTCACGTATGAGGGTAAATTAAATTCTTTGTTGTGTTGGAGGATGCATATGAACCATGGTGCAAGGGAGGCCAATCTGAGAAAATGATTTATAGAAGATCCCCTATAATATACGGGCTGCTCGCTGCACCATCGCGCCGTCGCCCTTCGGTAGACTGCGTTCCTGGTCCCACTGCAGGGAACTCCTCGGCCCATTGTCACCATCTCTTTTTGCTCTCCCCTCCTGCACCTCCCAACTCCCACACGTCCAGCTTCTGCTATGAGTATTACCTTTGGGCTCTCTGCCCGGATCAAGTGAGGTGGTCGATTGCTCTGAGCGGGCCGCGGGTCGCGTGCGAGTCTTCTTTCTCCACCCTGGCCTGCCAGGGCCCTGCCCCGTCACGGCCCTTAGAGCCGAGCGACGGGCTGATCCCTCATTCTTGAATCGACTACATTGATTGAAATCTCCCGTCAATCGCCGAAGATATACGCGTACTTGCGAGGACTAAAAAAGTAAGTACCAGTATCACTTCCGTAACTGTCTTCTTCACATCCTACGTAATCTTCATCTTACGCAATAGCCACCCATTTGTACTTTTCTTGACACCTCACAACTTCCTCTACAAACGCCTTCGCAACGACGCCATTGCCTGGGCCCTAACGTCCCCTCCTGCCTCGTTCGCATTCGTCACCGCCCGAGCCTCCGTCCGCCTCCGTCTCTGTCGTCCCCGCCGCCGCCGCCGCCAGGGCGACCCGCACGTGCGGCCTCGCCTGGAAATGGCTTCCGTGTGTGAGGAAGCGTCCTGTGATGCAAATGTGGCACGACTGCGCGTCGCCGGCCCCTGCCTCTTTAGTGCTCTGTTACGAAAAGGGCAACGGCGCGGCGCCGTTCCAGGGCGCCTGCTCCGAAAGCACTCCAGCGATCGCGGCGCCTCGTGCCCCCCCCCCCCCAACTTCCGTAACGTCGTGTTTGTTTTAAATCCCTATTATTACGACCGATTACGCCTGACGCGATCTACGAGACCTTACTAATGGTTGTGTTTTCAAAACACAATCCCGGCTTCAACTCAAATTGCGCGTTCAGGAAAGGCGGGTGGTCAGATGGAGCCCTGCGGAGAGAAGAGAGCTTAGTGACTAAGGTAATGTATGGTGACTGCAGGAGTTGCGTCAAATGTTTTGGAAAGAGTCTTGCGCACACCACGTGACGCACACCGGTTCAGTAATGAGGTTTGTGTCGAGACTTCCCGACTTCTTTTGTTTCTTGTGGAGTTAGAGGCTACGCTCTTTGGCGTAAATCGGCATTTCGTCGGGACGACTTCATGGAACAGGACTGACGAAACCTAACAGTAAAATATGCGCTAAAGACAGGTCCGTGTGTGAAAAATATGCAGTGTTGCGATTGCCTCATGGGCCACACAAAGAACTGGAAATGTTTGCATATGGAATCCTCGTGTTCATTCTTTATTTGTTTTATTATTATAATTTGCTTATGAGTGGCCGACGACCAATAGATACACTGAACCCAAGTTTTCCTATCTGAATTCAGCTACCCCTCTCTTCACGACTCGTTGGTATTAGCGAAGATCATGCACAGCTTTGGCAGCAAATTTATTCTGTTGAAGTTTATTCGATTGTTTCATCATTATCATTAATCATTCAGTACATACTAATCAAATCACTATTTATAGTCGAGTTCATTTAGTGTTAGGATCAGAGTACGATTTCTTGCATGCACAATTCATGACGGTAAATTTTCTAATGTTTGCAGAATAACAAAGAATTTTATAATAGAGGGACAAGTGGTAGAGAGACAAGAGAAGCCACTGACTAAATACTGTCACGTTTTCGAATTATAATACTGAGTTTGGTCTTGCGGCATATTCCATTTACAATGAAGATAAAGCGTTCATCCTCTACGATTGATTTGTAGAAACGAAAAGTAAAAAAAGAGGTAAAGAAATATCAGTGAACTATATGCACTATTTATTTAACTACCATTTGAAAAGATTATATTATTTTTGTAGTGTAGCGTTACTTTCAAACAGTCCTTCGCAACCTTTCGAAATTCACTGACCACCAAATTCTTAATTTTAAATCACGGGCACCACTAATGTGAACTTTAAAAAAATATAAATGCATTTGAAAAATAATGATCGCACAACGTTCATTTTATTAAAACAAAATGCATCTATCTTCAATCTAAAAAGAAGTTAAACACGTGTTTCATTATAACATCGTAAATGCGTATTTAATTATTGTTACAAAGTCTGTAAATATTACTTATAACAAAATTATTAATGTTTCTTTAAATATTACAAAATAATATAACCTGATTCAAGTATTACGCATTTCAGTGCGATTAGTGTTCCTGCTTGTTTGATATAACGTTATATTTCTAATATCTTCCCGTTAGAAGATAGTTAATTAATTGTCAAAAACCTCCATCTTCCTTGAATCGTACTCTTCACTCCATCTTCGGATGAGTGTTTAGCTATCGAAACCGGAAAGAATGAATGCGACTGTGAATAACCGACAGCAACGCCATCTACAAACATGAAAAAAGCGAAGGTGTTAACGCTCTAGCGATCACCCTAGGCGGCATCGCCGTCACTTTCGCCCTTGCTGCGGCCGGCGGTGGGGGCGACAGCGGGCGATGCCGGGCGATAAGGCGGGCGCGGCGGTCGTCGCCCAAGAGGCGGCGGCAGGTGCTTGGCCGGGGGCGAGCGCGCCTCGCGAGGTTCAGGCAGCGCCGCGGCGAACACAAGAAAGTCATTAATAACCGCAATTATTAACCGCAAAACTTTGCTTTCCGCCCAGAGACTGCAAGGTACGATCCAGTTTGCTTAGGCATCTGACTTCCTCGTACGTTTTGTGTACAATTTTTGAAATAGTTTGTATAACTTATATAAATGTAATCCTGTAATTTTTCAGAATGCTCTGATGATGATAGATACGCTACTGAAAAAATCTTAACTTAAAATATACTTTTGATAGTAGACAACACCTTGTATTTACTTAACAAGAAAGACAATATACAGTGAAGTTCAGTGCAGTGAGCGTCATAGGCCTGTGCATAGGGGGGGGGGGGGGGGTGAAGGCATGGGGCCGTGGCCCCTCTGAAGATTTTAAAAGAGGCCGTAGTCATAAGCATAAACATGTTATTTCCGTGAATGTGTTAAATCCCCGATGAAAATGACGAATCGAACGTAGAGATAAGATTTGATTTTTACAGCGAAAACACCACGGCGAACGCATGAGCACATAAGTCTATCAGTATATGAATAATTTATCTACGTTTGAGTAAATATTGTTGCCTAGGAATACACAATGGAGACATTTGTGCGTTTTACGTAGTAGTAAAAGTTAACGAAAAATTCTTAGTATTAACAAAAAACGTCATATATTGCATTCGGTACGCCGAGGTGTACACTGTTAGATTTGTAGTTACATTAAGTTACCTTACTGGTAGTTACCTTGCTGGTAGCTTCGCATGTAAATGTCACGCCTTTTTTTCGAATACCGATTGAGAGAGCTCGGTCTTGTTCCCGGCAAGATATCAGAAATTTACTTCATGGTTCAACCAGCGGTGAGTTTGTAGCTCCAGAATTGAATTCGTAGGTCGAGCGTTCCGTGAGTTCTCTGATCACTTCCAGGCGAATGCTAGGACAACCTAGAATGAGTGCGTCAGATAGCGCGCGATCCTATCTTTTCTGTCCCGTCCTTATTCTTATCCTTAAGGTCGATCACCCTTTCTCGTATGCATCCCAATAGATTCAGAAAATCTCCGGGAAGCTTCGAAGATTCAGATATCAGGGGTAAGGTATGTAACCCGAGGCATTCATATATATATATATATATATATATATATATATATATATATATATATGCAAAAAATCTATAAATATTATTAATAATAATAATAATAATAATAATAATAATAATAATAATAATAATAATAATAATAATAATGGCCGATCAGATGGCCGAGATCGGATGGCCGAGATCGCTAAGGCAGTAGTGCCGGAGTGGTCTCGGACCAGAAGATCGCGGGTTCGAGTCCCGCCTCGGGCATGGGTGTATTTGTGTGTGTTTGTATGAGTGTGTCGTCCTTTCACCCCTCGTTATCATCATCATTTCATCTTTCATACCCCCAGGACTAACAACCCTGGGGGATAAAAATCGGATCCAGCTTAAATGCTGGTCCCCCCAAAGAAGTGTTCGCAAGCACCTGCCACCGTGATATTAAAATGAAAAACTGAGCCACGGTAATTGCAGGTTGCTTGCCCTGCGTGGTCCTAGTCGGCCGAAACGAAAATAATAATAATAATAATAATAATAATAATAATAATAATAATAATAATAATAATAATAATAATAATAATAATAATAATAATAATAATAATAATAATAATAATAATAATAATAATGATAATGATAATGTCGGCCCCGTGGCGCAGACGGTTGCGGCAGCCGTCGTCTGTGCCGAGGAGGCTGCAGGTTCGAGTCCTGCGTAGACATGGTCGTATTTGTGATTGTCCCTTCACCCCTCATCATCAACCTATCATCTCATAATTCACACTTCAAAGCGTAACAACCTTGTTGTAATCCAAGGATACAGCTGAAAAGCTGATTCTGGAAGAATTACACACGTTGGTCGTGTAGCGTGGTCAGTAATGGCCTATACGCCAATAATAATAATAATAATAATAATAATATTAATAATAATAAAGTTAGTTTTATTATGAAAATGTAACATAAAACCCTCCCTCTAGTTACGTAAGCCGCAAGGAAGGCAGCAACATACGACTGAACACCCCATGATGAATGCCTAAACTCCCGCCTGCACAGGACTCCTGTGGAGAGGAAGAAAAAAAGCGTGGTTCGGCGCGCGGTGGCGGCGAGCTGGCGTGCTGCTCGCCGGACTGTTATCGCCAGGGGGCGTGGCCACGCCCTGGGCCCGGTCCGAAACCGCGCCCACTGCGCCGGCATTTGTCGGGCAGTGACGCGCGCTGCGTTGGCCGCTGCGCCGCGCCGCTCGGGGGCTGCCCCGCCTCGCCCCGCTCCGCTACGCTCCGCCCCGTTCCAACGCACAGCGGGCCGGAATATGGAGGCAAAATTGATTTGTTGCAGGTGATCTACAAATTGAAGCAAGCCTTAAATAATTATATTAGAAAGTTATCACAGGTAATACGAGTGTTTTGGAAATTGTCGATAAATTGCCGACTCGAGAAGCGAGGAGGGAGTTTATCTGTGAATTTCCCAAGCAGGAATGGTATTTAATAGGACTATTCCACGAATGAATTTGTGTCCAACAGAGTTCCGAAATGCGTCAAATATTGAAAATAATTGAAAGCATATCAAAATCAAAGACGTAATGTTACAGTATTATCCACGCACGTTTTCTTGAGCCCTCGCTTCTCTAGTTGTGAGAGGAGTGGGGCTTATTTTGACGAAAAGAATTTTGCATCAAATTTGTTGTTCGTTTTTCGATGCTAAATAGTTTCTATTACACGGGAGCGAACATTCTGGCTATCAGATTTTGTTGCGGTGCAAACGAGCGTTGCGTTGCAAACGAGCGTTGCGTTGCAACGTGCGTTGCGTTGCAACGAGCGTTGCTATAATTTATTCTTAATTCAACTAATGTTGACAAAAAAGTGGGGGTAGGTATTCCGGGGCTCAAGAAAACTTGCGCGAATAAAACATACGCGGTTTATTTGCACAACAACACAGCGATCGATACATGCCGCCTCCTAAGGTAGGCGTGTCGCAGCTTATTATTGGCCAGAAGGGAGGGGCGGATAGAAGAAGCGATAATTTTTTTGAGATACACCGCCCTGATTGGGGCATTTTATACGTTTATTTAAATACTTTTGGTTTTAATTTCACGAGTGGAATAGTCCGTAAAAATATGAAGACTTAAGAAATACTAGCAGATTGTGTCAAAAATTTCACTCTAGGTCGTTCAGCAAAATAACAATAACATAAACATTAATTCAAGATATCCGAAAGACAAATTACGCCATGCATTGCGATACGGAAAGGACTAATGCTAATACGGAAAGGACCCATGCTCCAGCAGGATTCGGATCTGCGATCCGTGGAGTTTTTTTGTTGAGATTGCACTCTCACAACCTCGACCATCTATGCCGTCTTGAAATTGCATTTATAATTTTAATACTTTTAAGTTTTTAATTTTCCACATTAACAGCACAAGTATTGTGAATAAAGATGGAAATGTATTTTCTTTCAATAAATGTAAATCAGAATGACACTTGTAGTCAGCATGGTAATGTGAACATGTCTATGTTAAGAGTCTATGATGAGATTTTTGTTTCCATTGCGATGGTCGCAGGTGGCAAGAAAAATATGTTAAAACTTCAATCTACTAGCTACACTAGCTACACAACTGGTTCAAACGATGTCTTCCAACATAATCCCGTAATAAATAGGTCGAATCTGAGGAAGTACATGGTCTGGTGTAGATTGAACAAAATTAAGCGCAAATTTCAGGACTAGAATCGCAATTTGCCTTAACGGTTTTTATGTAGATGCAAAAGAAAGTTCAAAGTGTATTTTGGCACCGTTTGTAAATTTAGCCATCCAGAAAATACACAATTCTTTCCATTACATCTGAAATTGACAGCATTATTTACAACTGTTAACAGTCAAAACTACAATTCGACTCCCGGTTCGGAATTAAGGTTTAATTATGACGCCATTGAAGTAATGCCCCATTCTGACTGTTCTGACTCACTGCCCAGTGGGGCGTGGTGATAGGAAGGGGGGGGGGCAGGATGGGCGCAGAGCGGGAGCGCTCTACGCACGACACAGGGCTCCGTTAGGGGCGTCAAGACACAGCATTGCAGCTCGCCTGATTATAGAGCAGCGTTGGCTGCCTACGCACTAGAGAGAAGTAGAGCTTTGCAAGCCGGAGATTTTGCGAGAGACGTTGTCGCGGCAAAGGATGTACGGTGGACTTCGGAATCAAAATCAGTCTGCAATATCTCTTAGCAGAACAGCAGCTTTTGGATAATTGCTTTAAGTTTTCTTGTGCAACGAACCGCTCACCGATTAAGCTTTCATTTTGTTTCCGATAGTTGTAAGTGTAATGCCACACAACGTAAACGTTACGCTACTAAAATATTCTTTTGCCGGTTTCTTTACGCGATTGTTTGCTTGTTTCGCTTCTGGACATACTATATGTAGCTTTCGATCATTCCATAGCTGTAAGTTACTACACTCATGTAAAATAGGGTCAGGATGATATTCTCACGCATTCCCGGATTCCAGCAGTCCCCGTCAGTCTGGACAGAACAAGAAGTGATGATTTTTTATACCGTCACGCAGCGGGTGTGGGTCTCTTCAACATCTGAGAACTGGATGTAATGTCTTTTGGGTCAGTGGAATGGTCGGCGAACTTTCCGTAGGCCACGTCTTAAAGCACTTCTATGGTCTTTGGTGGCTTAACTTGTCACTTCCTTACCTTAATTATTTAACTATATACTTTAGATCCACGTGCAAGCGAGTTTTGAAGCAAAACAAGTCCGTATTGTGTTGATCTTTGTGTCAATTGATTTCAGGTAGAATTTGTTTAACGAAACCATAAAGACCTTGCTCTGATAAATACTTATTGAATTGTGCTACAGGTCTAACACATGACATTTTGAAATATTGCACATACACTGATGAATACTCATTGGTTTTAACTATCGGAGCCGGTAAAAGGCAATTTTAATCACTGGATTGTTTAATGCATTTGAACTGCTACTAAAATAGCGGTTTGTGGTTTCTGCGATAAATGTGAGTGATTGCAATATCTGGTTGAGTTGCATTTCTTGATTCCGACAGTATGTTGAACTTCAAATACATACAAAGTTTTAATCTTGAATGTATAGAATTATTCATTTTCTGGTACGTACTAATAGATAAAAGGGAAAGATTAATTTGAGAGCACACAAATTATACTGAGTACTTTTCTTTCTATTGTCATTTCATTCACCTTTGGAATGATAATGAAAACAAAAGAATCTATTTAAAGTTTAATGTCACCTGTGCCATGACTAAGTGTGCTGCTTTCTGCTGACAAACAGAACAAGTAGTCTCTATCACCATCGGGGTCATTAACAGCACGCCGTATTGAGCGTTTATGAATTTACAAGGTAGTTCATTGTTCTTCCTAATGTCTTTAGGTCATAAAACGTTGATGAAATTTGGAAACACGAAAACCAAAGTTCTACAGGAAATTGATAGTGAAATTCAATACTGGTGTGCTGGCGAAGTGATGTCATTATCTAATTAATTCGAGTCGGTGTCTTTATCAACGTTTTTTTATTTAACCGATAAAGATATTTCGGTAACGATTAGTCGATTTATTGACTTCTACAACGCCAGTCTTAAAAATGGCTATGTGTTCGTTGCCTATCGGGAATTGTACATCGGATTCAACTGGCAGCAGCAGCAGCGCACCGATGCGACGAACATGATTTGCGCGGATTTCTAAGCTTGCGAACACTGTCTCCCTCATGCGCCACCATCACAAACTCAAAACACTGTCTAGCCCACGGTGGCAAGATAGCCTACGACGCGTCATTGCGATCGGTGCCAGTGACATGAATTGAAAGTGATTTGTGTTAACGGTAACAGTATGTTACTTTGTTAGTAGCTAGTTTTGATGAGGATTTTCGGAGATATTTAAGGTCAGTTCGGTTATAGAAACTAAGAATTTTTTTGCCTAGATTTGCAATCTAATATAAAAAATAGTATAAATGTTATTTTAAAAAATTCCCAAAATTAAGGTGTGTCTTATAGTCCGTAAAATACGGTAATCGTGATGAATGGCTGAATGTCGTTCTGAATGACGAGCGACTGAAGATATGAATGTAATGAAACCTAACCGACACTGCACTCTATCGAACTCTGTAGCGGACATTTGGCATTCTCATACTGCACTCTGTGGGTTGTAATGCATTTGTACTTCTGTCTAGCGGACATTCTCTGTCACCGATGATGACAGCAAAACACCATTATTTTATTTAATTTGTAACAGATTTGTTATCTTTGTAACGTTTAGCATGCAAGCTCACTTCCTCTTTTCTGCGAAATTCTCTTCAATGCCCAGTGGCCCTTGCACTATTGGAGCGCTTCTAATTAATTTTCAAGAATTTTACGGAACATTTTATGGCCAAGTTTTCTTTTTCTTTTCTTTTTTCGTAAAGAGTTGAATGCACCATGAAGTTTGGCTATAAACACTCGTCTGTTAGCTTGATAATGCACTATAGTGTACTTCGTCCCTAAATTCATACATTTTCTAAAATGGTTGACGATTTTTCTTTTATTTCTCTCCTAGACTTCTTGCTAGGCGACACGCATAAATTTCCAACGCATAAATTCTCGTTCCCCATTGCTCGCCCTTATGGAAATTTCAAAGTTTAATACGAATATCACTTCTTTTTATTCCGTACATTTTTCTGCTAGAGAGTAAATATGCGTATTTCAACAACACTTTTACTCTTTCGTGTAAAAGATATTGATTTTCCACTTAGTTTACATTCATGTGCCCTGATCTCTTTTTGTCGTGATAAGTATAACAATTTAAGAGGACGATTCAGTAGCATTTTGAAAGGTGTAGCTGAAATATTTTTTAGGTAAGGATGTAAAGTGGATTCTCTCATTGATACTCTAAACCCACAATAGCTGCTGATAAAATATACAATCATATGCAAATTAATCCATGTTTAGAAGTGGTTCTTCAGAGACCACTAGCACGATTTGACTTGAAAGGTCTGATTTGAAAGTCCTGCGGATAAAATATCTAAGTCCTCTCACGTAGCAAAAAGGGAGCACAACACAATTTGCGCAAATAATGAACTGACATTTGCCGTCCTAAGTAAAGCAACGAAGAATCTGTATTGTTCAATGGATCAAGAATACTGGATAAAGTCACTCTTTTCAGCGGGCACCTTATATGCGGCTAGCGGCGAGCCTCTTTTAGTAGATTGACCTTGGTTCGGCGGTCACGTCGAGCGATTTTGAACTATTATAGTAAGAAGAGGAAAAGTGGTGATTACTGTTGATTTAATATCTGTCTACAACGGGACGCATTGTCAGATGCCTTTGGAAAATGATATCAAGAGTTTGTTATCCCTCAGAGATGTTACATTTTGTTTCAGGTAACAACAGATAATTTTAATAAATATCTCTTAATGAAACAACAACTCGTTCGTTTCTCCCATTTCACAGCATTCGTATGGTTTGCTAACTCTTACTTATCTTCTGTGGCAATCTGTTACGGATTCACGGAGCTCGCCGTGTTCACGAATACGATCTAAAGGTCATATGCCAACTCCTACGACAGACTGCCCTACTGTGAAATGTCTGCAGGATTTGGATTGGATCGTCTAGTCTAGTTTGCTTGTTTATTTCGCCGAGGGCCGAAAGTGAGTTTCTCGATTAAGACAATGAGTGACAAGTCAAGAGTGTTTTGGTATTATCCAAGATGAAGTCAAATACAACTTAAGGTATTAAATGCCATGTTTCAATTTTATTTTGTTATTTATAGTAATTAAATATGTTAAAGACAACATACTTCATTTCATAGCAATTATCACGTTTAGATTTGATTTACTCGTCCAGTAATCTCATAACCTTTATTAAGCGGCCACCTCAATTAACAGCCAAATTTGTCAGAACCATCCCGCTTAAGACAAGTTTCACTGATTTTATATAACCAAATTTAAATATTGTACAATATTATTTTTAAGTAAAATTTAATGTTCTAATCAAAATTTAATTTTGTCTATCTAGATACATTTTGTACGTTAATACATTTTTTGCTTCTAATTTCTATGGGGAAAGGGGGATATAAGTGCCCAAGCTTGCCTACATCCACACTGAAAGGTGAAGTTTTTATCTGTTGGGAAGTCACTTCTAATCCTTTCAGTTCTTCTCTTCCTTTCCTTTCTGATCTCAAGACAGTCAATGTCAATGTAAGATCTCTTCCAGAGTTCCCCTCACGTGTAATTCGCATTCCAAATGTACACAGTTTAAAAGCTTTCTCGATACAAAAACGGAATTCCGTTACACCGCTGAAAGCCAAAACCGAGTCTCTATAGCATTCATAGATTCTATCTCTAAAGATTTCTCTGGGTCAGGCATGTCTCTTCATAGAGAATTTGCAAGTTGGCATGTTACACGATTGCACACTTCCTTCGTAATGGAGGAAAAGATACATTGTTGCGAAGGAGCTCATAAACTATTGTCGGGTCGTTGACCGACAGTTTAAATTTTTGTGCATTTGTGAGCGATATAATACAGTAGTACATATATTAAGATCTGAAATGAAAACTGAATTAGTTGCTTGTGAAAAAATGAAAAGTTACGTTTATCTTCATAGTATTCTCAATTCTCCTGTTTCTTCAAGATCTTGTCTTCTTTTTCTTCAAAGAAATTAATGATCAAGGAAGTGCCATTCTGATATATTTTTGATTGTATCTTGAACCCACATTTAACGAATATCTTAAGTAATGGAATTTGTCAAAAATGATTGTAATTGTATACTTTGTTTATAATAACAACAAATATATATCGTCTTCGCTTCACGTACCAGTTCACAAGTCAGAAAGAACGGACATCAATGTGCTAGAAATGAGTTTGCAATCAATAGTTGTATTGTGTGTTTTGCAAAAATGGTTCAAAATTTAATTGTTTAAAGTTATACTTTTGATAAAAAAAATACTTGTAAATATTACGTTCAGACAGAAATCTAGTATGTAATTACAAAACTCGAAGCAGAGACCAACACGATCCTCAAGGTTTCAGTTCGTATTAACAATGCCACAATTCTACCGAGCACTCCGCGTTCCGACCATGGGGAATTGAATTGAAGCCGACGTTGTGGGATCCACCTTCCTTTGTTTTTTGCATTTGTCTGCGAACTCGCGGCCAGCCCTCCCGCGCGGCGACGAACCTTGGCCTTGGTGGCGCGGAGCGGCTGGCGTGGCGTGGAGCGGAGCGGCGTGAGACCGTGTGCTGAGGCGCGCCGCCGCCCCCCTCCACCGCCCCCCTCCACCGCTCCGCTGCCCCCACCCGCGCCTCGCCACCGCACCGTGCCGATCTCTCCCCACCATCGCTCCTTCTGTCGGCACAACCGGTGCTCGAGGAACGGCGGTGGCGGCAGCGCGGAAATCCGCACGCGGTCCCGCTGCGTCTGCTCGGAGGAAGCAATAAACAAGCGACGGCGCTCTAGGATGCTCTGCCGCTCCACGGCCAAGTTCAGGTCTTTCTGAACTTGAACTTCCAAGATGGCTCGAACCTGACTAGAATTTTAGGCACGAATATCCTTGGTCCGTATTACCTGCTCGAAATTCTAGGTCCGTTTGACGTGCTTAATTGAAATTTGTTTTTTGAGAAGCGTCTGCATTCACTAAAATTTTCCGGCGCAATTTTGTATGCAGGCCGACCAAAACAAAAGAATCTAAATGGGAATCTGCAAGAAAATTTTCGAAATTACGAGACATTACAAGACATCGCTCTCGGGTCGATTAAAAAGACGTAAGTGCTAACTTCGCAATTATTATCCACCGTCATCTAATGTAGATGTGAAAAACATTAATTGAGTTTTAAAGTTTACAAAAATGTGTTCTGATAATATTAATTATGTCCAATAAGCGTGATATTTGATTAATCTTTTTCTACTCCAATTGCATTAGAAAGTTGTAGCTCGATTTTTAATGATGTTTATTATATTAACTGATTCATTACAGTTCATGTCATCAACCAATCACCATCTAAGTTTACAAAGTTTGCGTTGATCATTGGTCATCATTCTATAAAATGTTTCGATTATTTTGCAATATGGAGGGATGTGGCGCTAAACCTCGCATATCCTTTCCAAAAAACAGATTAATGTACTGAAGACCTTGAAAAAGGTTTGTTTCAGAAATGAAGCTGTGAAAATTAAGAATTCATATTAAAATTTGATGACAATAATTGTTCAAAGAGTGGCACACAGGTCAAGTTTGGTTCCAATTTATTAAATTATTTAATTAATTGGATCCAAAATAGACCCGTGTGCCACTCGTTTGCAGTCGGACCGTACTTAACCAGTGCCACCTGGGACACTTAGAAGGTGACTGTTCCTTTACAGAGGCACGTCCAGAAAATATTTGGAGGGATTTCAGTTCGGGCTCGCCATAAATATTTTTGAATTTGGTTTTTCTTAATTGTTAGCTTCGAACAAAAAATGTACATATAAGTTTATATTCGTAAAGAGAATATTGTTTTGGGTGTGATGAGATCTATAATTTGTACGGTATTTGTTTGAATAAATTGAGTAAATTTACCAAAAAAATGTTTACTTGGAAGTGTCCATGGCTCTCATGTCCCTCTTCCCTGAATCCGCAACTGTCCCTCAGTGGCTTTGCTAAACCTGCCAGCCAGCATTCATGTAAGGGTTTGATGTAAATGTTCAATTTTTATTAGAAAGATTTCATTAGTAATAGAAGATGATTTGAAACTCGCTTCAATGTGTATTGGTACACTGGAAACTTATTTACGACACTTACTGGTGGCGAAATCCGTTTCAAACTCGTTTATTAATACCTAACATGACAACATCGTTTCATAATATAAAAAATTCGAAAATATATTCAGTACATACATTATTTTACTAAGAAGTTGGTAAAAAAAACAAAAAACTAAACCTCTTGACTTAATGTGTTTCGTTTGAAAAATGCCGATTCTAGTCAGTAGACGATACTAGTAGCCTAACATATTCTACTCCTAAAATAAATGTTCTGTGTTGCTGTATTTATTTTGTGATTGAATGAGAGTATTTATTGTCTAATTTTTTTAAAATGTACTGGACATTTATTTGAAGTAGATTCAGTTTAGTCGCCCAGATGCCTTCTATTTTATCATTACGTATATTTTTAATATAATTAAATTGTTATTCGTACAAATCAGGATTAATCCGAAGGAACGAAGGCAAGTGGAAAATCCTTCAAAACACGGAGGAGGGGGAGAGATGAGAATGGTTTTGTACGGGCCTGGAAGACCCTTTTTGAAATTGATGGAAAGTGGCTTCAATATGCAAATACCTTTAGTACAAATGGACAACGTAAAACTAATGAAATGCACGTGGTTGATATGGGAACGAGGAGTAGACAATTAATTGAGGATTTGAAGGTTGGAAACTCTCATTGAGCGAAATAAACAAAAACGTGTTGTGTCTCTTTCGAAACAACAACGCAACATTTCTTTGATGTAGTATATATAATTGAACATCTTTTGCACAGGATTAAGGCTGTTCCAAGACTGTAAAAAAATGTTTTGAGGTGATAAGTTGCACCAGAAAAAAGGCGTTGTTTTTGTCAACATTATTGTTTATTATGTTACCAATAGCTTTCGATACGACTACCCAGTAGTCGTATTTCTGGCTTCCCAACATGAGATAACTGATGATGACGATGGCTTAGCCATATGATATTTGGAATGCCATCAACACCTCACGAATAAACCAATTTTCTAAAACCTGATAAGATGTAGTTTCACAGTTTTTCTCCAATAATTTTCGTCAAAATTTTTCTAATTTCCGAACTGGATTCTTGTTGTCTGCAGTCTGGTTACCATTACTGACATTTTAAGTAATTCCTACGGAATCGTAGTAGTAGCCGGAAGGAGCGGTGAAGGTGGTTTGTCGGGTAATGCCCAAATGGTCTTGATACTAAATGCAGGTTATATTGGATTTTCAGTACTGATTTCCGTCTGTGCACATCTTCTAGTGAACTCATGTTCAGTTCTAAATAGTCTATTTCAAATATCTGGTGGGATTTATACAATTAGATAACTTCTTAATTAATCCTTTTTTATCATTGTCAATCCACACAGCACTTTCCTCTGTGTCATCATTTACCAAGTAATGACGAATTGCATTTCATAGTTTTTCCGTTATGACCTTTTAATAATTCCAGCGAGTGCGAATTATTGTGGAATAAGTTGCCAGAAGTTTATCGAACATATCATGCCCGTTCATCAAACAATATGTAAATTCAATTACGAATACATGTTTTTCGGGCTGCTAGGTGTAGCTGTCACTGACGTTGCGATTCCAATGCCTGCTTTCCCACGTCTATCTACATTTAAAGACGGACGTTCTTGACTATTGCTGTGATTGACACAGACTGACATTTATCTGGGTAATTTATTATATTTTCATTTTATGTCTTCATCCACATGTACTTCAAGTCGTGCTATGAATTTCTTTGACCTTTTTACCGTCAATTAAATAAAATCTATCCGCTGCATGGAAATTTTTTTAAATAAAATCATTCTGCTAAGATTTTCTTGTGTGAGAGTATCTCGTTGCGTTGACTGTTAACGGTATCCGTTGCACCTTCATGCATCTTAATGAAAAACTGGACTGGATGACCTCTAAATTTCTGATAGGAGCGTGCGTGAATGCAAGGAAAACGCTAGACGTAATAACATCTGTTCTCTTTATATGCATTATTTAACGATGTTTTCTTCGTAATCATTGTTTAAAGACAATAACCCATTTTTAGAAAAAAACGTGAGAAAGCACCTACAGAATATGCATTTATTTTCCCTCTCTCCGAGCGGTCATACGGAATGCAATGAATATGTTCTATAAAGAAAAGCCAGCATACCGGACATTCCTGCACTGTTCACCAGCATTTCTAAACTTGCTCAAATACGTACTAGTAGAGTTAAAGCTCTTTAGATCGTTGTCCTTTTAATGTTTGTGACGTTGAGATTCGTGAGGTTTATCAGACTGCTTGGAATCATCCCATATTTGTATGATTACATGAATACAGTTTGCAATTGCTTTTGGTTTCGCAATGTAGCCACGTGACGGGAAGCAAATGCCATTAGTCTGCCCTTACAGAGAACACCAACTAGGAGGAAGCCCATTTAAGGAAAGTTAAATTCCCCTCTGCTAACGATGGGAAAGGGAGACCCGAGAAAGAATATTTGTTCCCTTGATGTATTTTTGTATTTTTTGTTGGATTTGGAAAAGTACGGAGGACAGAAGAAGCATTTCATTTAAAAATCAGTTAAATTTAGAAGATGTGATATAAACGCAACGTACTTTTATCATTGGAAAGAGCTTGAATGTCTGTTATGCCAAGTCCTAAGTTGTTGTCCTAAGAAATTGAAACAAGATGAGAGGCGAACTACTAAAGTTAGGCAAGTTAGAGTAGTTACGTGACAGCTAATTGAGGAAGAGGGTCATTAGCATAAGCAATTATATGAGTGTATTATAGATTTTACTGATTAAAAGGTCCAGTATCATTGAATATATCTATGTAATCTGCACCAAAGAGTGCACTTCAGTGACACAATAATCATAGCAGTGTTTAGTCAGAGAAACAGTCTCATCCCGTCTAATAAGGTTACCTTATTAAGGAACAATACATTTGTGACAATTCGGTACATTCTGGACTGGTCTTACGTTCGACAATTTAGAGACGTCCCTTAAATAATGCAACAAAGTGTTATATAGACTCTTATCGTTAATTGAGGAAGTTTGTTGCAATCGGTTTTCCATTGAAGCGTTCGCCTCCGAGAAGACTAGCTTTTTTATACACAACGCAAACTGTCTGATCTGCTCGAGCCACGTGCTGCAATGGCGCTGCGTGAGGGAAGAGTGGATGAGGTCAGTTTTTTAACATTTTTTATTCATTTTCTTTGCGATTGTTCAATACAAACGTCAGTGTATTAAACATTCTACATTTGTTATGATTGCTTAATTCTACTTAGAATTAACTTACAATAATCTTACTACTAGGGTGGTACAGGTAGCGTTACATGATACCTTTTCTTTGGATTGCAATCTGAGAATTTGTTTAGGAGTGTGTGAGACGGGATTTATTCATAATACAGTTTTGTGTATTGGATTTTGGCAAAGTCTTAAGAGGGGTTAATTTGTCATGTTTGAGAAGAAATGGATGGAAAAATCTTCTGGCAGCGGTGGGATTCGAACCCACGCCTCCGAAGAGACTGGTGCCTAAAACCAGCGCCTTAGACCGCTCGGCCACGCTACCACGGGTACGTGTACCGACTGCATCCTATGGTCAACTTTTCCTTAACGGTTATCTACCTACCCAAAAAGTCATAGCCCGACTGTATCCCGTTGTTTTTCTCCTTAATATGAGTATTGATTTCGACGTTTCTCATGTTCTGCTTAGAATCATATTGATCGATTATAATTTATTGACTTCTGTTCGTTTTCGACAAACATTTGCAAGTCGTTTTAGAACACTCCCAACGTTGGAAACCACCACTTAAACGTTTGTGGAAACAAAACACGAAATTGCCTATCTTTTCCTAATTCTTAACTCACTGACTTAGCATATTGAAGATTCTGGCATGTTCACCAGTGTTCGAGGTTTTCTCTCCACTGGCGCGAGAACATCTATATGAGCTACTTATGAATGCAGACTTGAATTTTTTTTACTTCAAAAACACGGGCCAACGAACCGGGATGGAGTCGGGCTATAACTTCTCAGGTAACGAAAAGTGTAGTAGTAATAATAATAGAAATGGCGCACATATGTGCACTTATTTCTGTTCTAATCTATTGTTTTACGTACTGCACCGTTGATTTCTTATGTTTTTCACGCACTACAATGAGATAACTTCTACATGCAGTATCACAATCAATGCACTCGCATTGCTCGCACGGTTTATGGAAACTTTTTCCTGCACACGAGATGGTGAAACTCATGCATCACGAAACGTGTCGGCAACAACGCCACGGACTTGAGTTATTTTGAATATTTTTACTTATGATTTAAGGATTTGGTGCTGGAAAAAAATCCTATACGATATCCCTAAATGCAATAAAAATTAAAAATCGAAAAGGTTGCAATGAATTCTGGTGCTAATGGAACGACATCTGGCGGAATAATTCGACAGTCTGAAGTTTGAGTAAGTCCGGTGTTAGTAATGGAAATTGAATTTGCAAAATACAGCAACACCGAATAGACATTCCAGAATTTATCGCTTTTGTTGGCTCTCTTGATTTATGTGGCGGTTTGGGACAAAAAGTTAAAATAATATTATAACTCTTGCATAGCGATCTCTACAATTTTTTAGATTGGTTTAAATTAATTAGAATTACCATAGGTTACTTTTCAAACAACATTTTTGTGAAACTATTGGAGATATACTTAAAATATATACTGCATAAAGATAAGATGTAGAATCACATAACTGAAACGTAACAAATTGTTGACTACGCAAAATTCAAGAAGCCCTGGGAACACAGTCGACCAATGGGAGTTTGATTTCGACCGGGCATTATTGACAGTTCCCCCTACTATATTCATAATGAGAATATCGTTTTGGATGTTAACATTTTTGACATAACAACATTTTTGTGAATCTATTGGAGATATACTTAAAATATATACTGCATAAAGATAAGGTGTAGAATCACATAACTGAAACGTAACAGATTGTTGACCACGCAAAATTCGAAAGGCCCTGGGAACACAGTCGACCAATGGGAGTTTGATTTCGATCGGTGATTTTTGACAGTTCCCCTACTATATCCATAATGAGAATATCGTTTTGGATGTTATGATACATGAGTTGCTGAAAGGTAGAGTGGTTTAAGTCATTTACCCTTAATTATACAGGACAGCGCTTTTTCCTTCTGTTGCGTCGTTTGATTCTGTTTCGGCTCTCCGCACGTGCTGCTGGTAAGTAGCCACGATCAAAGTTAGACGTACGCCACTTTCCCTGGGGATGTAAGTCACCCAGTGCTATCCAAATATGGAATAGGTCAAAATCGGGATTTTAGAGACTTTTACCACTCTACCTCTCAGCAGCGCATATGGTAATTATTTTGAATAAATTGAGTTAACTTAAAAAAATTGGCCGGATCCAAGCTCGAGCACTCAACGCGGCGCAACGGCAGCTTCCTCTGACCCCTCGACAGTAACTCTGTGGAGACGGGAATTTATTTTCTATTGATTGGGTACATTAAGCTGCTGCCTTGCGGCTTAAACAGCTAGAGGATGGGCTTTGTCTTAACAACTTTTTATGTAGGTGAGATTGTATTTTTCAGCAGCTTGTGTGTCTGTGAAGGGTAGAGCACCTGCAAGTGGATTGTGCGCTCGGTAGTAGCGAATAAGTAGAATTTTCTGGAAAACGAACGTGCATAATTTGTAATGTTTTTGTCCACACTTGAACACAGCTTTTCAATTCCAATGTGAACTCCTTTAAAAAATTCATATGTTGAGCGACTGCCCATGCCTGTTTCGTAATTGCAAATATAAAAATGTGAATCAATATCTGTGAATTCTTAATTGGCGCATTCTCAGTATCAAACATGGAAAATATAGGAGTGCAAAATTTAAGGCAAAACTACAATTTAAGGGAATTGAATGACATATGATATGAATATAATAATAGAATTTCAAGAGGTAGAAAGAGAGCTCCTGCGAACGACATCAGTTGATGGAAAACAAGTAAAAGGAACTGTGAAGTCGACTGAAAAGGAAAGGTGCAAAGAAGAACACTGATGAAGGAGGAAGAGACGAATAATGGAAAAAAAGAAATATCGTGAGGACGAGAGGTTGGAAACCAGCGCAGTCATGAAAGGAGATTAAAGAGACAAAGAGAAGATGTGGGGGGGTGTAGGTGTAAAAGCTTGAGAAAACACATGAGAGAGAAGACAAGGAAGACAATGAAAAGGAGTAGAGGCATGGGAAAGTAGAGAAAGAGGGAAGAATGGAAGTGGGTGGGAACGAACGAGGGAGGAAGACAAGAGGAGGACCCAAGAGGAGCCATGGCGGTGCGCGAGGCGGGCACTGGAGCAGGGCGCAGCGGGCTGGGCGTGAGGGGCGGGCGGGCGGGAGCGGGCGGGTGGGCGGGAGCGGGCGGGTGGGCGGGTGGGCGGGTTGTCGGGGGCGACAGGGCGGACAGCGGTGCCCGCGCTTCTTGGAACAGCATCA
Organism: Gryllus longicercus; assembly: GCA_038098605.1. Taxonomy (NCBI): domain Eukaryota; kingdom Metazoa; phylum Arthropoda; class Insecta; order Orthoptera; family Gryllidae; genus Gryllus; species Gryllus longicercus. The sequence goes on from JAZDUA010000198.1 coordinate 661,882, forward strand.
AGGCAACACCACCTAGAGGGCGCCGGGCCAGCGCCGGCTGCGGCCACCAAGGCCCTCGTGAGAGGAGCTTTGCCAACAACGGCGGCGGCCGGGGCGCCGTTCTGGGTGGGACAGCAACGCGCCGGCGGTGGCGGCGGTGGCGGCGGCGGCTGCGGCTGCAGCACGATATGCGCGCGAAGGACATGAGTGAGGTCCTCCCACGCGAATGTTGTCGATATCGTTCGGAACAAGCGGCGGTGCCTGATCGCGTCGCTGTACCAGACACTACGTTCTCCGCAGCTCTAGAACTCACGTCGGTAATTTGCGGAAAGCGGACTCCATGAAGTTATTACTGTACTAGTTCATACAGCTCCAAACAAAACTTGATAAGAAGTATATTGATTAGCGAGTGTAAACCGCAATTTGTTGGTTGAAATATCTATGAATGATAATGTGAGGAAGGCGTCAACTTAATACATGATTTTGTGGATGGTTGAAATACAGAAACTCTTCGAGGCATTCTTCTGAAATGTGTAATTCCCTTTGAGAACGAACATGGTAAGTTTGTATTTATTTAGTGTACATGAAGTTGAGTAGATTGTTGTCGAGAATATCCCATTACTAATTTGCAGTTTTATTCCACTTCAATATCAAGGCTGAAAAATTGCCAAAGACAGTTCAATATTGATAGTCAATTGAAAATATCCCTCACCCTTGTTTATAGCTCAGCGGTGATTATTTCATCATGCACAAGCGTGTCAATATTACTAATCATGTCTGTTGTTTGATTTGGCTTCTTCGCTTAAAGAAATTCGAATCCACTTCTTCACTCAGCGTTTCAAAATGTTTTGCATGAGAAGCATTCATTAAGTAGGCGACTGTTTGCTACTGATGAAGGCATTTTACTTTCAATGCCGTTGTATTTGTGTGTAACATGTATTTACAATTTGTGATATTTAGTCATCTGCCCGTCTTGATTTTCGTCCTACTCAAGTTCAGATTTGAAAGGGTAAAACAATTCGATACCCTTAGCAAACTCCCTCTAGTTTCCTAAGTTCCGGTACTGGTTAGGGAGAGGTATGGCAACACTGTCATCCAATCAACAAATATCACGAATTCACTCTTTCTAATTATATGGCTATACAGGAGACTGGTTCCGGAGCAAGGTGACAGCCACTCAAAAATTTCCAGTCACACATTTAACAGCGCGTGTATCAAAACTTGTCATGTTTGCTTTTCCTACTACGTGTATTTGTTGTGCTCCCCACGTATACTCTCTTCACTCAAAGTTTAATCGGGAAATATATACATTTATTTATTATTTTCACCAGTATTATATAATGCTGAAAGATGGACGCTTTTTTCACAGACGTGATCGTTTGTAGTACTTTGTAAATGCTTTTTTTGAGGGGGAGGGCAAGTCTAAGAAAAACATTATTAGAATTGCAATCGCGGAGACTATAGCTGAACCGCTTACAAAAAAACGTTCATTGCGCATGCCTTGTTGTCAGACGTGGGCGTGCGCACAGCCTAGGACACGGTCCTCCTGAATATTAAAAATTTTAAAAGGGTCTGATTACGACTTTATTTCGAGTAAATATCCAATTGATATCGAGCAAAAAAGAAATCCAAAATACTAACTGCACTACGAATAACAATACGTTTTGCAGTGCAGCCGGTAAAATAAAATTGGGAGTAATGTTATATATTTATTGACAAAACACTATGTATCATGCCTCCATGCACTCCAGCTTCTACTTACACCAGGAAGGGTTTGTAATTTGATGAATAGTCTATTATGTCAATGATGAGATGAATTACAACGTAGAAATGTATGTATGAGCGGCGAGGTACGTCAATGACTGCAACCCATGGCGACTTCTCACGAATCTACTTTATCCACCACAAATTCAACATGGATAGAATAATCACTTGTAAGTACTACGGCACTTTACCTGATTTTTCGCGTGCACTATGACTAGTCCACGAATTTGTGATGAAGATGATGATAATGATGAAATTAGTATAAAGATTGATGCAGTAGAGGGGGAATAAGAGGGAGGGGCACAGACAGTTCTCCAAGAGAATCTCTCGTGGACCAGCTTCGTTAAACCCAAAATTCTGGTGAGATCGAGGCCTATAATTAGAGGAGAGTTTACGACTTTGTCGTGGTTTAATGTAATAATAGTAGATTATTTTCCACATATTTATTTAAATTCGTCATTAACAGACAATATATAGCGTTTCAATAGAATGTTTCTTAAATACACACATTTTTCTTTATTTTTAGTGAGTTTATTTATAAAAAAATAATTACTTTTTGTTGAATTGATAAGAACAGTATGTAAATGGGAATGGCATATTCTTGGGGGATTTGGAAAGGTAAAGAACCTCCAATCCGAGCTGTGGATCCGCTCTGTTCAGTGGGGCGACGGAGGCATCTGAGGGGCGGGGCCATTGCAGCAGCTGGGCGGAGGCAGGCGGGTGGCCGCTGGTTGGAGAGCGCACGGGCGCGTTAGTTACGCTCGCATTATGCGGCGAATTACACTGGAGAACAGGCCTGCGAAATAAAACACGCTTGTTTGAACAGCCATCGCGTCGTGATTTCACGAACACGACCTTCGCGAAGCTCGTTTCGCCGCCGAATGTTTACGACCCGTGAGTAATACAAGTGGAATTTGAATGGATGCGCTCGTAAAAGTATTCTATCAAATTATTCCCATTGAATGTCGACGCTGGAATGGAAATTCAAAAACAATGCGAGCATTAAACAGTTAGTTCATGAGCTGGAAAAGCGGCGCTCTACATACAATACGTTCTCACGCTCTGTTCGGACGTTAACGCAAGACTAATCATATAGCGACAAGAAATGGCTAGTATGAATCTGTCATGTTTCAAGTGTATTGTCCTGACAGCGAGGAGATGTAGATATATAAGAGGAAAAAACTGAGAAACGCTTTACGCTATTTGCTGCTGTAGACATCAAAAGGCACATTGATATCAAACAGGTATTCACACATTAAATTCTTCAAATCCGTCCTACGGTCCTACTTTTTCGACAACCAAATGTAACCAAGTGTATCTCCCTACACTATATTATAATCAAATAGTTTTTAGCTTATAATAGTGTATGTAGTGTAATGTTTTTTTACACTATCACTATTTCCTGTAAACATTTTCCTCAACTCGTTCATATGTTCATATATTCATATGTTTATGTATTATGTTCATATGTTCATAATTTTACACCTGAATCCATGTGGTCAGGGTAAGGTTGCTATTACAGTAATATTTCTTAAAATTACGCACACTATGAGGAAGAAGCGACTGGGACACCTAAGTTAACGGGTATTTGCCGGATTTGTACTCCGATCGAAGCCGTAGATTTTCAAGGGTGAAAAATTTCTTTTTATGCCGTTCTTTCGTGGGGACGTACAGCTGTCTGCCCCATGATTTACTGCTTGTAAAGGAGGCTCAAGCCTAAAAGAAGCCTCTGAGCTAAATTCTAATCGCCTGTTTCCTCGCCTCTTTTTTTCTGTTACACGGCGAAAGGAGCGAAATTTGCGTGATCAGGCGGAAGAGTAGACCTGATGCGCTCTCACTCTCGCCAAATTAAATAAGTTATAATTGAATTGAAGTAAACCATAAAACCACTTTCTAAGGAAACAAAATTAATGGCGTGTAATAATATCCAAAAAAGGAGTGCGTAGGCAACGTAAATATCACGATCTCGTAGTAGAGATTTGATTTCCATTCCGCAACACCTTACCTTAATTATTATCGTCTCAACGCGCTAGTGACAAAGCCTGACGTACGCGGCAATAATAAGGCATTGAAAGTTGAGCTGACATTTTCCTGCATTAAAGCTACTATTGTTGAGCGCGGAACGGCCATTAACATGACAACGGCAAAGGGCGCAGTGGTCGACCCTGGGGTCGATCGCGAGCCCGTGTGCGGAGAGCGCCTGTCGCGCGAGTGTCGGGGCGAGCCGTGTCGCCGAGAGGCGTGCCGGATTTCGCGTGCTCGCTCATCGCGCGCGTCGCCGTCGCCGTCGCAGGGTCGCGCAAAGGCGACTAGGAAGAGGCGGCACGGCCGTCGGCAGGCCAGACGTCTGATTGATTGATTGATTAGTGATTCCGGGTGCGTCAACTGCTAAGGTCATTAGTTCCGTACGTGTAGTACATGTTTTTATCGCGGAAGGTGGCGGTGATCTTTTCCCGCTTAATGGCGAAATGCGGCGGCGATCAACACGTCGACTTATCGGGTTTTCCCCAACAGGGTATCTCCCACAAGCGTGGCACCGCCGACGCCGGGACAAGCTCCCAATATCCTGACTGGTCTCCCGACAAGCGATAATATGGTGCATGTAAGTGTAAGTATGTCTATGTGAAGGGTGTGTGCAGGACAAGGAAGAGGAAGGAATAATCGCGCGCGATCCATGATCCATTTGTTAAGGTATTGCTCCGGCAGTCGTCTGGCGTTGATTGGAAGTAGCACGTAAACCTTTCGATCAGAGAATTCTCCTCCAGGCAGCAGCTGAATTTGGCCTATCTACTTAGTGTCGAATATCCTGCCATCGGCGGAACTAAAACCTCCGGACCTCCTGGTACCTCCCGGTCAGAGGAACGGCAGCGACATCGGTTGATGCCCCGAGCTACCTAAGCTGGGGATGGGATTAAAAGAAATAAAAAGGAAGAATTCGCTCTACGATCTGGTGGACACCAGGGACGAGCAGCACAAGAGGAACGAGTGCGTTGACTAGAGCTGCCCTGCTCAATTGCAGGAATTGAGGCCAGGCTTACTGCGTTGGTGTTCACGGCAGTGGCTCGCGAGCCACTCGCATTTCACTAGACTAGAGCTGATCGCATACCAGCAGCCTTTTCTCCCCCTCCTCCCCTGGTCCACAGACAAGTCAGGTCACTCCAAGTGTTAGAATTAAAGCAGAGGTGTAGGCTAGCGTTAGGCAAATAAGTAGGGTTGAGCGACTGCGATAGCGAAAGCACAGCGTTGGAGAATATGATGGATTGGGGAAGTTCGTGGGTTGGTACAGGGCGCTGGTGTGAGTGAGGGCGAGGGCGAGGGCGAGGGGGAGGGCGAGGGCGAGGGCGAGGGGTGGGCAAGGGATAGGAGTGGGTGACTGTTGGGCACGGGGTGGCTGAGGGCGAGGGGTGGGCGAGCGTGTAGGCGAGGGCTAAGTGGCGGACGTGAGCGAGGGCGAATGGTGGGCGAGGGCGAGGGCGGGGGAGGGCGAGAACTAGAGATGGGCGATGGGTGAGCGTAGGCAAGATGAGGGGTGGGCGAGGGCGAGGGGGGCGAGTTTTGAGTGGTGGGCAGGAGCGAGGGGTGGGCGCTGGCGGAGGCGGCGCAGCGATGCGTTTGCCTCCCGCCCGTCTCTCCCACGCGCGCTGGCGAGCTGTGTGGCTTTGTCCCCGTGGGCATAGCGCTTCCCACGACCGTGACGCGCCACATCGCCGCCTGAATCAGCGTTTGCCAAAATCAAGACTCTTCTATTGTCTTTCTTGTCTTCTTTTTAACGTGCACTTCCTCCTTATTTTTTGTGCAAATGCGCAATCTTTGTGAAGTTATGTATAGAACATCTTGCTTTTATTTCTTTTTGAAAACGTGCGAGTGTTTCTCTGTTGTATTCAATTGGCTCCCTAATACATAACTTCAATACCTTCCATTTTACACATTAATTTATTGTAAATATGTTAAAGATAACAAGTAATAAAATGAAGAAGCAGCTACACCGACACTCTGCATGGTACTACTAGAGCATTTGAAGACAACATTCGTGCTGTGAAAAACAAGTAGTGTGTGGATTGCAAATGACAGAAGACGGAATTTCTAGAGCGCCGCTATAGAGGTTAATGAATTAGGGTCCATGAAGTTTGTATATTAACCCTAGCAAGACCAAGGTACAACTGGTCCAGTGTATTACCGTAGGGAGAGGCTCCGGAACTCATCCTTTAAATTTTCATTTCACTGACGTTTTTGTCGATTTTGATAAATTAATAAATAGATGTAAGTAATAAAAGTGATGTGGATTCATTTAAACAAAAAAAATCATTGTCTTTATTTCTGAAAATGAAAACAAATATCGACTTTAAATACTCCAATATTCCAAAAATGTATTCTGATAGTTGCGTTTTAGGGTGAATAGTCCCAAGTTTTATCCACAAAGATACTGCAATAACTGAAATTAAAACAAATACTTGTGATAAATCATTTTATTTTGAACAAAACACCATATACAATATTAATGATTTTCACTCTCCTAAAAAAATTAAACACAAACAAACAACAATCGGTGGACCACTGAGCCCCCTTCCTGTTGGGAATGGTAGGTTTCAATCCTGATGGATTAGCAGACCATAGATACAATAAATACAATAGAAAAGGCTACTGTTTTCCCTCCATGGCATTTGATTTTTGTTATTACGTTTGCGTGACTCTCACCTAATATTGAGACATTTTTGGTGAAATTTATGAGGTCACAAAAAATTACTTAATATAAGGAAGTCAAGTTTGAAGCTTATTTGTCAGTCCTATTGAGTATAGGCATGACAAAGAAAGAAGACGTAATGAAACACTGTTCTTGCGTTTCGTCGAATTTATACATTTTTTAAATTGTGTCGCTGACATTTCGATCGTACTTCAAATATAAATTATTTTATAAGAATTACAAGTCCTGGAAAGTTCTGAAAAATAAGTTGGCATTTAAAGAATTAATAAATTCGCCGAAAGTCGCGACTGTGTTTCGTAAAATATTGTCAAATATAGGGAGAACCAAAATCAAAATGTAAGGAAAGTTCTTTGAGGAATTTCCATTAGCTTAGATAATAGCTTAGATATAAGCAACTGAACTATATAACAATATAACTGAAATATATAAACAATAAACAGAGCAATATTTCAAAAGTTATTTCTAATAACATGCATAGTAGTGTTTCCCGTAAACTTTGACATGTTGCTAATGTATAACGAGTTTATCATGTTCGATCTATGGAATTGATTTCTCTATAGGTGGTTAGGCGGAAGGGCAGGCCTATGGCCTAAGCCTCGCCATTAATAAAGGCGTTATTATTTTTATTATTATTATTATTATTATTATTATTATTATTATTATTATTATTATTATTATTATTATTATTATTATAACTCACAACACATTAGTTTATATTTATTTAGGGAGAACTATTTAAAAAATGGAGATAACTTGTAATAGATGATCCATGTATTTCAGGCCAGAATATACAGAGCTTCTCCAAGTTGACAATGCAAAGTGGATACTGCGATAAAATCGATTCATTAACATCAATAGCGACCTGCTAATATCGTAAAACTAAATTGTTGATACATCAAGTAACGGAATTTTTGCAACAACCCTGAAATGGATCATCAGCCGCCAGCATTGAGAGCGAGTAATGGTAATTGAGGCAGCGACGTGGTTGAGGCCACTACGCCAGTTGGTTGGTGCGAGCAAGCCCCCGCGTGGACTTTGAGGGCGGGGTACGGGCGTGGAGCTCGTTGTTTGGGTTGCCGACGTCAGGCTCCGGGCGTGGGGTTTCAGGTATGAGGTTCCCTGCGTGTGGCCCGGGAGTAGGACTTCTTGAGTGGGACACCTCCTCCGGGCGTGGGATACCTTGCATGAGGCTCCGGGCTTCGGGCATGGGGCTGCGGATGTGGATTCTTCGGGCATGGGACTTCACGTGTAGGGGCTCCGTGTGTGAGGCTCCGTGTGTGAGGCTCCGTGTGTGAGGCTCCCTGTGTGAGGGGCTCTGAGCGTGGGGCTCTGAGCGTGGGGCTCTGAGCGTGGGGCTCTGAGCGTGGGGCTCTGAGCGTGGGGCTCTGAGCGTGAGGCTCTGAGCGTGGGGTTCTGAGCGTGGGGTTCTGAGCGTGGGGTTCTGAGCGTGGGGTTCTGGGCGTGGGGCTCTGGGCGTGGGGCTCTGGGCGTGGGGCTCTGGGCGTGGGGCTCTGGGCGTGGGGCTCTGGGCGTGGGGCTCTGGGCGTGGGACTCTGGGCGTGGGGCTCTGGGCGTGGGGCTCTGGGCGTGGGGCTCTGGGCGTGGGGCTCTGGGCGTGGGGCTGGGCGCGTGGATCCGAGAGTAAGGCTCCAGGTGTGGGGCTCCAAGTGTGGGTCTCTGAGCGTGGGACTCTGGGCGTGGGGTTCCGAGTGTAGGTCACCGAGTGTGAGGCTCTGAGCGTAGGACTCTGGGCGTGTGACTCCGAGTGTGAGGCTCCAGGTGTGGGGCTCGGCCGTGGGGCTCCGGGCGTGGAGCCCCGAGTGTGGGGCTTCTTGCGTGGGGCTCGGGCGCGGGGCTTCGGGGATGGGTAGTGGAGCGGATCGGCGGGGCTGCAGCCGCGCGGGCAGGGCTACCGGCCGGAACTGCTGCTCAAATGAGTACTGTGTAATATGTAAATAGACTTTGTCGGCCAATTGCCCTGTGGCCGGACGGCTAGGGGGTCACACTGGTCCCTGACCCCCAGGCGGCTTTGTGATTTCGTGACTGAGGTGATATTGACACGGTACGTGAAGAATGCTCGGCACACCGGGTGGACGTCAATGCGGGAAGTCCAGAGAACCAACATTTGACCGTACACGCACAGTGCATTACGATTATTTCGTCGGGCTTACACTCAAATGCTAGGTAATTCTCAAATAAACTTTAGCATATTTTTTACAAATGTAGAGTGTCTTTGTCGGGAATTCCAGTTACTTGAGGTATAAATGTTTCGACACATTTTCTTTATCATCTATTCTATATGTATGTATGGCATTTTTTTACAATTGTTTCACACAATTACAACGTTTAACACAACAAGAAAGAATCAATTATTTTTCGCAATTCGGCTATTCAATTTATTTGAATTAATTCTGAGTTAAGCAATTTGTTAAGCAATCCAACTGATGATAATTAGGAAACTGAATAACAAAGTTTACCAAAGTAACTCCATAACTGACATTCAGATTTAAATTTCTAATCACTTTTCAATGTGTTCGGACATTAAGTTCTTTAATGAATCATATTTGAGAGGCCTTTTTCTAAACTTTCCAATGATTTCTGACTAATTCTTTATAGCAAAGCATTATGCATGTTGTTAATAAATCTCTCATTAACTCTCTGACCACAGAACTCAAGTAACGGTGAGCTGATCGTTTTTGGAAATAAGTAAAAGTTATCTCATATTGAACACACGATTTATGCAAACGAGGTGACAAATGCGATTTCGTAACACGTTGCTACTTTCTCCTAACGAGTTCAGCTTGTTTTGGTAGAAAATTGGAATAGAATGAAATTTTTAGAATTGAAAATATTTTAGAAATACCGATAATTATTGCCTTACTTTGATACAGTCTTTGTTCTAATTTGTTCTACAAGTTAAAATTATAAACAAGCTCTCAGAGCAAAATATAGGATCAAGTATTCTTGCTATGGAATTCTTGGCTTATATTTTCAGTCTACACAATTGCCGGGCGAAAAGGAAACGATTTAACAAGATCAGTTCCATCACACCAACACATGTAATCAGTCGATTGCCAGACTCTCCAAACTTTATATCAATATTCAGCGTACATTTCAATGTGACCTTTAGAACATTTATCCCACGCCGCTCATTGGAAAAAAGTCAGCGCCCCTGTGTATCAACGTGTAGCCCCTGCATCCGAACACTCTGCATCCGCCTAGACACCACTCATTCCAACACAAAATAAACCCCCCGGAATGAGAGGCTGCGGACGCGAGGTGTCGTGCATTGTTCAGCGCCCGAAACGAGGGGGAGGGTGCATTTAACGGCATCCACGTTGGCGCGTGGATTAGCATGCGGTCACGGGACGCGGGCCACTTGCAAATTCTGCTTCGGAAGCGCGCCGCCCGACGCCGGATGTCTGTTTTCATTCATTAGGCGTTTATCGGGCGTACAATGGCGCGGGGGTGGGGGCGTCGAACCCCCGCCCCGCCCCGCCCCGCCCCGCCCCGCCCCCTCGCCCGCGACGCCGACGCGTGTGGCCGCGCCTCGCCGAAGCGCGCGGCGTCGAGGCGCATCGCGACGCCGGGGTCAAAGCCCCCGTGGGCGCGGCGCCAGGCAGGGCAAGCGTTTTCAAAATTTCGGGATGAATTGATTGATTGATTGCTCAGGGAATCGTAGGTTTTCGCGGCCGGAGCTAGTGACGACTTGTTTGTCTGGGAGACGTCGCTTCCTGAGCACGTGCTAACGTTTCGGTCGCCATTCTGCTACCTTCCTCAGGGCGAATTGCGCGGAGATGGGCTGCACACTAATATATACTCGTATATAACTGGTGCGCAGTCTATCTTCGCCCATCTCAGCGCACGGCCGAAACGGTGGCACCTATGCCTAGGACGCGGCGTCTTACGGACAGTCAAGTAGTTGATTACTTAGGGGTTTGTGGGCGCGTAAACGGTTTGGGTAATTCGTCCCGTAAGTGTACTGCATGCCACGTTCAGAGAGGTGGCAGTGTTCCTTTCACAGTTAGACGTGAGATCCGGCGCCCACCTACACGCCGGCTTGCGGGGTTTCTTTATCCAGGTATCTCTCTGGACAAGCTCTCAACGGGCAACATCTGCAGTGTATGCAAATATCGATACATTTTATGAAGGAAAATGGGGAACCCTGACTGTCCATTTACGAGAGGATGAAGTGCGTCTAACAAAACATGAACATACATGCTTTTCTCTCATTAAAAATGTAATGGCCAGAGGAATGTTTTTTTGAAAAAAACTATATTCGGAAAGATGTCTCTTTTTCTAAAATAATTTTTCATTTCTATGTACTTGCATTTATGGCACGTAAGAATCTTCTGAGAGAATAATACCTCAAAGGCGGCTAATTATAAGAAATTCGTCTCCGCTATGATGTAAAGAGTGCTGAAATGGCACGTTCGGTGCGCGTTGAAATGAGGTAACTCCACTGTTACTGCAATCACCTCAAAGGTATTACGCTTTTCGCTTTGCTTCTCCGACACAATGAAGCAGAGGAAAATCAATAAAGAGGCTCTTGCGTGGGGGAGCGTATTCATCCACGCGCGCTTTTTCTCCTGCATGGCGCACGTGTGTTCTCTTGTGGCGGTGGTCACCTTGCGGGCCACCTAATGGCCACATTAACGTTATGCAACGAAATAAAGCTCTTGGTGTGAAGCATTACTTCATCCAGAGAAAGAAGAGCGAGGAGGTTCATCCTTGACTCCAAATTCCCACGTCTCTTCCTCGTCGCGTGTGTTGCTAATAAGATTACGTTTAATAAAGGCCAGAGCGAAGACCAGACAATTGATACCGTAACGGAGAAGGTGTGGTGTTGGCCGGAGTAGCTGTCCTGGCAGTTTAATATAACGTGCGACGGCTGATACCCTAAGTTGTAAAATAAAATATTATTATAAAAAAAATTCTTACTACTCCTACATATAGGAGAGTGGATTTTGGATGGCTCGAAGGAAATCTAAAATCCCTAGAGTTTATAGCTGTTCTGTAGGTGACATTCGTTTGTCATATATTTGTAAACAATTTTCCGTATTCTTATCATATTATATTATTTTTCGGGAAGTTGACAATATTGGACTTCTAAGAGTATGTGCATCATGGAAGTCTTGATGTACGGCAAAATTAAATAATAGTGAAAATGGTGATGGTGAAAGAAGTGAAAACTAGTGGTGTTGCAATACTGCATACATTTTCTTTTGCAATATTATAATATTGCAACTTGAATACAAGTCATATTTCAGACATCTCTTGAAAACCTCGCTTGACCAAACGAAGCTGAGCTATTCGAAAAAATGTGCCTTTAACTTTTGAAAATTCAAAATGTTTAAAATCAATAGCAATAGGGCGGTGGTGTATTGTGCTCCATATTTTTGGAAAGTTTAAAGAGAAGAATTGTAATCGTTTGATATATTATAATACATTTGAGCTATGTTTGGAAAATTGACACAATTCAACTCAAAATTATGCAAAACCTAATATTTTGAAAAGTTGTTCACGAAATTATTTACGAATGTAATACTAAAAACTATATTGAATTATGAAAGAAGTCTTCAGAAATGAAGGTAATGAAGATGCAGGACAGCTTCGAAAAAAGTTGAAGTTTTGCAATTTTTGGAAATTTCAGAGGGTTTACGAAAATTCGGTCTTTTGCCAAAACAATAAATCAAATATTGGCACAATTCTGAATATGTCCTTCGGTCTTCGGACGATATATCCTCCAGAATTGTAAGATCCTTTTCAAATTCCCAGTCAGGCCAGATCGATTGAGGAAAACCCATGTTAGTAAAAATAATATACAGAAAGTCGAAAATACTATTTGGCGGGTAGACAGGCGGACAAACAGACGTGGAGACGTACAATGCTATACCCGGGTTAAAACTGTAAGTCCTTTCAAGGCCACGAGCTGAAAAGAGAGGGAGACACTATCATTCAATCGAGAGCTTCAACACCAAACATTTAAGTCGTAACAAAGCTCGCGACTGGATGACAGTGTCCCCCTCTTTTTTCAGCTCATGACCTTCAAATTAATTACTGTTTTAATGGGAGTGTATGTCATCTGCGGTTGAAATATTTTGGGAGAATTGGAATGGGCGGTTGGAATATTTGGGAAAATTAAAAGATAGAAAAATGATATAGGAAGAAGACAAACCAAAACCAAAATACTATTTCCAGTCAGTTGCTAAGCACACGATAACTCTTAAGGAAAAATCATGCGAAAAGGCAGAGAAACAAGGAAGAAAACTGCTTTGATGGGAGGGCGACAAATAGGGTTTCGAAACTTCCGTGAGCTGAGGAGTGCAGGAAAAAGACCCACACAATCACGAGTCCAACAGCGATGTGGCAGAAAACCTCCCCGCGTGAAAAAGTGAGGAGGAGCAGTGAGCGCCGCATAGCGATAACGCAATTGTTGTGCTGGGAGTTTCGGAATCTCGACAACAGCTGCTCCCTGCTCCCGCAACGCTCAATCACTCTGCACCGTGCCACTGCATTTCGAATTTCATGTCTCGAGTCGACGATTGGCAACATTTTGAAGTGAGGAAAATAATATACAGGAAGTCGAAATCATTTTTGGCATTATTAACGCACACAAAAGGATCACGCACAGTTCTTATGGAAAAACCGCTTCCGTTAAATTGGCTGATACTTTGATATACTGTTGTTCTCAGCAATTCGATCAAAATTTTCAAAGGCCACTCGGTCTAAAACCCCATAGTTTTTTCCTAAATTGATTGTTTATGTGTGATGCTAGACTTATGGTGGGGGGTTACTGTGCAGGGTCATTTCCAGAAAATATTGAAGGAAACGCGAGATAAGATGAAAAAAGAGAAAAGGAAAAGGCGATATTAAACACTATATTTCTATAAATTATTCACGAAAATGTGTGAGATAGAAAGGCCAGATAAGAGGGATAAAAATGAGTCCACTCAAGGCGAATGTGGTTTCGAGAATTTTGAGAGATCATACGTGCGGAACGACCCTATTAGTAGAAGAAATCGCAACTGCTACTACTGCTACGACGACGATGACAGTGAAGAGTCCGCCAGAGACCATGCAGAAAACAACGCCAAGCGATTACGAAAGGAGGGGGGCAGAGCGTTGCATGTGGCCTACGGGAGGGGCATCGTTGCTTCTGCCACAACCGCCTTTTAGGATCTCCGATCACTTCGGATAGGATTCTGGTCGATATTGAATGAACGGTGTTTCTGAAAAGAAAAATGACTTACTAGGAAGTTGAATAAATTGTATTTTAGGCGTTATTAAGCTGTAGATTTCCTAATATCGTCAAGGAAAATGAAAGAAAACAAAGGCCGAGTATGAAGGAAGAAAAACTAAGAGAAGCGAACTACGTGTCGTAGGCCGGGAGCCAGCTAGGAACACTACGTTTATAAGCTCAAAGCTCATGCCAGCCAAGAAGAAAAGGCAAAGACAAGTGTGGCGGCCTATAGGTGTCGGCGATCCATTGCACAATTTTTTGAATGTGTCGAAAAAACCTATGCACTTGGGGGAATGAGTACAGAACTAATTCTTGTTGTATATATTTCGTTAGATAGCCAAGGTGTGAAGGAGTTGTAAGCTATACCAATGTGGCGTCTCAAATTGTCCGCCATATTGAATTCAAAGTGTCATGATTATACCCTCTTGGATTACGAATTCAAACCTAATTTTTTGGTCGAAGAAAAGAAAATTATTTTTCATTGACGATTATGGCCGCACTATATAGTTTCGGATAGGAAGAGGTGCCTCAATGCATCAACTGATGTCACTGCAGCGCCTCTGACCGAGACTCCTGGGTTCAAGCCCCGACAGTGGCAAGATTTCGACACTAGCTTGTCAGCTTGGTCGAATTCTGTCACTGCCTGGAGGAGAATTCTAGACGCCGGCTCACTGATCGGTAGTTTCCCGTGGTTTCTGCGATCAACATCAGACAAATGCCGGAGTACAAACAGACCGCGTGCGATCTTTTCTTCCTCTTCCTTGTCCTATTCGCACCCCTTACACATACTTACTCACATGGAAAACACTACCACCCCTGCCGTGAGACCGGTCGGGAGCTTAGAGCGTGTCCCGGCTGGGATGGTGCCCCGCTGGTGGGAGATACCTGGTTGGAAGAAACCCCGCTAGCCAACGGGAGGTCTGCGCCGGATCTCGTCATCCAGCGGAGTAGGATCAGCGCCACTTGCGGGGAAAAAAATATGCCTTCACTTATGGGACTAATGACCTCATTAGTTGACGCGCCCGGAATCACAACCGACCAACCACACCGTTTGGACGTCTGTAAGTAGCCGCCATAGAGGTTCAAAGATGTCCGGTTTGTGACAATGCGCCCACGACATGCGGATTTAATAAAACATAACATAGTAATAAATATTAAAAAATAAAATTATAATTCGAACCTCGGTCATTTGAAAGATCAAATCTGGGAATCATACTAGTATCTCGTGTTGCCATTATTCCCCGACTCGCACCGCTTCAGTTTGCGGGCGCACACTCCTTTCTAGATTTCGGAGCGAATTGCGAGCGGAGTCAGAGAACGTTGGCGGTGCTCGCAGGAGCGGCAAGCAGCCCGCCCTAGACGACGGCGAAGACGCCGATTCCGCCGGCGACCACGCAGGAGACCTCGCCCGCCAACGCGGGGAGGTGCGACGCCGGAGCGCGGCAGGTGCGCGACGGGCGCGGCGCAGCGATCCTCCCCGCTGCACGCCGCCGCCCGGGCATTTCGGATTTCATGGCTTCGCGCAGATTGCGGCAGCGCGGCCGTGGTGGCCACCCGTCCGGCGGCTCGACAGCGGCTGCAAGTGCGCTGCCTCCTCGCCTCGCCCCGCCCCGCCACGCCCCGCTCCCCGCTCGCGGGCTTTGCTCAAGTGCGGATTCATTTCGCAGTGTTGCCACCCCCTTTGGGATGGCATTGTTGGGTGGGTGGCGTATTGGGGAGATATTGAAGGGCTGAAAGCAGGGTCGGTCCAGTCTATCATTTGGGGGGAGGGTGACCATAGATTATTCTTAAATAATAAACATATTTGTTATTGTATTGTATATTATTTTTGTAGTGCACATATGATTCTATACCATGCTATTTTTTAAATAATTACATAATTTCAACAAAAATGTTTTAAAGAATTTTACCGAATTAAGGGTGGTAGCAAAACTAAACTCTTTTTGGAGAGCATGCCCCGCCCTGGATGTGCCACTGGCTGAGCGCAATATAGTGGTTGAACTCTCGCCCCCTAACATTAAAGATGAGTTATCGACACCATTTATTATCTAAGACGGTGAACTATCTTTGCACATTGTTGGATTGACCCGATTTCCTTTATAACGTTAAGAATGAAGTCACTACTTTTTCTTTTCATAACTCTTTTCGAACCACAACTATGTTACTTTTCTCCGGTTTCTCAAAATGTGGCTCAGACTCCTATTGAGCTAACACCTTCAATTATGGTATCGGGAAGTCAAAATAATCAATTTTTGCGTAACATTATCCTACAATTTGCCGACTTGAATGGCTAAGAGCGTGTACCGACGCAGCGCTTCGGCCCAAAGGTTGCGGGTTCGAGTATCGCCATGAGCATGGATGTTTGTCCCTTGTCTCATGTATGTGTTGTGGCGCAGAGCCTCGAATTCTACTGACCCAAGATCAGAGGAGCCCGAAAGTCAAGTGTATGGTCGAATATGCAACCCATCGGGACGGAGAGCGTAACTTGCTGTCGAATGGAAAAAGCCCTAGATATGAAATGAATTATCCTACAATTTGGTGCGCTTTAGAATCGTCTGTATTTGATTAGATTACGTTTTATACGTTACATTTCGTTATTATTTTATTCTCAAAGTTGGTGGAGCGATGGTCAGACAACTCGCCTACTACCTTTGAGAACCATGTTTAAATTGCGGTCGATCTGTGTGGACATGGCCGGATTAGTATCTTCAGGGCCCCTGAGTTCAGGGCCTCTGACCAAAGTACGACTTCCCTAATGAAGTTGTCATATTGAACTTGCATAATAAAATTAAAAGCAAAATAAATTTTAACTTTTAAAATTTTAAAATACGATATGTAAAACTATCAAACATATTCTATTGTATTGAGCGAGATCAGCGCTGAAGCGCGTGCTGAAGGTATGCGATGGATCTGTAAAAGCATCTGTGAGACTGTGAAGCACTTTTTTTGTAACGTAGTCACGTTAATTTTTATGACGGTCATGGCACAATTTACAATCGCCTACACAGTTCCTTTTTTGCACATTTACATTAAAATATAATTTAATGACGAACTTTTCTTTCAATAGGGATTATCCCAAGGGCTTTATCGCATATCCTACAAAGAACAAAATTGTTT
Source organism: Gryllus longicercus (assembly GCA_038098605.1). Classification (NCBI taxonomy): domain Eukaryota; kingdom Metazoa; phylum Arthropoda; class Insecta; order Orthoptera; family Gryllidae; genus Gryllus; species Gryllus longicercus. The sequence goes on from JAZDUA010000198.1 coordinate 678,687, forward strand.
CATGAAACGATAATTATCTGTAGAGTGGCAACACTGGCTCAAGTGCGGATTCATTTCGCAGCATGATCGCCCGCCCTGCACCGCCGCACGATGCCCCGCACCCCCTCCCCCCGCACTGGGGTCGGCCGTGACGAAGCACACCGCCGCCATGCCCGCCCCCGCCCGCTATAATGGCCCTCAATAACCGACTGAACTTGCGGCAGCGGCTCTGAGACTCTGCGCTTTTCACGTGGAATCGCTCTCCTCACACACACACAGACACAACTTCTTGTGAATATCATGAGTCTCTGAAAGCAATATTACGTATTATGATGCGAATATTTCACTAAGTTAAGTGGTTGAAATCTTGAGATCACTCTGCTTGACAGTGGCAACCGCCTTTGAAGTTCTCCTTCAATTGGTCTCTCTCGACTGACCAAGAAGAGAGATATTTACTTACCCTTCATTTTAAAAAGGCACGATTGCAATTTCGTTTTGTCATCTAGTGAGGTTTTTCTCACAATTGTTGGGTCGGGTTGGAGCTTTGATTTCTTTCTCGGAACTTCTAAGTGATAAGCGATTTATGTACGAAGAACACTCTTCGAAAATCGTATTTAAAAAAATCAGTTATTCGGTCTCAAATCTGCAAATTAAAGGAGAATTTTACCTTTTTTTTTATTTTTTCCATCTATGATTACGCATGAAGTATTTTCTCACAAAGAACCAGTATTTCCCTTTGAAGTGTACGAATGGGCAATGTTTTTTAAAATATTCCTAAAGAAGAAAGTACAATTGATAAAAGTTTTAAGTAAAATATAATTAATAATATTTTCTGTTACTTGGATTTAACAGTTCTAAATTTAATTGTTTGATTCTAAAAGGTCAGGACCGAATATAACAAGTTTGATGCATCTATAGACCTCTTCAGTATCATATAATAAGTAAAAGTAGCTCAAATTGAAAAAATAATTCTAGGGTAGTTTAAAGATATATATTAGGGTATATTTTAGGCATTAGAAGATCTTAACAATTAGTAAATGATAATTTTAAAAATGCATTGTAGAGCGGGGTTCGATGCGTAAGCTTTCAAACGCTGAGGCCTCATCAATCCATGTGGAATTCGTGATGAAGAAAGTAAGCTTACTGCAGGTTCTATTTCCCCTACCTCTCATTCCACCATTTCATCATGATTATTGTGTCCACTGGCAAGCGTACTTAACCTCCGTAGTTGAAGACCCCTAGACCCCAGTAAATAAATACATCAATATAGACGTCGGCAGCACCCTTTATTAATCTGATATTCACGTAAAAATGAGTAATTTTATTTACTTAAGGAAGCTTTATTATAATGGATAATAAAGCTTCAAACATTCTGAACCATTAATCTAATCCTGACTCGGGCCGGCTGAGTTAACTCATTGCCGCGGTATCTGCAGCGACTCTCACGGTACAGTCCGGACGGACCCACAGCTTATCAGCTACGTCTAATTCAGCCACCGTTTGGAGGAGTATTCTAGCCGCCGGCTGCTCGAGTTCTCCGTGGTTTCTCCCATGAACACCAGGTGAATGCCGGAGTAGCACCCTATCAAGCGGGCCACGAACGTTCCTTCCTTTTCCTTCTCCTATCCTCGCCACTTACACACATTTATACTTACACTTCAGCACAACAGTACCAGCATACTAGCTGGAAGGCCAGTCGTGAACATACATGTCCTGCCTGGGGCGTTGCCTCCCAGGAGAAGATACCGGGAGAAGCAAATCCCTCGGAAGCCGACTGCGGATCGGTTTCAGATCTAACCGGAATACATTCGCTGCACTAATGGGGCAAACGAGCATAGCAGTTGACGTGCCTGGATACAACTTTTCAATCAATTTCCAATCAATCAATCATATCGTAAAAAATAAATATGAATGGGTGAAAACCAGAACGGTATAAGTGTTATTTTATAAATTCTGAGAAATGTGTTTATTTAAGTCAATATCACTGTAAAATCGTGGAGCTTTGATTCATCCTGAAAACCACGGCATTTCAACTGTTTTTCTCACAATTTATAAAATGTCACTTACATCGTTCTGGTTTTCACCCATTCACATACAGTACATAAAGGCGATCGGATGAGCTGAAGTACTTTCTGCGTAATAAAACGAATCTGTATTTGGCAAGTTCGAATGAGGAAAGGTGGGCAAGATGGTCGTGGCAAGCGCTGCGCGCGCCGGGGCGTGCGAAGGCTGGCGGCCCCGCCCTGCGCGCTCTGGAAATGCCGGGGCCTCGCCTTGGGCGCGGCCGGCGCTGCACCTGACTCGGCCGCTCCGCGCCGCGCCGCGCCGCTCCGCGCCGGCGGTGACGCGGCCGCGCTGACACGCCGCGCGCTCTTCCTAGTACGCTCGCTGGCACGGATCCTGCATCTCCAAGCTAGGCGCGCGCCTCTCGCACGGCGGACCGAACAAACGCTTCATTTGTTTCCAGCGCTTCGATTGATTGATTATTTTGGATTTTCGGACGCCTTGACGTCAGACACTATGGTCAGTTGCCCCGTAAGTGTAGTGCGGGTTGTCACGAGAGGTGCCAAGTGTTCTTCCCTCCATAGACAGTGAGATCCAACGTCGACTTACAAGTAGGCTTGCGGGTTTTCCTCATCCAGGTATCTCCCACTAGGGGGACACCGAACCAGCCTGGAAAAGCTCTAAGCTTCCGACTGGTCTCTCGACATTTGTGGTAGTGTAGTGCACATAAGCGTAAAAATGAGGAAGGAAGGGGTGAAAATAGAGCAAGGAAGATGAAGGAAAGATCGTGCGTGGTTCGTGATGCATTTGTTAGGGTATTGCTCCGCCATTTGCCTGGGAGATCGGAGAAACAATGGAAAACTACCCATCAAAGCAAGAATTGAAGAGCTCAGTAGAACAAGGGGCTAATCCCCATTAACATACTTTTGAGATGATGAGGGTTTTACCTGAACTTCCCTCATACAACTCAATAATTTTTTAAAATTTTAAGCACAATACACTTGCATATTTTCCACGGCGCAACCCGGGTTTCGATTCCCGGTCGGGACAAAAATTAATTGTGCGCTTTCCTTGCAATGCCCCAGTATCTGTTGCTGTGTGACAATGAGAAAGCTCACTTCTCAGGTTGAGAAGACCACAACACAGCGTAGGGATGGCTATGTGCTAAGCACACGTACCCCCTAATCCTTGGCCGCTAGGCCGCGACGCTGTTGGTAGGCCTGAGCTCGAAAGAACTGTTGTGCCAAAGTACATTACGCTAAAAGAATAATATTTGAAATTTTGTATAATGCTATTAACTCAATTGCACAAAAAATGTGAGATATCCCCTTGTTCTACTGAGCCCTTCAATTCTCCTCCAGACAACTGAAATCGATGTAGCCAGTGTCGAAAAGCCGTCCAGACTCGAACCTTGGGAGCTCCCGAACCGAGGCACTGTAGTGAGCCACCTCATCCGGAGAAGGCGCTTCGAGTGAAGTAACTTCTTTACGTGTCGACGCAAATTTAAAATCCATCCCCTTCAATATTACAAGTACATGTAATTTCATCATTTCACACCTCAAGTTTCGATGTGAGTCGTTGCGAATTATGAAAATATTTCTTTTTTTCCTTGATATTTGAATGTGCACAACTCCTCAATTATTGATTTGACGGTGAAATATCATTAATTTCATTATATAATTAATTTTGTGTATGTGTGTGTATGGGAGCAGGAGTAGATTTTGCCATTTATTTTGAAAGCAAATTATTAAAAGTAAAGAGATGCTGAAGATGATAGAAGGTAGCTGAAATAATTTTAAATGGAAAAATAAATACAACAAAATTAAAACGAAAGGGAAATTAAAAAAAAAACTTAGTTCAAGATGCCGCTAACAAAAAGAATTACGATCAATTCAACTCGATTTTTCCAGGATACATGAATTTGTAGGAAGCCAAGTCTTCCTGGTTCACATCCTGGGGAAAAATGTATCAAGATGTTTATCCTGAAACCGTTTTCTTTTTCTCGGGACCCGATGGGTAATGCTTCAACACTCTGGTCTCAAGTATTTAGGTAAACATCAAGAGCTCGCACACTCACCTCCCGTTCTGGAAATACGAATATTACGAATTATTCGCTAGTTATTAGTATTTCCGTTTTGATTGAGAAAAGGGATTGATTTTCAAGAAGATTAGAGACGAAATGTGGACGAGTTCTGGGAGCCTGAGAAGAGAGACATCAATGGGGAGAGACAAAAAAGGGAACAGCCAAGTTAGACTACAATGACTAAGAAAAAACGAACAAATAAAATGTACACAAGTTATTTGAAAACGTGAAAGAAAGAACAGTTAGAGATGAACAGGAAATCTGCGTCAGGAAGCACTGGTATGAGCCAGAGAAAGGAACTGAAGGTAAGAAACAAAAAAAGGGAACAAATTGCAAGTCATCCAGAGGGGAATGTGACGTCTACGAAAGGTCTCGCGATCATTATTGAAAGGGCACACACGTTGACCGGTTGTTTTCCTTCCTTCTCGAAATCGGTAGCTCCTCCCAGCGAGTCCTTAGAAGGCTGTTTGGCGGCCGCTTCCTGCAAGCGCCACGCGACCTATTTCTCTGCGCGGTGCGTGATTCGCGGGGCGAAGACGGTGCGAGGTCCGTGCGAGGCCCGTGCGGGGGCGGAGGTGGCGCTTCCGCGACGTGCGCGTGACTCAGCCTGCGAGCAGCGACCTGCGCGAGCTGCGTGCGCGTGCGGGCGCACAGGCACGGCGCGCGGGCCGGCGTGGCGTGGCGTGGCGTGGCGCGGCGCGGCGTGATGTGGCGTGGAGCGGGGTGGGGCGGCCGGTGCCTGACGCAAGCGGGGGAGAAAGGGAGCGCGTTCTTCGAAGCTGACCGCCTGACTCGGCGGCCTAGCGCGAAGATCACTTCGCGCCCCGCGCAGCCGCCGCCGCCGCCGCCGCCGCCGCCGCCCCGGAGCCTCAGGCTGCTCCAGGGATTTTCCCGCACCATCTCGCCACGCGCGGCGTTGCGCAGCCCTCCTTATTTTTTTAATCAATTCTTTTATTCATTATCTGAGTATACATCGTTCAGTCTTCCGGCTCTGCGGAGGATTGATGTCTTATTCTAAGCTTAAAAAGAAAAGAGTGGGGAAACTCATCCATCACCGCCAGAGAATCACTGCGATATGATACGAATAATGAAGTTATTTCTTATTAATCAAAGGTAGAAAAGCAGTTTAGGAATGAATGAAGTGGGTATATGTTTTTTTTCTCAAGAAGGGAGGGTTATCTACACTGAGGTTGGGTAAGGATGGAGCGAGCCCTCCTGCAGGGGGCATTTATGTTGTTCGTATGTGAAGAGTTTATTTCCTAATTGACGTGACTCCATTTCCGTTAGTGTTATAGTGCCCGACATATTCTATAAACCTCTTCTCTATCATGCTGTCAAATACTGTGTTAAAAATTGCGTTTCTCCCGAAATCTGTTGAATCCTATCTTGAGCTATAAGGCTGAAAACTTTCTCTTCCTGAAAAATGTTTCATGGAGATACGTCACTTCATGGAAACAGCTATTCACTTCTGCAACTCGTTTCAGCCACGTGAGTGATTATTTTAACACTCATGCCTGCCAAATAATACTGGGGGGGGAGCGTGGTGAGTAACAAGTTGGTTAACTTAAAGAATGTAAACTTGAGGACTGTGGTGGCTGTGGTAGTCCCTATTATTTTGTCATTCCGACAAACAAAGAATATTCGTATGAACACATTTTGTTTATGTAGAGGGGAATTCAAGTAGCATGCACGTCAAAATTTCGATAAAAGTATTATCTACATGCGTTATCCTTTGATTAAAAATGTTCTCAGTTTAAGTGAAAGCGTAATCAAAGTAAGCAGTGCGGATTCGGTGAGTATGGGCTGTCCGTTAATCTTCGACGTTCATGGCTCCACTTTTCAAATCTTTGTTAGAAAGTTCATTTTAATTCTCCCAGACGCTTTTTAACATTCTTCGTTACAATTCATATAATAGGATTTCTACTATTGATTTCGGAATCGAATTTTGGAACTACAATACTCGTGAAAACTCTCTAACCTCAAACTGCACTCACTGAATTGACACTTCGAGGCATTACCAGCTGGCTCTTCTACTCATTTGACTGGTGGATGAACACTTTTTGGGAGCGATGCCACCTTCAGCGATGCGCAAGTGTTTTAGAACCCGTCAAAATAATCGTCCTCTGGTCTGAACCGAAAATAGGAGTGAGGGACGTCATATAAACGAATTACAATATTTGGATGAACCGCATAGGAAAAAAAATTGACTGCGCATGCCCTAACATTTATTTTTACGGCTGTACCTATGACGGCTGAACGGCTGTCGATGGCCGAGGGAGCTAAGAGCCTGTACCGAATCAGCGCTTTTGTCCGAAGGTTTGCGGATTCGAGTCCCGCCTTGGCCATGGTTGTTTGTCCCTTGTCTCTCATATATAAGTTGTCGCCGAGGACCGCGTGTTCTGCTGGTCGCAGATCAGAGGAGCCCGCACGTGTGTCTAGTATGTGGTAGAATATGTGTCCCTTCGGGCCATAAAGGGTAACCGGCTGTCGTCTACATAAAAGCCCTACACAAGTTCCCCTTCCTTTGTTCAACATGTTTTCGCCGCGCGTTCACTTCTGGTGACAATCGCATGCTAAAGGCACGAATCGCGTAGCTTCAGTTACCCGCGTATTGACTGATAGATGTTTCCGGGCACGACAACGTAGCCATGATCGTGTTAATGTAGTGAATGTTTTATCGCCGGAGGTGGCGGCTGGTGAGATACTGCGACGACCTCACGTCGGCTTCCTCCTCCAGGCATCTCCCCCAGTCGGGGCAAGCTCCAAGCTTCCGCCTGATCTCCCGACGTATGTGATACTGCTGTGCATTGAAGTGGAAAGTGTATGAGTAAGGGGAAAGGATAGGGAAAGAAATAGGGAGGGAACATCGCAGACTCTCTGTGGCCCGTTGGATAGGGGACTTCTCCGGCATTCGCTTGGAGTCGGAGAAATAATGAGAAACTACCAACCAGCGCAGCCAGCCGCTATTTTCTCCTCCAGTCCGTGGGGGACAACTATGTATCTAATGTCGAAAATGTGCCATCGTCGGGACTCGAATCCTCGGACCTGACAGTCAGAGTCGCTGCAGAGACAGCGACAATGCTAGTCGGAAGGTAAACTCAGCCAGTAACCCACGGATAGCCTCAAGGAGGGCTCCAAGCGCTCACATTCCCCGGTGTGAGCGACTGTTCCTCAACGACGCGAGAAACCAGCCCTTCCCTCAAGGACACGTTTTCCATGCGGCGCATCTACAATAATAGATAACTTACATCAACATTAGCACACTGTCCACAGAGTAGCAATTTAGCTCTATTTTCATTGTATTAGATTTCTGTGTATTTCGCAGTGGCGAAGGTGTAACGATTAGCGTATCGGAATGTTATACCCAAGTTGGCGGGTTCAAGGCCGATCGAAGCCGTGGAGTATTAAGGGCTACTTCCTTCGGAGGAGAAGTAAAGCCGGCTGTACCATGTTAGTAGATTTACTGCATGTAAAAGATCTTCAAGCATAAATGAAGCCTCTGTGCTAAATTCAAATCGCCTTTTTCGTAGTCCGAGTGATAACTTCTTTCTCCGTTAGTGGGTGAAAGGAGCGTAGCGAAATTTGCGTGGTCAGACGGAAGAGCGGGCCTGATGGCCCGAGTCTCGCCACGTAAAATAAGACATTCAATTCAATTCGCAGTTGAATTAGTTTTGGATCTTTTTTTATTCCTTCTCAGTTTTCTTTCCTAATCTTCCTTTTCCTTTCTTCTTGCCATTTCCCTCTCTCTTCTTGCCATTTCCCATTGTTCTGTTTTCTTCATCTACAGTTAGCTTTCGGGCACCTTCCTTCTCTGGGTGTTATCTAACGTGACTGACATCTCAATGGTTTTTTTATGGTTTTCTTATAATTCCTTCCTGATTGTCTTGTCAAATGAAGATATAGAAGCTGTAAACCATAATTTCTTTATCTGTAGATCGAGCTATTGAATATTTCTCATTTTTTTCTTAATTTGTCATCACTTCCATTGTTTATATTTTCTCATGTAATCAATATAAATGCTGAAGAAAACAGTGATTTTTTTGACACGAAAACAGGTTTTGTAGGTCCTTAATACCGAACACGTTTTTTTCTCAAAACGCGTGTCTGTCCATACATCTATCCGTCTTTAAGAAGCACTAATTCCTAAACAAGATTTTCTCCAACACGAATCCCCAATCAATCTCCCGCACTTCAGTTTATTCAAATTTGGAACTGAACTTTTATTTTTATTCTAAGAATGTTCATAGGATATTTTCATAGTTTTCTGAAAATATGGCTCCATTTACCACCGTCGAATAGAGAGAAGTACGTTCGTAAAAATGGTGCAATTCCAATTGCCAGTAAAACCCCTGATTTCAAATATTGAAAAAGTTAAAAATTAAACGATACAACATCATCATTGAGGATAGAGGTTTTTATTAACGAAATATGATTTTAAAAATTAGATCCTTAAATAATATAATGTACAAACTTTAAAAAATAGATATTTTCGCGTAATTTTGAGTCAAATATGACAATTGTAAAGATATGTAAACAATATATTATAAAAAAACGCTCCAAATGTTCTCTGTGCCCTTTTCAAGAATAGAGCAAATCTTTCTTAATAACATGTCATAGGTTCGATTTTCACTAAACCGAATTTCGAAACTTGGAAAGGTTTAATTTCTGTCGAACGTGCCCTGCATCTTTAATATTGAAACTAGAGATTTCTCTTTTAATGGCATATTTTCCTCAATATTAGAACTTTGAATTATCCTATGAACATTTTTTCGTAATATTAATAACTTTTTTAGGAACTTTTTTTTAATATCGTGAGAATTTTTATGAGACTATAATCTTTTAATGAAACGAATGATCACGTATTGATTCCGAATTTATTTATTTACTTATGTGTTTATTTATTTACTCATATATATTTACTGAGTAGGGTGTATGTAGTCCGATGGATCGAAATTTACTCGGCACTATTATGTGGTAACCCTTAAGACAATCTAGTGAGCTGTCCAAGGGGCTGACGGTATGGGACAGTGGATTACCCTTCTGAAGAACTTGCAATCACGCCATGAGCAAAATGCACTGATAAATATAGTCCGATTTTCATTATCTATCAATACTCCAAAATTGAAAAATCTTACTTGAATTTCAAATTCGAATCTCAAGTACTTATTTTGCAGAATAGTACGTTTGATGAGGTAGATGAAGAATTAGTACGATGAATTTGTTGTAATGGCTGATATATTTGTTGTTAAATTGATTTTGTTGGTATCCGGATGGCATACATCGACCGAATGATTTCGAAACGAATCACTTCCAATTTTGCTCAATCGTTTTCTAGTATATTTTAGGTTCGGCACTTTACTAAATATGGAGAATGGGAGCCATAAATGTAATGCTTCAGTGATTCAGTTGAATTATCATTCATTAGGGAACATCGATTCAATGAACGGGTACATTATTTTGTTCTTAATCTATTTATTACTTGAAGTCAAAGGATTTTCCTTTCTTCTTACTCGTTTTCCGTATACTAAGCTTAACTTCATTATCTCTACGATTTATTCTACTGTAGTATTGCTTAGAAAACGCTACAGTTTTCTCCTGTCAAGCGATGTGAGAGAGGTGGAATAAATATTTTACTTCAGTCTAATAGGAGCATTGTGAACTTTGAGATACTCGTATTTGTGCTGATTACTCTGAGATTTCCCAGTACTGTTCATCATTGATTACCAGACATGAGTCTGTCATATGCTGAATCGGCATGCTCGGTAAAAGTCTTATGAATGGCGAGGGTGCATAATAGTTTTTGAAACCGTAATCGAAAAATCACACACTTTATCAAATCATGACTACCCTCTATTAATTACAATCGGCCTCATACTACAATATTAGCTAATTTTTGCCCTCAGATGATATGCCTATCACTCGAAAAACTGAAGGCCAAGTAATTATAAAAATAACCACACATCAGCGTTAATGGTTTTATAGGCACTCAAATAAGCAAAATGTGATCCAAAATTCGCACTTTCAGTGATACAAAAGGGATGCACCATATTTTAAATACTTAAACATCGCCTCTTCTACTTTAGACTATTTTTGTGCGTTACATAGGTACGGGTAAATGTTAAAAACGTCTATATTCTTAAGGCCACTCTTTAGATTTCTTTTCATGCGCAGTCACCTGTGAACTTCGCTGTGTAACAGAAAATACTAATTGTTTAAAATGACCTCCAAGTGTGTGCGCGCAAGATAAACACTTGAGGAAAATTGCATGGTCACCACGTTGTAGATAACTCATGTCTACAACTTGTAATCATCATAAATATAAACATACGTTTGTGAACTAGTTTTTTTAAACAAAGAATACGCATTTGTATTCAGATTTCTGCAATCGTACACCAGTTTTATATACTTAAAGAATTGTAATGCATCAATATATCTGTCAGTCTGTCTATCCGTACGTCTGGGAAGAATACTAGCGACTAAAACGTTTTTCAAGATTGCCTTTTAAATAAATATTCCCTAGCCAATTTGGCCGCACTCGAGTTGTTATTTCCGACGAATTAGTGTTAATTAGACTCAGGGATGGGGTTTTGTATTATAAATGCGACCCCTCCAGGGGACATTATTGCGTTAAATTGTATGGTGGCTGAGTTCTCCAATTCATGACCGTAATAACCAATGTTTAATTTCGTTAAGCAGCGCCTCCGCCATTTACATAAACTGATTTTATACATATACATACTTCACCATATATATAAACTCGTATTTATTTTGCAATTGTTGTATAATACATTACATGTCAATCACAAAAGAAATATACTATTGTGCCATTTACAGTGATATATTATATTTCATTTATAGAGTACTTTCCACGCAATGTTTGGGACGGTTTCATAGAATTAGACCCTCTGAATATATCTGCAGTTCAAGAAAACCAATGGCAACTTAATAATGAGAGAGGCAACCTAAGGTAAACTCATGGGAAAGTAGTGGGCGATATTCAGGATATACAAAAGGATCACGATTCAGCTATCGCGATGAGCGGTGCAGCGAATGTGAGTGCATTGACGTAAATTACTTGAAAAATTGTCGGCAGGAATGCTGCGCTATTGAGTGCTGACAGCACTTGCATTGTCACTCTCCGACGCCTGATGGTCGGCGAACGGCGAGCGATGACAACGCCTGTTGCTTCCTGTCGGGCGTCTTCGCCGACCTCTTACGGTATTTGAGAATAAATTGCATCTGATGTTACCTTGCAAAAATAGCAATGATAATTACTACGTAAATGAATTAAAGACAATGTACCACGGCACTGTCTGTACCTTCCTGAACTTTTCATCACATTTGATGGAATTGCTCATTAAAAGGCAAAAAATTCTATGGTAATTAATGAGTTTCGAATCGAAACGTACTACATTGAGCAATATACAATAAAATGTTATTTCATTTTAGTTCTTTGAGTTAATATAAAGAATGATAAGTTGAACTGACCCATGAAATTGCTTGATTCAACTTGATATATAAAATCACGTCTAGAGGAGAGAAGTGCAGCTGAACTAAGATATTAGAGATTGTTTTAGTTACTACCAAAATTATGGGATCCCCACTGATGGATGTTTGTTGATATTTTGTAGTTTTTAATTTTTATTTTTATACGTTAAAAACAGTTAAAATCTCTGTGACATGCTATGGGGAGAAGTTAAATTGAAGTTACATTTATTTCCAGAAGCAAGACAAGGGGCCATCTCAGCATTTGTTCAAGGATCAGGGAACTGGACAAATACCTGATCGAGATAGGGGTTATTGACCCAAAAGCTGAAGTACAATACTTGTTACAGGTTCTTTAGAATTACACAATCCAAATAATACACTAAATGTCGTTGTTAATATTACTTTTCTTTTGGATGCTCGGTATAGTCCCTAATTCTATAGAAACAGTTGTGCAGCACAAAAGATTTTACTCGTGACTTAAACTTTCGTATTGAATTTAATCGTTTAATGTCATCTGGCAAGGTGTTGTAAAATAATGTACATGATTTTTTTGTAGTGTGCTTCTGATACTGTCAGCTGATGAATATGATTACTACGTCGAGTTTTGTAGTTATAGACAACGGCGTTTTCTGAAAGTATATTCCCACCCTTAAGTAAGTCATTTTTGACAAAAACCACTGATTCATATATCAAGAGACAAAGTAATGGTAAAATACCTAGATGAATAAAGAGAGGCTTACAAGAATCACGTGGGTGGGATTTGCTTGAATTCTTTTTGTAATCTAAAAGTCTGGAGCTAGAAGATAGTGCCTAATATTATGCCATATCTCATGCGAGTTCTCGCCCGAACACGGTAGCGAGCGGACGTGCGCCGAGCGCTCTCCTTCACGGGCGACTTCAGTGAGATAAGTTTAGCAGAGTACAACTCTACGAGTTCAGTGTACAGTGTGTAGTGACAATGTTTTCAAGTGGCTCCCCTGATACGGGGCAGCACATCGCTAGAGCAGTGGAAGCATTAAATCATCACAGTGAATTCAGTGATATTAATTCAACACCAATGAATGGTCAAGGTGCAAGTGGCCCCGTGGGGCAAAACAGTGATATAATTAACTTACAAATACAACAAAATGCGCAGCAAAAATTAGAGCAACATCAATATTTAATGAATCAAGATTTACAATTGACGCAGATAAATCAACAACAACTACTTATGAGAGATCAAACAGGCTTCTATACAGCACATCACCAGGGCCAGCCCTGGGAACTTCATGGAACGCAACCACAGCAATGGACTCAACAACTACAAGGTCCGGGGTCGTCTGAAACAACCTCAAATAAAACCGTGAGTACCCTAGAGTGGCAACAACCTCGAAAAAGAAAAAAGCACGCCTACAGTGACCAGCCCATATCAACTCCCTCGAATGTTAGTGCGCCAGTGTTTACGCATAAAAATCAATATGCAGTATTAGAAGACAAATCAGAAGTTGAAACTCCTAAAAAGCCCCCCATAGATCATAACATACCGCCAATATTCGTGCAAAGTGTTACCAATGTATCGAAATTAATAGAATTTCTTAAACTACAAGTAAAAGACGAGGATTTTACGTACAAAATGTACAGCGAGGATGTAAAAGTGCTACCGAAAACCATTGAAGCTTACAGAGCGATAATTAAGCAACTTGACGAATCCGAGGCCAAATACCACACTTATCAACCAAAGAAAGATAGAGCATTTCGTGTAGTGCTTCGATACCTGCATCCGTCAGCAAACATAGAAGAAGTAAAAGCTGAACTCAGATCCAAGGGTCACACCGTTCGTAACATGCACAATGTACTTCATCGAGTAAGCAAAAAGCCGCTATCGCTCTTTTTTATAGACTTAGAACCAAGTGCAAACAATGCAGAAATTTACAATATTGACACACTTGTAAATGCAGAAATAGAATTTGAAGCACCGTACAAAAAGAAAATTCCAGTGCAATGCCATCGCTGTCAAGAGTATGGTCACACGAAGAAATACTGTAAAGCAACTCCGAGGTGCGTGAAATGCGGTGAAGAACACTTCACAGACGAATGCAAAAAAGATGCAAGACAGCCGGCAACATGCGCGCTATGTTCGCGAAGCCATCCAGCGAACTATAAAGGCTGCCAGGTGTATCAAGATTACGTTAATAAACGTAACAAGCACAGAAAAGAAATAGTCACCATCGACAAGCAGAAACAAAAAGTGCCAAACGCCTCAGATTTCCCTCCCCTCCCAGTTCGCCACTTTCAACCCAATCCCTTCTCTCGTACAGCATCTTCCCAAAACTCAACATACGCTGTACCCTACAATCAAAACCAAACAGATCTCTGCAAAATAATAGAAAACTCATTCCAAAAGTTCGAAAGCATCCTTAAACAACAATCTGAACAAATTGGGGCTTTGCTCAACCTACTGACGTCATTAATATCCAAGATGCATTACATGGCACCAAGAATTAAAATTATTCTCTGGAACGCAAACGGTTTAATCCAACATCGAAGAGAGCTCGTAACTATTCTCAAAGAAAAATATATAGATATTATGCTAATATCCGAAACTCACTTCACTGAAAAATCCTACTTAAAGATACCGGAATATGATATATATAATACCAAGCACCCGGACGGTACAGCGCATGGAGGAACCGCTATAATAATTCGAAAAACAATCAAACATTACGAAATGAACGAATATAAAACTGAAGAAATACAAGCAACATCTGTAATGGTGACAGAAGGTCAAGCTTTACTGACGATAACATCTGTGTACTGCCCGCCGAAACATAGAATAACAGAAAAAAAATTTGAAGACTTTATAAATACACTAGGATCAAGATTCATAGCTGGAGGCGACTTCAATGCAAAAAACCAGCATTGGGGCTCACGACTCAACACACTACGAGGAAAAAATCTTCTTAAAATAACAAACAGGCTTAATGTTTCTACTATATCGACTGGTGAACCTACGTACTGGCCCACTGACGTCAATAAGCTTCCTGACCTCCTGGACTTCTACTTAGCAAAAGGTGTGCATCTTGGTACAGTAGAAGTAAAATCTTGCTACGACCTTTCTTCAGACCACACCCCAGTAGAAATGACCATCAGTTCAAATATATCTGAAAGAAACTATCCTCTAAAACTAACAAGTAACAAGACAAACTGGAACAAGTACCGCGATTACGTGAACAATAAACTATCTGCAAACGCACTGCTAACAACTGAAGAAAACATCGAAGACGCAATACAGCACCTAACTGATACATTACAAGACGCTGCCTGGGCCGCAACACCAAGAGAAACAATAAATAAATCGTCAACGTATCCCGCAGAAATAAGACAAAAAGTGGTAGAAAAACGTCGACTCCGACGAATATTCATGACGACACGACAACCAGATGACAAAAGAAAATATAACACAGCAGCCAGACAACTAACACGACAAATTAAGGAATACGAAAACAAATCTTTCTCTAATTACATTCAAGCACTATCACCTACTGCTGAAACTAATTATTCGCTTTGGAAAGCAACTAGAAAACTAAAGCGACCCCAACAGCACATCTCACCAATTCGAAAAGAAGATGGCACGTGGGCAAGAAGCGCAGAAGAAAAGGTCGAATGCTTAGCAAAACACTTTGCTTCAGTTTTCAAACCAGCAGAAAATGTAAGTACTATTGAAAATAAAGTGCTAGAATATTTGGACGTGCCTTTACAGTTATCTCTGCCCATAGAGCATTTCAACTCACGAGAAGTCGAACAAACAATCAAAAAACACACGCATCCTGCAAAGAGTCCAGGGTTCGACCTTATTACTGGCAAGATGTTGCAGGAAATGCCAAGTAAAGGATATGAACTCGTAACAAGCATATTCAACGCGATACTTCGAAATAGCCATTATCCTTGTCAATGGAAATACGCTCAAATAATTGCGATCGTGAAACCAGGAAAGACTGCCACGGACGTTAAATCGTACCGACCTATTAGCCTGCTACCAGTCCTATCAAAAGTATTTGAAAAACTTCTCTTACAGCGCCTCAAGCCTATAATTAAAGAAGTGATCCCTGACTTTCAATTCGGCTTTCGAGAGGGACACTCAACAATAGAACAGACCCATCGTATTGTAAACACAATTTCTCAAAGCCTGGAAAAAAAGCTATATTGTTCTGCAGCATTCCTAGATATACAGCAAGCATTCGACAAGGTATGGTATGAAGGAATTCTATTTAAAATAAAAAAACTTCTCCCGCACTCCTACTATTTACTTCTCAAATCATATCTTTGCGATCGCCTATTTCAAGTGAAATATCAGGACGCTCTATCGGAATTCCAACCTATTTCTGCAAGCGTGCCACAAGGAAGTATTCTTGGACCTTTTTTATATCTTATATCAACTTCAGACTTACCAACTACAGAAAGAACTACAATAGCCACCTTTGCAGGACGACACAGCGATTCTTTCTGCAAATGAAGACCCCTCCTGCGCATCACAACATCTTCAAGAACACCTAAACAAAATCGAAGATTGGAGTCATCGTTGGCGAGTCACCGTAAATGAAACAAAATCAAAACATATAACATTTTCACTAAGAAAAGAAAACTGCCCAAAAGTAAAACTAAACAACACAGAACTCCACGAAGCTGATACAATCAAATATCTTGGACTGCATTTGGATAGACGCCTGACTTGGAAAACCCACATCAAAACTAAGAGAAAAGAAGCACAACTTAAAGTCCTCAAATTGTCATGGCTAATAAACAGACAATCAAAGCTGTCCTTGCATAACAAAGTACAGATTTATAAAACTATAATCAAACCAACATGGACCTATGGTATTGAATTGTGGGGCTCTTCCAGTAAATCGAATCTAGAAATTCTAAAAAGATTCGAAGCTAAAACACTAAGAAAGCTATGCAACGCACCATGGTACGTGACAAACAAGACGATATACAGAGACCTTGACATCATCCCACTGGAGGAAGTAATCGCCACGAAGAGCCTAGCATACCAGAGAAGATTGTACAACCACCCAAATCACCTCTCAACAAGCCTTCTAGATAACAGTGAGCATGTGTATAGACTGAGGAGAGAGAGTATTTTAGATTTGCCATACCGATTTTGTAAATGAAATTTTTCAATGTCATAAAATTTTCACGTCTGAAATGTATCTGTTGACACCATTTGCTTATTGTTCCGATAGGAACAGATTGTAAATTATGCAGAAAAAAAAAATAAAAAAAAAATATCTCATGCGGGAATGAACATTGCAAAATATACACAACGTGCTGTATGGAGGCTGACTGAATTTGAAAGAATTCTGAGAGCGTGGCATAAATAACTTAATTTAGTGTTCAATTCATTTAAAGGGACGTTCCATTTAAGGTTTGACTGAATTGAAAGACTTAAAAATGTTGTTACCTTAACATCAGTCAATGGCATACCGTTTTTCAATGGAATACAGAGCAGATTATTTGAAATGGAAAAATGCATTGAAACCGTTTTCTTTTCATTTACTATTAACTTGTTATTACGGAACCAAATTGAAATATCTGATATTGTTCTATTTACGGTTTCTATATTGCAAAGAATATTTGTATCATCCTCAAAGACAACTGTTTTTCCGTTTCTAATCGCCGAGGGCATATCGTTTTCGTATAGTAGGAAGAGAATAGGGTCTAAAATCGATCCCTGCGGTTGTCCACATGCAATTGGCAAAGAATAGGAAAGGTGTGTACATAATGTTCCGTTTTTCCAGTAAGGTATTTCTACTCTCTGAGATCGTTGTTTAAGGTACGAACAGAACCAATCTAGAGCAATACCACGAATTCCATACGAAGGTAATTTTGAGAGTAAAATGTTATGATCAATGTCGTCAAAAGATTTTGAAAGATCTGAAAATATTCCAATACGTGCTTCGTTTTTATCCATGGATGAGGTGATATCTTTAAGAAAAGAAAATGTGGCTGTTTCCGTAGATTTTGATTTTCGAAACCCATGTTGGCAATCTGAAAACGCGTGTTGTTGGATTTGCTTGGATATCAGATGACGTATTTACATCTCTTCTAACGACTATACACGTTCATAAATAATAATGAAGTGTTGTTATTCATTGCATAATGAAGTGTTGTTATTCATTGCATAATGAAGTCAATTGGTCGCATCTAAGTGGCAGAACGTTGCGTGAAAGAAACACACGTCCCCTCGATGTTGACCCCTGAACCGATTGGGTTGACTCTTGGCGCAGGGAGGGGGGATGTGCCGGCTGACGCGACAGACAGGTGTCCCCTCGGACGTCCCTCGCGGACGCGGCGGTGGCGGCGGTGGCGGCGGTGGCGGCGGTGGCGGCGGTGGCGGCGGTGGCGGCGGTGGCGGCGGCAGCTGGGCAGCTGTCGGGGCCGGCGACCGCGGCGAGCAGATGCAATCTTCCGGCAGGGCAGTGCATGCGTCGGCGGCGGCGGCAGAGGACGGCTGCCCTCGGCCGGCCCTTGCCCCCGCAGCGGCCCCGTAATTCCATGTATTTATCGGCATGAAAAGTGGTTTCCAGCATTACGACTGTTGGGAATCGGCTGCTTTTTTGAGGTGACGTTTCCAGAAGGGAAGCAAGAGCCCTGTGCGGGGACGCCCCTCCGGTCACCGCCCTGGGGTGCTGGCGTTGGGCCCGCCGGGCCCCTCCTTACCCCTGCGCTCACGCAATGACGCTAATAGAGACTAAACGCCGGAAAGACGCGGAGGTTCATCTGACCGACACAATCGCGTAAATACACGTGAACACAAAAGCTACAAGTTTGTTGAAAATGAATCGATTGGATGCCAGAACAATTATTTCCGCACGCTTTCCAGAATATTACCATATTATACTCAGCATTAGAGCGTAAATACGAAAAAGGGCTAAGGCTATAAACATTTCAAGACGTTTGCTCAATGATAGCGTATTACTCATGGTATTGGATGATCCTGTTTATACTTTTTCTTCTTAGGTAGTAGGATTATATAAAAATCAAAATATGTTTTTATTGATCCTATCTATCTTTTCTCACGTCTTTCGCTTTTGATTTTGAAAGTGGTTTGGCGCTCATTCTGATTTGAGAACCATCTGTTTATATGAAAGAATTTGCAACATAACCACGACCACCGTAACTTTTTAAGATACTTTTGATTCTGACACAGTTGGTCAGCAGGGTGATTCGGGATAGAGGTGTTAATTATCTGTTCTTTGTAGTGGCTCAGAGCATATGTGAAGGCAACCGGAAGATGGGTTTCGTGCCATATGACGCTTCTCGGCCGAGAAGCATTGTCCAAGTGTGCTGTCATGGACTTCGTTCAACGCGTGTCTGTGTGGATGTTATGTTTGTTTTACATTTTCAATTATATGTTAGGAACATATGCCGCAATTACCTCAAATGTGTGTCTGTGTACCTTGAACTCCTATACGAATGCAATGCCTGTGTGTTAGAGCACGAAACGTGGTTTGAAGGCGCCTGAGGGTTCCATTTCTTCCCAGATTTGTTGAGAGTTACTAGAAGCCCAATTCAATTATACGAATCTCATTTAAAAAGTTGATGTTTTAGAAATAAAAATGAAAAGGTAATGATTAAACGACAAAAAATGTAAAAAATAAGGGTGGGATTCATCACTTGAACATTTTAATAATTAAAAATTATACAAGGATATAATGGAGTTAAGAAACAAAACTCCATTAATCCTTCATTAAACTAAGAATTCTACCATTGTCTTGCTTCTTGATTTATAAATCAGTGTTTTTTTGTCGAAAATTACATACGCAAGAGAGGGGACGTATTTTCAGCGATAATAGATGTCTATAACTATATATGTCTATATATAATATATGTCTATAACGTAGTAATCGTATCCATCTGGTGTCACTATCAACAGTTCACTACAACAGATCCTACATACAATACATGTACATTATTTTACAACGCATTGCCAGATAAATTAAACAATTAAGATCTATATACGCGTTTAAGTGCCAATTAAACTCTTTTTGGCTGCACAACTGTTTCTATATAAGGAGAATCAAAAAGAAAAGCAAGTTTTATTTTAACAATGATATTTAATGTATTAGTTATCAATTATACTGTACAATTATAAAATACTAAATGTGCCTATAACACGTATTGTACCTTAGCGTCTGGGTCAAAGACTCCCACCTCCTTCAGGGTTTCTGTCCAATTTCCCTAATTCTTTTAGCAAATGCTGTGATAGCCCCTTGTATTGCTTCTGGACATAAATGTGTGCTAGTTTTTTTAGTTCTGTGGAGAATATAGTTATTCAGATAATACTTCTCCATGTCCTCGCGGCAACAAGTCAATTCCGTAATGAAGAGCATGATAATGGATTTGTAGCTAATTTGTCTTTGCAAGCAGTTTTTATTACATTGGAACGTATATGTTCTTATAAATTCTTTCTAAAATCGCTCGTTTTCACCAATATGCAGACTGCAACTTGTAATATTTGAATTACGGTAGGGATCTCAGAACTCAAGAAAACCTGCACAGAATACACTTCTCCCCAAATACGCCACACAGGTTTTTAACTGTTTTAATCGTTAAATATGTAAATAAAATCTAAACGTATTGGGGGAAATCTAGAGATGGAGAATGTATACATTTTTAAAATAAATAATTCAAAACTATTTTTAAAATTACTGTTCCACAAATTTATGTATTAAAGAGGTGTCCCTTTGAACCAAATCATTGTTATTAATGAAGCTTACATTGAATATGTATAAAGGTATGTGCTTGGAGTGCATTGATGTAATGAAACATTGACACCATGCATCTAGGGGAAACAATCCGGAGGTGCCAGACGAAGCGAAAGATCCCGATTTTCGAACATTCAAGGCCTAGTAGTACGGAGAGCATTCAGTTTTCATAAACAATTAAAAAGAACCTTGTCTAAGAAAGCATTTACACAGTTGCAGCGTCATGGCAAAGCTTTTAGAACTCGATACTTTATGAGTGCTGAAGTTTTTCATAATCGTTTTCTGGAGGTGCCAAATCTGGAAGCACCCTTCGTTGGCGAAGTTTCCAATCAATTCACTTTGCATTTCACTTTTCCTTTCCGAAGGTTCTCCAGCTGCGCGATCGGCACCTCGAACAGCGGCCACTGGTGCCACGTGCCAGGAAGCGTGGCTTTTGTTTTCTTCGCTTTGGACGCCCCTGCTTCTTCCTTCCTCCCCCGTAGTCAGCAGGCTTTGCAGAAAAGCTTTTTATAACAAAGCATTGACCTAACAGGTGGGTTTGGCCATACGTTCTAGTCGCAGCGGGGCATTTAAAACAGCAATTATCTCGACATTGGGTCTGTGTATCAAGGCCAAGAATCACAAAGGAAAGCAAGTCTGAGCGTGTGCCTTAGCGCTAGGCCCACCTGTGCCCCCATCCCCCTATCCCCTGCCCTCGCCCCTGCTCTTGCGATCCGCACACATGTAAATGGCCCTTCTTCCGCTCCCTCCTTCCATTAAAATGCCTAGAGAACAGGTCCGAACGATAAGCCATCTTCTTAATGAAATCACTTGATAGTTAAAAGTCTTCTCGGCGGTCTTGGAGAAATTCTAAAGTGTAGAATTTCGTAAAGTATTGAAAACAAAAGACTTTCTTTGTTCTTGCGCTGAGCCGGCGCGGAAGGAAGCAGATGGTTGAGGTGCTGAAATGATGGGGAACTTGGAAAGCTTCGCAGACGGAACAGCAGTATGGAGTCGGGTGTGTTTTGAATGTGTATAATTTAAACGGTCAATGCCCTACAGATTTACTAATTTGATGAGATAAGCTTTACGATGGAAATATAGATGGAAAGGGGTGTATCTTAAGTACATGGGACTTATACAAGGAGTATATGGGAATTAAATAGAGACTACAAAAGTATACATTATAATAAAGATAGTACAAAAAAGTCTCATGTTGAGTATATCTCAAGTGTGGGTGGAACCGAGATAGTTTGGCACAAGGTTGATTGTTTAGTTGACAAAATAAATCAAATCAAATCATATCAAATTTCTCATTTTTTCATAATACCTCTTTGTCAATATATTTCTTGCCTACAACGGCCGATTTTTAATTTCTTCTATTTTTCTATGAATTTATTTACAAACCCCGATTTTTCCCCAGTTAACAATTGCAAAATATTCTTACTTATTAATTAAGAATAACAGAAGTATCAACCACAAAGTAGTTTATTACAATATAAATTACTTTGTGGTTGAAACCTCAGCTATCCTTAATTAATAATCACAGATTTCCACAATGGATCTGCTGTCACTACAGAATATGTTCTTATTTTTCAGATTTTTAACTCAGTAATGGTCAAACAAGATTGTATCTCCTGTATGTAACTGAGATCAAACAAGCCAAAAACCACTATATTTTACATCATTTCAATCCCAATGTTAATATGATTTATCCACAGCTTATGCTTTAAATTTAAAATACAGGAAATCTTATTTTCCTTCCATCATTCCCCATTAGACGCCATAAGCAGCACATTCTGCAAGTTTGAAGCCAATGAGACTCTTTCATTTTCTTATTTTTCAAATTTTACAAAAAGGATCAACGTTTGAATTGTGTTTCTACTTAATAAGTGTTCTGTCGCGGGCCCGTAATTCGGCCCTCCGCAAGGCAGCGCAAGTCGCTTCCTGTGTGGGCTGCTCGTGAGATGATGCGAGTGGGCGGCGCATATGAGGCCGACTTCACCGATCGCTTCGTGGTGGGGGACCCGTCTCAGGGAAGAGGGTTCCCCTCGGGTCGTTCCTTACACTACATTAACTAGTATTTACCGGACATGAAAGGACCCTAACTTTTTGTTTTAAGCCGATGGTATTTAATTTTCATCATTTATTTTTGAAAGGTTTGTTTTTCTTTCTTTACAGGAGCTTAAACCTGCAACTTTGCCTCGCTCGTCTATAGCAAGTTTAAGTCCCCTTTAGCGTGAAATTTGAAACAATTAAATAAAGCTGCCAACCTACGCAATGTTCTAAAAAAGACAAGAATTTGTTATTAGAAGGAGGTAAAGGACTGCTTAAATAATATTACACACTGAATTTTATACACTTAATGTTCAAACTACCAAGACTCCTTTAGTTGTCATTGCCAGTCTGTTCTGCAAGACGAATTAGTGATAAACTTGTTTGCATTTATTTATGTACATAGAACAGTGAAAAAGATTCATGTTGACATTGATTTTTACTGTCTCGCCTTACTTTGTAAGAAGAGAAAATATTGTAATCGTGCATCGGTTTTAGATTGGTTAATGATTCCGGTCACGTCAACAGCTAAGGTAATTAGCCCCGTAAGTGTAGTATATATATATATATATATATATATATATATATATATATATATATATATATATATCGCGGGAGACAGTGGTGATCTATCTCCGCTAGATCCTGAGACCTATGTCGACTTGAGGGGATTTTAGTCCACCAGGTATCTCCCACCAGCATGACACTGTCCCAAAAGAGGACAAGCTCTATGTTTCCGACTGTTCTCCCGACAATTCTGGTAGTGCAGTGCATGTGTGTGTGTGTGTAAGTAAGGGGCGAAGATAGGACAACGAAGAGGAAGGTGAGACCGCGCGCGCTCAGTGACCCGTTTGTTAGGGTACTGTTCCGGCATTCTCTCGGGGTTAATCAGAGAAACCACGGAAAACTACTGATAAGAGCAGCCGGCCACTAGAATTCGTCCCGAGACAGCGGCTGAACCCGAACTAGCTGTCTAGCTAGGGTCGAAAATCCTGCCACCATTGGGACTCGAACCTAGGACCTTCTGGTCAGGGGCACTGCAGTGACATCGTGTATTGAAAAAACTGCGATTTTTCGACAGAAAAATGCGTATTGCCGGGTCCTAGTAACGAAAAAGTGGATTAATCCTATTCCTATACGGAGTGAATTACTTCGCTAATACGTTATTTAGTCAGAATCCGTGTTTTAGGGGTCCGTGATACCGAAGATCAATTGATGCCATAACGTGTGTCTGTCCATGTGACCGTCTGTCAGTGGTTACCGCTAGCGCGTAAACCGTTCAGATGATTATTTCTAAAATTGATTTTCCGAACTAACTGAACTCACTCGTGGCCCGGCACGTTTGAAAGGGATATTTGGATATTTTTGTATATTTTACATGATGCCTCAACATGTTGAAAATTTTCATAAAAATAGCTCCACAGTTTTGTATTAAACTTTCTACGCGTAAAGTGTAAAGGACGCTTAAAAGAATAGCGCAGATCTCATTTTCATTCAAATCCTTGATATCAAAAGTTCATTTTTACGGTGCAACTTCAATATTGAAAAAAGATACTCTTTCGTCGGAAATCTGTTGTTTAAAGACACATCTTAAAATAAGATTGTGAACAATTTTTCGAAAATTGTTTTCGAGAATTTTGGCGTAACTTTAGTGTGAAATATGTCAATTTTTGTACATTTGGTTCTCTACAACGACTCCCAATTTTTCTTTAAATTCTTTACCTAGAGAATTGTTTACCTAGAAGCGAACGGTAAAAAACTCGTGCTGGTACATTTTCGGCGAACTCCATATTTTCGAAAATTGCAAAAAATTAACATAACAAAGGTATAAAATTGAAGATTTGAGATTTGTCTTAAATAAAATGTCTCCAAAAGAATTGAATCTTTAAATAAGGAAATGTAGAATTTTTTAAAACAACGAGCAGTTTTCGTGTAATTTATACAAGAACTTATGGCAATTTATAAAGAAAATTCTTAAAAACGATTAAAAATGGTGCAGATCTCGTTTTTGTATAACTTTAAATTTTCGAAAACTGCAAAAGCTATAAATAATATGAGAAACTATATGCTGCCGTGGTTCCACTAAGTTTTAAACATCCAAACTGAAAAGTGTTGCGGGTGAGGCGTTCGTCGTTGGCTGAGGAAAACCCGGCCGGTGGCCGCCTTGCGTTCCCGGCTGTCGTACGTGACTGGCACTCCGTGGCCGAGCTCAGGAGTTCCCAGCTGCAGCCACAGTAGCGGCAACTACGACAGCGACAGCAACGGACCCCGTCCCCGCCCTGCTCGCCCCGCCGCCACCCCACACACTCCGCCTTCCCGTCTCTTTGCCTTTCCGCTCCCAGGAGAACTCTCGGCTCGCGACAGGCGTCCGCGTTGCTGCTACGAGTGGCTGCCGCCGTTCGCGTTGCCGTATATCTTGCAGCGTATCTGCAGCACATTACACGAGGAAAACAAGTTCTCAGATAATTGATGGTCAATGCATTATACTCATCGGCAAGATAGAAGAAAAGAAACAGCGGAGAATAATTTTAAAATCTCAGTAAAGAAAAAGGGCGGAAGACAGCTAGTGATAGACAATTTATGAAAGGAGGGGTAGAGAAGAAGAGATACGGCCAGTGTCAAGCTATTAGCGAGAGAAAGACTAAATTGCTACAAGATTAGAATTATGCGGCTCATGAAATTGCTATATTATTTATTACTAACGTATAAAAGTTATTTAACTCGTGACACACGTGACCTATAGGTTAAATAACAGAAGGTTTTTCAAATGTGGGAAATTTTTTGTTTTGCTGAAAACAAAACTGCCTCTTTTCCCCGAGAAACGATTAAAATAAAACTTTCCCGCTATTATCATGATACTGATAAGCAGGAAACAAATATTTGCTAGGTCATTTGGGGAAATACTCATTGGGAACACCATTTAAATTGATAGCCGTTCCACCTGTGATCTCTCGCCAGATAATTTATTTCAGAACGGAACAGAGTCGAGCGGAGTCATTTTCAGAATCTCAGTGCTCATTCCGTTGTTTTATTCGAATAAATATTAATCTAAAAGCACTCTAAAATATTAATACAATAGAGAAAAATGATTGCATCTTGTCACATGGAGAAAATCACTTATGGCTACATCAGATGAGTATTTTGTTAGTGTGTTGTAGTTTAAGTGCAAGAACTGGAGAGTGTTTGGGGTGTTTGGTTTGTGAAGTGCAAGAACTGGGGATGTGTTACTGCTACACAAAAGGTTTATAGGTGAAATTTTAAGTCGCTAGTATGAATCACTGAAAGAAGTATGTTCTCAGACGAAAAGAAAAATCTTTGTCACCTATCACTTGCCATTGTTCTTCCGGTACTTCTTCTCGAGTATTTGTAAGGATCTGGATCTGGACGATCAGAACTGAGGGGCTACATGCAATTGAATCGAGTTATCAATCGAAATTATTTTTGATGTCAATAAACATTATTATTATTATTGTTATTATTATTGTTATCATTATTATTATTATTTTTTTTTTCGTTAATCGGCCAACTAGGACCACGCTTGCAAGCATCCTGCCTTTACCGTGGCCCAGTTTTTATTTATTCTCACGGTGGCAGGTGCTTGCGACAATTTTTTGGGGGGACCAGCATTTTCAGCTGGATCCGGTTTTTAACCCCCACGGTTGTTAGCCCTGGGGGTATGGAGGATGAAATGATGATATGATGGTAATTGGGGTGAAAGGACAGCACATACAGACATACACAAACACACAAATATACCCATGCCCGAGGCGGGACTCGAACCCGCGATCTTCTGGTCCGAAACCACTCCGGCACTACTGCCTTAGCGATCTCGGCCATCTGATCGGCACATTATTATTATTATTATTATTGTTATTATTATTATTGTTATTGCGACCCAAATTACAGGAATGACCCCATGGAGACGAAGTCATTAAATGACAGTAGTAAGCCAAAACGTAGGCGTTAACAGGGCGGCGGCGCCCGCCCGCCCGGCGCCACTGCATAGGCCGCCCCGCCTCCTTCGCGGTACTTCTTCTCGAGTATTTGTAAGGATCTGGATCTGGACGATCAGAACTGAGGGGCTACATGCAATTGAATCGAGTTATCAATCGAAATTATTTTTGATGTCAATAAACATTATTATTATTATTATTGTTATTATTATTGTTATCATTATTATTGTTATTATTATTATTATTATTATTATTATTGTTATTGCGACCCAAATTACAGGAATGACCCCATGGAGACGAAGTCATTAAATGACAGTAGTAAGCCAAAACGTAGGCGTTAAATTGCATTTATTCCATTATCGTAACATTTCGTGTAGGCTCTTTACGTTCAGGTACTTCAGGTTCGATCGTTACTTCAGGTTCATTAGCGTAATTATAAGAAATATATGACGAATCTAGTTTTTAATAATATTCTGGACAAATGAAAGTAATTCGATACCACATTTGAATAAATAACTATAAATGAATAAATAAAATCACAATTTCAATTCGGCAAGAAACAGCGCAATAAAACGTCTAGTTGGCTGTACCCCACATTTATAGCCCTATAGAAATATTCAGGTTACTCCATTTATACTAGTTCCTTATTGTACAATTAATAATAATTACCACTAAAATAGTTTCATTACATTTTGTATTTGTGTACCTGAAGGTAGACCTACTCTAGTTCCATCGTGATGGCACATTCATGGACGTGGCGTGAATAAGGCCCTGCAACGCGCCTCGCCACGCATCTCATCCTATCCGGAGGCGAGAGTGAAGGGCAGGGTCAAGATCACCGGTGCGGAGGGGGGCCGGGCGAGGCGGGGCGTGGCGGGGCGGGGCGAGCGACGCTTTCCCTGACCGGCGCGCACAGGGAGCAGGGCGGGGGCGGGGGCAAACGGCACTCCCGCGCGCCTGGGGGCGGCGTTTGTTGTTCGCCCGACGAATTTCGGTTTCGTTGCGCCGCGGGCGGGCGGCGAGGGGGGAGGGGAGGCGAGTCGGACCCCGCGCCGTTAGCCGGCCCAGCGCAGCGGAGCGAACCCTGTCTCCAGGGCGGCGGCGCCCGCCCGCCCGGCGCCACTGCATAGGCCGCCCCGCCTCCTTCGCATCACCCTCCTATGATTTGATTTAAATTATTTTTATTCCAAACAATATGTACAGAACTTTATGTGAGGTGTGGGGCAGAAGTATAATCTGCCCATGTTTCCTTGAGCTCCAGAATCTCTTCTCCACTCTTTTACTACACATATTTGAATGATGAAAAAAGTACCAACAAAACGAGGCTAGTAACATTTGAAAGTAAGTAGTACTTTTTGCTTTCTAGCAATGCCAGAGGAACACTTATTTGCATGGATAAATGAACTACAGATTTTATTTTATTGTATTGCCAATTAAATATCTACCCACATCCCTTGGCTCTACTCTTACCACAACTAGCGAAAGAGCTAAACAAAACTTGCTCATAGTCAAGTTACGTTTATTCGAGAAGCAAAACCATCTCAGCATTTGTTCAATGGATCAGGGAAACTGGAAGAAAAGCTGTCGAGATGGAGGTCATGGTCATCAACCAAGAAGTTGAAATATATTCCGTGTTACAGGGATATTTAGTATTTTAATAGTTATATAGTACAAGTATTAAGTAATACATTATATATTATTATTAAAATGAATATTTTATTGTTATTTTTTATGCTAATAGTCTCTAATACCTAGTATAGAAACAGTTATGCAGCAAGAAAGATTTAGTTGCCACTTAAACTTGTGTACCGAGTTTAATTGTTTGATGTCATCTGTCAATGTGTTCTAAAGTAACATATTATACGTAGAATATACACGAAAGGAGGCTGGGAATGACTCCTGACAGGAGAATCCTGGATTGAGTCGGGATATGGAATGGTGGGGAACTTTTGTCAACGCAAATTTCACGTTTGTGAAATTCAAGTACGTAATGAATATGTCAATCCCATTTATATATACCCTATTTGAATAATTTTTTTCATCATGTCGACCATATTTAATTTCCTTCATTATATTTTCTATTAATAGCCGAAAGGTTTTGAGGGAAATTAATAAAAATATAATTGCGGTCAAATTAAATTTGTATTTAATTATCACAAAATTGTTAATAGGGTGGGTGACTTTTTTTAATTTTTGTGGGTTTATTTCAGGGATTCGTGAAAAGCGAGAAGCTTTCTGATAGTCTGCTTCATGGTCATCTCGAGTGATTTTCTCAGAATTGTCTCGCCACTAAGTAAATATATAACTCGTTTACTACATCCGAGCGATGGAGAATGCGTTTCGCTGGTCCACGGATATGTAACATGGAAAATAATGTAGGTTTGATTAGTAATTCGGAAGCATATTTTGTTAATAATGTATTAGTACATAGTTCATACTACGTAATCATAGTTACGTAAACAATAACTGCCACTTATTTTTCTAATGAAAAGAGAGGAATGAAATTGGTGAATATGTTTTTGGTCTTTTTATAACAAATAATTGATCTGAAAGAAAACAACTCTCTTCCCTTCATTTACAGCGTAAATAGTATATTGGATTCAATTAAAATAGGACGTAAGCTCTGCATTCTCTCGGATACGTTCATATGATGTATCAAAGTAATATTAATATATTCCTAAATCCGATTAGCAGATGATGAACCGGCGTAATAGAATTAATAACATATGTGATCTTATCTGTATGGAGTGGCCAGGTGAGTAACGTAATGGCAACAAGAAAGAGAAAAAAAATAGAATGTGTGCCATCAATTTGCATCTTCTCTCCGCCATTCCATTGGTCGCGGTTCTAAGAAAGGAAAAGTCTATTTACTTTTGTTCTGCTCCGGTGCGGCGTCTCCTCCTTGACACTGTAAAAGCGGCTTCGCGCGAGCGGTCCCGCCCCCGCCCCCTCCCCTCCCCGCCCCTCCCCTCCCCGCCCCGCCCCGCCCCGCCCCGCCCCGCCCCCGCCGCTTGGCCGGTGACGTAACGCGCGTCCCGGTGCGCGGTGGGCTGGGCGGCGAGCAGTGGGCTGGAAGGAACTGGAAAGTGCGCAGAAAAAAACAACGAAGTAATGACCAGGCGCACCCAGGATTTCTCCCTGTGTTGGGGGCTATGGGGGAGGACTGCATGTATAGTGTCCCGCTGTCTTGATGTGTTCTCATGAAGAATTTTTCAATTTATGCTGATTTTAAAATGTATTTTATTTGTTGACGTGTAGTTAATATTTATAACGGAAACAGTATACTGAATGAGTTTCGTTAGGAAAGAGATTTAGTAAAATATTTTTTAGTATGTACCATTGGCTTGAAGCCCAATTGAAGTAAAAACTGAGTAAATTTGTGCAATTTTAATTTTTTTGCGCAACGGACTGCCAAGGTGCAATTTTTACGAAAATATTCTGCAATTAAAAGGTTATATTTTAAGCTCAAATACAGCTGTAACCATTTGCGAACGTGAAAATTACAGCATTTTGAAAATTATTTAAATGTCAGAAAACCTGTTTTTCACTCAATACAGTTCAATAAAAATTACCGTATTTCAACTAACTCAATAATTCTAAATTCTATCTAGTCTAAATTCATTGTTAAAAACTTATAGATACATACTTTCCGAATTTCTAAAGGGTACATCTACAAATACACATCGTAAATAAGGGTCATGCATGTAAGTTACTTAACAATTAAAAATTAATAAAACCGGAAATTTTAGTATTTATTAATTAGAAACTCTAACTACCCGTCAAACTCAATGAAATTAATTCTAATGAAGGTTATTAAAATTAGGTGAGCTTTTGCAGTTTGCAGTCTTTGAAAAACAAACATTACTTCAGATCTTCGATTAAATATCTGCGACCTGCATCGACATTTAATACGTATTATACGAACAGAACCACGTGTGTAAACCAAAGGTTGACTTTCAGTCCATTCTAAGCCCACTGTACGGCGCGGAGCGGAGCTGAGCGTGCGAGGCGGGGCCGGGCGAAGCGGGGTGGGACTGGAGAGGGCGGGGTGTGCCGTAGGCGGCGAAGTCGAAGGCAGCGGGGGCGAGTCAGGGCGGGGAGCAGGAGGAGGAGGCGGAGAAGGCGGAGGTGGGGGTGTCGCCGCTAGCAGAGGTACTGGTGGGAGGCAGAATAACACGTCGTGAGCTGTTAATGCGCCCGGCAGGTACGGAGGCGCTGCGGTAGCCGCGACTGAGGACTGAGGAATGAGTTTATCGTGGTGTTGCGAATTCTGCCGCGAGCTGCAAGTCAGAGCATGAATTATGCCTTGGCAGACTTGGCAACTTAACTTCTTTCTTCTGTTTCCGCCTCCGTCGTTTTGCTTTTCTTCGTCCCTTTCGACATGAATTTGCGCTTTTCCGCGACGTGGTAATCTCCTCGTTTCAACATCGTTTCCAGTACCCAATGACGTATCTCTCATAATTCATTTTAATTGTAAACGTTAGAGTAAAATATTCAATCTGTTAGATTATTCCATAACATATTAAAATGCAAATTACATGTAAACAAATTTATTTCCATCGTACGCAAAAAATGCGCTTTTACTATATTTCACAAGGTTTGAAACTTCCTATTGTCATCTCAATTATCTCTTTATGCCGTCGTATTCGATTATTTGCTAATTATAATATTGTATTGACATTGCGTGATTGGTATGCAGTGTATGATTTTTAAAGAATAAATGAAAAACCGACTCCGCATGTACAAATATTTTTGTTTCAAAATAATTAATATTGTGGTTTGTCTGTAGCACTGCACAAAACCATAGTGCAGAGGATAAGGATTTTTCTGTTTTTCATTGAATTATTAAATGATAAATATTATTAACTGAAGGAAATTCATCGTTTTTCTGAAATATCTTTATTACAAAAATGGTATAACCATAATTTCACACTAGCTGACGAACTTCGAATACAGCAATGGAAAGTTCTGATCCTTGATGAAAACTGTCACGGAAAATTCTCTTTTTATTCAATATACTCTTTCAATAAACTGATGGGGATTCAGGGAATACTTTTGTACACATAAGAAAAAATACTAAAGAAATTAGTGCAAGAAGAACTACCAGAAATTGAAGATTACTTTTAAGTGTATAGGAATTGAATGTGTCTAATTATAACATTTGAAGGCAAAAGGAATGTAACGGAAACAAATGTTTTATTTTAAGAGAAAAGACTTGTGGCCAATAGAAATACTGACAATAACAGGTAAAGTATCATGTCTTTTCAATTTGGAATTGATACAAACTAATTTGCACACATTCGTATCTCACATTCTGTGTTCAATTCATGCATACTTAAAATAGTGGAGAAATTAATTCGCTGTCAAAGATCGAAGAGCTATATTATTCTGATCGCCGGATATTTAGTACATTTGTTTCATATTGGGGATTACATCAGTGGCGGCTAGTGCCCCAACAGACTGGATGTTGCACCTCCATCGAATGACGGAAATGTAATTTAAAAAATTCTAAATACCAATACATGAATGGGAGAAAATCAGAACGGTATAAGTGACATTTTATAAATTCTGAGAAATGTTTAAGTCAATATTACTGTAAATTCGTGATGCTTCGTTTCAACAGTTAAACCACGGTATTTCCATTGTGCATTGAAACCACGAAAATATATTTTCACTAAAATAAATAAGCCTAAATAAGCACCTTTTCTCAGAATTTATAAAATATAACTTATACCGTGCTTGTTTTCACCCATTCATACTACAAAAATGTAAGCAACTCAAGTACATTAATTAAAACTAAGTTCAATGAATGATTTTATACACATCGATATTGCTGCAATATCTTGAATATTGATGGTCATTAAAAAGAAAATGTATATTCCCAAGATATTATGAACGATTATCTGGGGGTTGTGCAACCGTGCAACCCAAGAACGAGTCGCCACTGGATTACATACCTCTGAATGAATTTATTTCTCATGGATGTTGAAACGGTGTTGTAACTAACAGCAAAACCTCCTTATTTAATGAATACCTATTTTATGTGTTGAGAATTTTACATATACCGTAATTTGTTATTTTTAATTTCCTAAAATACCTGCATAACTGAATAATCATCGAGAAGATTTATAACGATTCTTTTATTAGATGATGGTGCTAGTTAAACTGATAAAAAATCCATTTCTTCCTTACCATCTGTATCGTTATGTAAAAAGAATAGCGAGGAGGAAAGGAAACAGCTTTGAATCTCGGTCCACCGTCTGCGCCGCTGTGAATAGGGTCCCACCAGGGAAGAGGTGCGTGAAAGAGGCCCGCGCCAAACGAGGATGCGGGGGAATCCTTTGTGGCTGATCCATTAACTACAATTTAGATGAAATTGTGAGTTTGAAGGATATTTTCTCCTCTGGAGGTCTCTCGAGAGAAAGAGCCGGGGAGAGCTGAACTTCCAGCGAGCAGCATACAGCGCCCCTCCCTTGGGATCTCAGCGTGTGTCCTGCGAGTCCCTGGGGGCTTCGCGCCCGAGATAAAAAACGCGTGCCGCCATAAGGTGTGCGGAGATTTATCCAGCGGAGCCTCTTCGGCTTTTCGCTCTTCCAAGCGAGGAATTAATAATCTATCGAGCGACCTTGGATTTGGAGGCGCGTTATTAATAAGACCCCAGAATGGAAGGTTGGGAAGGCAAGTTCGGCGGCCAAAGCGGCCAGAGTACTGTGGTTCTTTGTGATAAATTAACTGGACAAAAAATGGTAGAATTCGATTTAAAGAACCTAGCTCTATAAGTTGTTAGTCTCTGTAACTTCTTAGTATGTAATCAATATCTAACTCTATTCTCAGATTTTTCATTGAGATTATTAAGTATTTATTTGTTCTACAGTTAGTTTTGAAGAAAATCTAGGAGATAGGAAAATACTCCAACGATATTATCCTGGGCTAAATACCACACGCCGTTGAAATCCGTAGGACCTAGGTTTTACCTTCATTTCCTAGTATATGATAGTTCGAATAATGTTATATTGCTGTCCTCAGTCTATGTCTGTGGATTTCTCCCGGAGTGTTTAACAAATGAAAGAATTGAAGACTTGACGTAATAAAGGATGTAAGTGCAATTTCTATAGAAGTTATGTTTTTACTGTAATACTGATGAATGTTCAGTGCCCTATAAAAGAAATAAGAAGCGAAGTCCATCACGATTCTTGGTTGTTTTGCGAGACGATCATAGTGACACGTTTCGTATGTTCCAATTGCTATAATAAATGTATTATTTCCTTATTCGTCTCGAAAGGTTAAACTCTGGCTCTTATGTTCCATTTTCTTCCCGAGTTTCGATTTTTTGATTGGTCAAAAGCTCAATTACCTAGATCACCATATTTATGCATATTTCGCCACTGACACTTCTAGGACATTCATCATAAATTATATTATTATAATTGTATATATTATTATTATTATTATTATTATTATTAATACTGACATTCTATCTTGTTCTTATGAATCAACTAGTCTTTCAAAGATCGAAAAAATGCCAGTTCAAGATGATTGTGAATTAAATAAAAATAATTTCACTTGAAAAACAAATGAAATTACACACACAAAATCAGCGATTTGGGCAGGATGGCTAGCCTGTGTCTCACCAATAGGAGATGATGCCGAGGTGACTTGTTGGTAGCGTATATTTTTATAAACTTCTACTTCGCCAGTCGCAACGCGTTAAGAGATTGATTTCGAAAGTCGACATTCGAGATCATTTCACTTCAAATTCAATGTTTCGTCGAATTTGAGATGCATTTGCGGGTTAATCACCGATAATGTTCGTTTCTGATATGTTACCTTCCATCACGAAGTGTTGCGCGGACGTTTTCGGCCTACATCCCGCATCTCTAGATCATTCTATTACACCTTCCACGAGAAAACCCTCTGAACCCTGCAAAACCCACCCTCGGCACACATTTCCTCAAGCTAGGATTTTACATGAATCAAGAGACGTTAGTTATCCGACAGCTGTACCAGGACATCCAGTGTCTGTACATTACATTATTACAGGTATGTCGACTTCCAGCCTCGGTGTTGGGAGATGCCTGGTTAGGATGAATCCCCGCAAGCCGCCGCCACTGCAAATAGTTTTTATTCAACGGGTGCGAACATTTCTTGTTTTCAGTTACTGCGAATGACGCTCCTTTCTTCATTTATTGATAATTCACCTATGTAACTTACAACAGGAGGTGTAGGAATTCCGATGAAAGAATACGTAAAAGAAACTCCTCCAGTGATTGATTCAATTGATTAGTGATTCTTGGCGCATCTACTGCTAACGTCATTATCCCCGTAACCGTAGTGCATGCTTTTATCGCGTGAGGTCGCCATGTCTTCCCCGCTGGATGGCGAGGTGAGGCGCCGACCTACTAATCGGCTTCAGAGGTTTTCCTCTACCAGGTATCTCGCCCCAGTGGGGCACCGCCCCAGCCGGAACAAGATCTAAGCTCTCGTTTGTTCCATCGTCAAGTGTGAAAGAGCAGTGCATGTAAGTGTGTGCGTAAGTAAGGGGGGTTGTTAGGACAAGGAAGCGGAAGGGAGGACCGCGTGCGGTCCGTGGCCCGTGTGTTATGCTACTGTTCCGGCATTTGCCTAGTATTGATCGGAGCCATGGAAAACCACCCATCAGAGCAGCTGGCCCCTAGCAGTGTCCCCAGAGAGCATGTGAACTCGACCTAGCTATAGTCGATAGTGTAGAAAACCCTTCTACCATCGGGACTCCAACTCTTGGACCTCCCGATCGGAGGCATTGCGGGTACATCAACTGATTCCCTAAGCTCCCTAAGCGGGGCTATACTCCTCCAAAGTCATGGCCACTTTTAAACTGTTTTCACAATACAAATTAAGAAACAAAGACATAAAAAATACACAAATAAGTAAATAAATAAGTTGAGGAAGTAAGTAAGTGAATAATTAGTGATGAGGAGCCCGCGCGGTTTTGGGCCGGGCCCAGCGCGAGGCGCCCGCCGCGAGGCCTGCGGCGGCGCGGCGCTGCGGCCAGATGCGATGAACAAGCAGCTTCCTGGGGCGTGAGGCGGCGGGCGGCGGGTGGCGGGTGGCCCTGCGCGCGGCCGCGTCGATGTGTGTGCGCGGGCGCGCGTTTCTGCAGCGCGCAGATGGCGACAGATGGCGGGGCCGCGCCGCGCCGTGCCGAACAGATTGCCGGTGGCGGCGGTGGCGGTGGCGGCGACGGCGGCGGTGGTGGTGACGGTGGGGGCGGAGCGACGGGGGATTCCTCCGGCCTGCAAGGTGCACGCGCTGCCGATTGCCACGTGCAGGAAGCGCCGCTCCGCGCCACGCTTCGCCATGACACGCCACATCGCGTCAGCAGAGCGCCACATCATCCCATCATGTTCCAAACGTTGTCATCGTCTGCGAATTCAGGGATCGTCACTGGAGCACGGAAGTTCAAGCATTTATTTTCCCTTTTACAAGCAAAAAGACATTTATTTGGAATAAAATAGGTATGCAGAAACGGCATTTATTTTGGCTAAAACAAGGACATAAAAGGCACGTTTACAATGAAAAATCGCTTTTTAAGATGAAGTATTGAAAAAAAATTTATAATTAACACGATTTTTTGAAATTTTTATTCTGACTAAAATTTAGATTGGCTCTTATATATAAGGAAACGATCTGTTTTAGTAATATTGATCCCACATGACCAGCCGGTATAATAATTACGAATTTGTTTGACTCGTACCGAGAGAGAAAACTCAGGGCATCAACTAATGTCACTTCAGTCTCTCTGACTGGGAGGTCCTAGGTTCGAGTCCGACGGTGGCAGGATTTTCGACATTAGCTTGTGAGCTAGATCAGTCTGGAGGACAATTCTAGCGACCGGCTGCTCTGATGGGTAGTTTTCCGTGGGTTCTCCTATCAACACCAGGTGAATGCCGGAGTAGTACCCCAACAAACGGGCCACGGTCAGCGTGCTATCATTTCTACCTCTTCCTTGTCCTATCTTGACACACTTACACTCAAATGCACTACACTACCACACATGCCGGGAGACGTGTCGGGAGCTAAGAGCTTGTCCCGGCTGGGAGGGGGATTCCTCGCTGGTGGGAGATACCTGGTTGGGGAAACCCCGCTAGTCGAAGATAGGTCGACGCCTGATCTCGCCATCCAGCAGGGGCAGAGCACCACCACTTCCCGAGCAAAAACATACATTACACCTACGGGACTAATGGCCCTTGTAGTTAACGCGCCCGGAATCAGTAACAATCAATCAATCATGTTTCACTCGTTACGCAGTCTCTACGAAGTGTTTTTTGAACTTTGAAATAGCATAATTGAAAACGGAAACCCCTTTTAAATTTTCAACTTGTGTCAATGAAAACGGAATTATGTTTCGTTGTTCGCACTTGTTTAATCGCCATCACTGAGAAGGGTACATCATATACCGAGCGATCTGTTCTCAAAAAGGATCGGAGGCCACACTCAAAAGTAAGAATTCTTGTGAGCGAACAATTCCTGCCGGCATCAACGAAAAAAAATCAAAAATCTTGACTGTCGTTTTCATTTACGTTTCGTACTTCGTTACGTTCATACTTCGTTTTCATTTACGTTTTTAACACTACCTGTCTCTGGGGCCTCCGCTTCCACAGATACACAAAACACGGCTATGACTTCGTGTATTACAAGTTTGCAGACGTGCTTCCAACTTGATCCAAATCGGTGTCGGGAGAAAACAGTAAATAATGAAAAAGGCCGAAAAAAGCAAAATTGAAGCCAGGTACCAAAAATAGGTATCAGAAGCTAAAATAAGTTAAAGAAGGCAAAATGAAAATTATTAAGAACAACTTCAGAAGTACAATTTAGTGATTCATATTGTTAAGAGTTATAAAATAGTGACAGTAATAAATAAGCATTTTGCCAAACATTCTCGCTCTACTCATTATTAATCACAAGTAATGAACAATGGCGCAGAAGCATTTACCCACGAAAACCTATGAAGTTATTCCATCCAAGGGGGACCCCACGGCCTGAACATTATCATGAAATGTTCGAAAAAGCATAAGAAAATATATTTGTTTGTTACAAAATGTCAATTCGAAAAGCATTTTTATTTTTTTTTTGTATTTGTACAAAGAGTTTGTATTTTATTATATTGAGTGTTTTTGAGTAAATTTACAGGATTATTCCGAAGGGGGACACAACACGAAGTTAGGCTTGGGGGCCCCGCGGTACCTAAATCCGGTTTTGGATGATGGTCTAACTTGCGGCAAGTTTCCACGAAATAATCTGCTTATAACTAAACCGTTGGCAGTAAGAATACAATATTATCGCTTTTTCCGATCTAAACCGAACTATCTACTCCATAATTTAATCAGGAGACAAGAACTACTGTTCGAAATAATCTTAATTGTATGTTACGAGCATAGTGAGTATAAAGACCTCACAGTAGTTCTATCCATCAGCCATTCGTTTGTGTCTGGACTTTGGTTCTTATGTCATGTCGTTGAGGTTGTGTTAGTGTTATCAGGCCGAAAATTTCCTCGCAGATCCTCACATTAAAAACTGCTGTTAGTGTTTATCAGGAAATGCCCCTTCCATAGTCCTTTAATTAATTTTCTGTTGATGCGTGATACAGACAGATAAATAGAAAAGACCACTAAGCTGCTAATTACAGACGGATTCATCGAGGGTGAGGAGGGGAGAGGAATCCAGTTTTCCTGCTTTTCATTGCCTTGCTATTTTCACTTTCTTTCATCATTTATCAATTCTTGTCAACATCTTCAGTTCTCCACCGAGAAAACATAGGTGAGGAATTCCAGAGTACACGATGAATTCATTGATTAAGAATAGTGCACAGTAGTCTTTGCCGAGGTCTCCTGCAAGTTACCACCTACGAAAGAAACAACAAAAAATTATCAACATCTGACGGCTCAGCTCATCTCATTAAGTCTGAATAGCTAGTACATTGATGAGAGTCTATGACTGCTATCTAGCCATTCAGCCACACAGCTTGGACTTTATTATAGGATATGATTTCCTCCGAGAGGGATAGATTTTTTCATGGTGGAAAATTCACAGCGTTTTTTCACGTAAAAAAGAAATATCGGAAAATGAAATGATGTCACAATTCTGCAAAGACAGCGGCGCCCTCGAAAATTAAATAAAACTCCCTTCCCGTAAAGACTTCGGTCCAAAAATTTAGCTATCAGAATTACAGGGGGCAGAGGAGATCAGATAATGGCTATTTGAAGACTTATTTTGTGTTTAAAAGCCATTTTCAAAGTGAATCAATTTTTTTTTTCGAATTTCGAAGGCAACAGAAAAAAATGAGCAACAGCGATACTTATCTTATGTATGTAATAATACATTTAAATTGTTTTATTGAAATTATACCCTTCATATGGTTTTCCTAAACATCAGAATAGCTGAATGTCATTCTATTACTTGATTACTTA
Organism: Gryllus longicercus; assembly: GCA_038098605.1. Classification (NCBI taxonomy): domain Eukaryota; kingdom Metazoa; phylum Arthropoda; class Insecta; order Orthoptera; family Gryllidae; genus Gryllus; species Gryllus longicercus. Next base: position 717,421 of record JAZDUA010000198.1, read on the forward strand.
ATATAATTTCGTCATTTCTAAAAAGGCATGCTCCTAAGATATTTCTCTGATTCAGCCCCGGTCTCCTAACACTTTCGATCGGCCGGCTCAAGGCCAGGGCAACGAGCGTCCGTCGGCGGGGTCGGGCCGGCTGGAAAAGGCAAGCGCCGGGTGCGAAAAGAAGCAACGCGAATTGGGTGCGCTTCCGGCTGCTTGCTCCTTCGCCGTCCCGCCCCGCCCCGCCCCGCCCCGCCCCGCCCCGCCCCGCCCCGCCCCGCCCCGCCCCGCCCCGCCCCGCCCCGCTCCGCACAACTCCAGCACGTCCTGCCTAGCCCGCCCCGCCCCACCCCGCTCCTCCGCGCTCCGCCCCGCCCCGCCCCTCCCCGCTCCTCCCCGCTCCGCCCCGCCTCGCCGCGCCTCATCGGGGAAGGCGCTGGCGTAAGAAACGCATCCGCTCCCGCACAGCTGCCGCCCAGCGCCTGCTAGCGAGGAAGCAGTGGTGGAGGAGGAGGAGGAGGGGGAGGAGGAATGAACAGCTCAAGGTGCTGCCTGCACAACCCTTTCTTACTCCTTCGATACACCGTGGAGGAACGCACGGAAAATTTGTTCCACGTCGAAGAAAGAAGAAGAATGCGACCAAAAATAAAATTCACATTTGGGCAAACTTGACAGTTCACCCTAAAGTACCCTCAATACAATACCATTAATGCTTGTAATGAGTCTCTGGGAACGGCGTCCTTTTAATCACTTTTAATGCTATTATACCTATGGAAAAAATAATATTTTATTTTTGCAATTTGCACTATGAATATGTATTAAAAAACTTGTATTCCGTACTCTTTTTTTAACATCACAGTTTTTGTGCGCTCAACTCTAAAGTTGCATTTTACGGACGACTCGAAAGTATATTTATTGAATGAAGTTTCGTTTGACATTATCCCGAATTACATACATCTTTACATTATGAAATAGTTGTCTTCTTTGATATTCCTAGTATTCAACTTTACACCTCGAAGCTTTAAAGCATTAATTCTGCAGAACCTTAAAAAATTTATCACAAATCTTTGATCACGAATGAAATGTTACATTGTTGACTGCTTATGACAATCGGCAACACTAACATCAGAGGCGCGCCAAGAAATTTCCAGTACGTGTCTGTGTATATGTGTTTAGTGGTTTCAATATGCTGAGTATAAAATTTATTTTTATTTGTGATATAATTATTATTAATAGCGGGAACAATTGCTACATTAAATGACTTTCATTAATATAGAACGTTATTAAAAGCTGTTTTTAATGACATTGATAGGGGGCTGCAGCCACATGAGCTTCCTTTTGGGTGCGTTACTGCTAATCCATCAATTAATTATACTATTTTCTTCCACATTATTAAAATCTCCAAAACCATTGGCGTTTGAAAATGTTCGATGAAACTATAGCAAAATTAAATGGCCAAAAGTAATATACTTCGTCATAAACGTTATTCTTTTCCGTCTTCTCTCAGACTACAGCACTATTAATCGCAATGAATATTAAAAAAATAAATTGAGAATTTTTCTTACTCTGAAATTATTTTGTAATATATAATAATGTTAAGACGCAATTTCCAATCAGAGATGAATTTAAGATCTTCAGTTTTTTGTCTCCTTGCAAGTCTAATATTTCCCTTCACCGTTGACTGGCCTCCATCTCAGTTTCTTTATTTTTAGAAAAACATTTTCGCAGTAAAAATTGATCGAATTTAAAGTTTTATATCATGTATTTTTTGTGCACAATATAATTCTGCATTTTCTATTTCCAATTTTCGTTAAAAATGTAAACGTCTCTCTTTCTACGACTACTAGTCCTTGGCTGTGCGGGAGACTCCGCGTCCTAGGCTGACAAATTTGTGCTTAGAACGCGACGTCTCCCGGACACCCAAGCATACATTGACTCCGGCATCACAAGCCTACGCTTGCAAACACACGATCTTACGGAGGGGGGTTAATTTCCCCTCCTATGGCTTCACTCTTGGCCTCAGAGACGGAGTATCTGCCGTGGAGCGAACCGCTCACCTGCCCGCCCGCCGCATGTTCTCGACTCGGCAGAAGGATCTGGAGTAGTGGTGCGCGGGGGCACGCGGAGAGGCAGAGGACCATTGTGGCTGCGAGGAACACTACCTTCAAGGTCATGCCGGCCGCACATCCCGCTGGCTTACTCCAAGATCGTAACCTTCGCCGTCGCCTCTCCTGCTAGCGCTTTTGCTGCTGCCTCCTCCTCCTCCTCCTCCGCCGCCGCCGCACTTCGATTCGCGCGAGGACGAAGCAAGAGGAGAAACGAACGGACCGTTTCTTGTTCCGCCCCTGAATGCGGCGTGAGGTTTTCCCCCAACGAGCACTATGCTGACGGTGCCTAGGGCGATGTCCTCTTCTCTGTGACGGGTTAAGGCTGGTCTCGATTGACTGAATTCGAAGTCAATGCTTCCCGAGCAGTAGGCGTCACAGTTCTCTAAAACCGGACATGGGCTAAATGATGGTGAGAGTTTGGTAAGTGGACCTCTCTGCTGCTCATTGTGCTGTTGCACAAAAAAAATGACAAATTAAAAAGAAGAAAACGGCTTTAATCTGAGCAGATCATTTCATTTTGCGGTCCAACTGAATCCGTTTTACTCCTTACTATACTTATCTTATGAATTACCTTTATGATTTTTTATTAATAAAAATAAACTACTCAACTTATTTTTTCATTTAACTTCCAAACAGAATTTTTGACTCGGTTCAAATTTTTCAAACTCCAAAATTTGAGTTTAAGTAACGAGTATTAATTTGAGTTTTACTAACGAAAAAATAAATATATAAATTATACAAATCGTAGCCCTGATTATTTGGTTAGTATTGGACTGTTGTTTATTTATTCCGCGTTGTCTGAAAAAAGAAATTTGAATACTTGGACACAATTATCTTCAAACTCTTAACTCACATCTTTTGGTTCTGGCTGCCAATTATGTCTGTTATGGATACAATTTGTAGCACGGTGGGTGTTCAAGAAAATGTCTTCTTTACTGTACTGGGCCTCAGTGCAACATTGGCAGAACGGAATTTCTGCAATCTGATCTTTTTGTTGACTGGTCGTGAAGCCCTCCACACTGCGGTCGGAAGCCCCCGGTTTTCTGTGGAATGAACACTGGCTGCGCGCAGTCGTTTTCGTGCTTGGAGACTTTCCTCCTCAAAAGAAGCCCCACCGCTCTTCCACGTTCCCAGCGACTTTTATTTCAAAAACTCGCAATCTTCTTTTCTCAGAAGTTACGTGAATTGTTCGCTGGCAAAGAGCCCAACTTACACTTCTACTAGATTGTGCGGAACGGGCCCCTCGGCCATTTTTCCTTATTGACATTGTGATTTGCATATGCGCAAATGTGCCGCAAAGAAACCTTTCTCCTTGTGGTAAAAAAATTACCTTACATAATGTCTGTTTTGACCAATAAATGTTTTTCAGGCGTTTTGTGAATTGTGGAAGTTCGTAAATATCACGGACTTTCCATATAATTTGCATAGATCTATTCACTTTCGGTCTGGTAGTGGAGTCAACAGTGTCTCATCTACTTTAATATATGAGCAAGGAGCGTTTAAATGCAATCAATGAGTAGACGGTCGTCCTTTTCGTAAAAGTTGAAATTAGTACATTGCCAACGAAGATTCACCAACAACTATCTTTGCAGTTCTCCAACAACCGTCACGTATCTTATTACAAAGTTATTACAATGATTGTGCGAGGAGACCGAATAACTTCAAAACCTACAATATTGCTTGTCTATCGTTAAAATTGTACTCCATACATTATTGTCTCCATACTTTTCGGTTGGCATCCGATTTCCAGCACTGTCAATGAATTTTGGCTCCCATGTTAGTCGTCTGGGAGCGCCACTACAACAGTCTCAGTAATATTTATCCTTCGCTTTAGGCGCTCTCCGACTCAACGAAGATAAGGGATATGAAATGAATGAGAATTCTAATGGAATTAAATTTTGTCGGCCATTGAGCCAAGTATGTCGCAAGTGTTATATGCTTTTGTGCATTTTCCTCCCTTCGAAAATCCACGCACCTCGGATTTTGAACTGTCAGTCAGGGTGGTGAAATGCTATAAGCTAACCACCCAGCCATCGAAGTGTGCGACTCTTTAAAAAAAATTTACTGCCTGTTCGGCATAATATGCCTTTCTGTGGTTTTAACATACATTTAAATATACATATAATTCTGGCATTTCGGTTAACAATATTTGAGGAGGGCCTCTATGTGAGCGACTCTGAAGTTTATACCGACATAAAATCTAATGGTTACAAAGGTAGTGGATGTTTATTTTTCAACTAGCGGCCAGAATCAGCAATTGTTCTGCTCTGAAAATTACACAAAAAGTTTTTCCAAAAGTAACACGCACACTGCCACCTCAAAAAAGCACAAAATATTCTCGTGTAATGCCGTAATAAATTAAATATTTTAACAAAAACAGTCTACATAAATACTCCAATACCATAGTACATACATACATACAGTGTAACTGTTCCCTACCAACCAAAGTGATAAAAAAAGTTGCAATTCCATAACGCAACCCGTGAGTAGCAAATATTTAATGCCACTCTGTCACATCCATGGGGACTTGTTGTCGCATGACGTCAGCTATTCTAAATAGTGTCGCTTCGAATTATGAGAACATAGTCGGTTTGAGAATAGACGAAGTAACACAATGAAATATTTGCATTTTTCAATCAAAATCGAAATTGTTTAATTGTTTTTGTATTTCTATGAAGTTCCTGGGTATCTAACAAAACTACTGAGACATGTCACATGTCCGGAGACTGCATAGTTTTCTTTCAATTTCTTCTTGCATCGGAAATTAATATTTATTTGATATAACTGAATACAAATATTTAATACGAATATTACATTATACTTAATATTATCTATAATACCTCGTATTTTACCGCTATATGATGTATAATGAACATTTTTTATTATAATACATATTTTAATATTTCGTTCTACACCCCGATTCCCTTTTTCGTTGATACATGAAGGCTGGGAATAAATCTTCGGCCGGCCCGGCCCGGTTGCCGGCACCCTGCTCGCACCTGCCCTGCCGCGGGCCGTCCGCGCCCGCGGCCTGCGCCCTCTGCCCCCCGCCCCGCCCCGCCCCGCCCCTCCGCGGTTGGATGGCCGCCGACAGCGGCTGGGAAACGCGGTCCAGCGGTTCGCGAGCAGCCCGCGTGGCGGCCGGCGGGCCTTCGATTGTTCTCGGTCATGGCGCGCGCCAGGTTGAAGGTCAAGGCTGGCGCACAGACGCCATGGCGCATCCCGGCGCCCGCCTCCACCCCCGCCCCCGCCGTTCCCACCGCCAACTGCGGCTCGGGTATCGCGCACGCAACGTACGCATCTTCATTAATATGAAAGAGCGAAATAAAAAACGGATGTGCAAACGGTACATGGTCGCCATCACAGATGATGTGCACGCAACCGGAATGGAAAACAGTCCTCTTCCAGCGACGTGCTATTGTCTTTTTTCGTATCCGGACCCTGTAACTTTTACCGCCGTGCACAGCACGTGCTCCGGCGACGCTACAATATAACAGTGTTCAGCCCTACGGATGTTAAAGACAACGTTCGCAGTACTACGGGATGCAGCGAGAGGAAAACGAGGAAGAATTAGTACGCTTGTTGCGTAGGAGTCGTCATGTGCCGGCTCGGGAAAACCAGAGAGAGGGGAATAACTAACAGCAGTAGTCGTAGTAGTAGTGGCAGCATCAGCAGTAATGGCAGTAGCAGAGAGCGGCTATGGAATACAAGAGATGTGTCAAACAGGATACAAAATCGAATCAAGAAGAATATGGTTAGTGTACATCACTATGTAAGACAAATTACCCGTGTGTTTGAGGAGGGTAACGATGAGAATAAATGTGTGACTTTATTCCAAAGAATAATTGCATCTTAATTTTCGGCTCTGAAACTCAATTCTTTTACCACAAAAACCGCAGACACGAAACAAATGGAAGATAAATTATGATTTTTTTTTCTTTTTGTTGAATGTTTATGTATGATTTTCCTATTAGTTTCCGAAAAGTGAGAAAATATTACGAAAAATAAATCAAATCAAGTATAATAAAATATGATACTATTTTTTCAGCACTCATGTTTTTACCAAACCAGTTTTAGCAAACCAGTTTTTACCTTCGTTGTTTATTGATTGAAAAGTCTTACTTTGCGGTATGCAAAATAGGCTTTGTTGTACGCGTTCCGCAAAGAAAACGTGGCCTTATAAAACAGCTGGGTTTTACTAAGTAAACAAAACACTGAGGCGACATACATCAACATTGCTGCAGCCTGGAATATTAAGAATGGTCTATGAACATATACGTGTACGTTTTCATAAATTCGAACTAAAAATCAATATAAATATTAAAATTCTTATTACAAATACATATTTGCTTCAGTAGAAAGAACGAGAACTGAAGTGTTAAATGAATTTCAGTTCGCCGCTGTGATCAGCTTCTGAAAAAGATGATCAGTATTCCCATGTATTTCCTATGCGTGAGAAAAATGCCAACATCAATCTCACAATCACTCTTTCTCTCTGTTTTTTGGATTCTATAAGGCAGGAAACATGTTTCCCCTAAATACAAAAAGAAAAACGATATTCCGAATTGAGTAGAACAGTGAATAATTCATGAAGCTTCAATATTTTTCGGTTGGCCACCAAAACGATCCCAGGAATATCCTGAAAAGTGAAGTAAAATTGATTAATTAAATTCTTCAATACATTAAAAAAAGGTGTTCGTGGGGCTTTGGAAACTCGGGGAAGGCTTGTTTTGCTGCATTGAGAGGATTGGAACGGCAAGAGTTTATAATTCGTAGTATGTATTGAGTAAAAAAAACAAACAACAACTACGTATCCACGTTTCGTTTGCAGTGGAATTTAGTGCACACTCTTTCTGAATCAGAGACGGTGGACGCTAGTATTATTTAATTTGGAAATTGATTCGAAGTGAGATTCAATATGTTAATCTAGAATTGTTTAGCGCGTTAAATAAAACACCAGTCACAGCGCTCAAGTGTAGCGCCAGATTTGGCTGAGGAGTAACAGGTGTTAGGCCGATATGATTCGCGATTGGTTATTATACACAAAGCTCAACCTTAAAGGATGCGAGTCAGTATGTACATTTGAAATCTCGAAACAGGTTACTTCCATGTGGGCAGGCAGAAGGCACTGATTCGCAGGGTGCGGGGACGATGGACGAGGCGGAGGAGCAGCAGGTGCCGGGCGGCGGCGCGGAGTGTGCGAAGCGTGAGTTGACACGCTCCGCGGTGGCGGCGGGGGGCGGGGGCGGGACGCGGGGGAGGGAGAGGGGCGGTAGAGGGTGGGGCGGGCGCGTGGGACACCCGCCACGTGCGTCATTCCCCCTCCACGCGCGCCCACACGCCGCCGCCACCGGGCACCGGCGCGACGCTGAGAAGCGTCGCCGCCGCCGCCGCCGCCACAACCACGTGCCGCGATACTGCGTAGATTCGCGACCGTGTGACCTACAGTGTTCCAAACAAGGCGACTCGACGAGGGTCTCTGCCACGAACCATATGGAAATCCCGGTTTACGCCTCGGAGATGAGGTCTGCCGTACGGAACGCAGATAGCCAGACTATCTTCTGGTTGAAGTTCGTGGTAGATCCGTATTTTCTCCAAAGCATTTCTTCGTCTTTATCTTCTAATCATTCTTCATCTTTATTTTCATCTTCATCTCCTCCTCCTCCTCCCCTCCCCCTCTCTCCTCCTCCTTCTTTTTCCTCTTGAATTCATTTCCTAATTATAAATAGATCTGCTTTTTGGAAAATCTTTGTGCTTCCAGAAGGGAACACAAGTCGAGTTGTTTACAATGAATGCACTAATACAGTATAATTGATTTGAATACAGTATAATTGAGGGTTTCTAACAAGAAACAAACTAGGCCAAATTCGGCATTTTTCTGGTAGCACCAAAAACGTCGTAGATGTGCAATAGTATTAATTTATGATTTCGCCGCCTTATATCTTTCAATGTGTTTGACTCTTGCCGAAAAGAAATGTCTCAGCAGATAGCGCTAGTTGTTGGGGATAACAGTGAAATATGTCAAAATATGAAATTTAAGACTTGTTTGATTCTTGTAAGAAACCCCTCAATTGAAGGAGGGATAAAATTGACATCATGAACAAATAACATAGCATTCAAATGAAATCATATTAATCATTTATTTTCTGATGTTTCGCAAAAATGTATTTGATATTTTCAGTGGAAGCTGATGTATGATCTATATATAATTACTAATTTCTAATTTCTAATGTGTGCAGAATTTGAGAGGAAACCATGCACAATTCAGACACGTCTGTCGTTAACTGACCAGGAATTAGGAAAAATCTAAAACAATGAAGCAGTTTCCATTTTGAAGGAAAAATATAAATTTGATTGCGTTATTCAGCTTATTCCATTGTTAATGAGAAATGCGTGTTGGGTAGTGGGCATTGTTGTTAAAGAAAGTCTTTTTGATCTAATGAACATATGCAACCGCTTTTGTATAAGTGCACGACTTATGAAAAATAAAACATTTTGGAAATATATTATTTTGATTTTGTTTCCTATGACGTAAATGACGTATTTACTATTTAAATGCATTTAAAGAAATCGTCTCTCCTACTCTCGGATAAAAACGAAGGTTGAAAGTATTTTAAGTTTTAATATTCCGAATGGTTATCTACCTGTAATAAACTCCCTTTTCGTGTAGACTCATTATGTCATTTTGGTATGCATGATACATTGTGTCCCTCAGGAACCCCCAAATTTTCTTTTCTCGCATTTCTTCGCAAAATTAAAACAAAACACCAAAGCGATGGGCAGTGGGTGGGCGCTTGGCACAGATTTCGGACGCAACACACTCACGTGTTAGGGGGCAAGTCCATAACTCAGACATTGGTATTCTAGTACAAGAGGGTACTCCAGGAAGGTAAAGTACGGCTATGTTAATTCAAAAAAAAAAAAACGTTAGGCCACTTTCATATCCGCCGTTACATTAAAAGAAATTAAAGTAAAATGGAGCGAGGAGTGGTAGTACAATACCAGTGGCCACGGTATTTTGTTATATGATTTCCAGAATCATCTCCGCCATATCTCGTTTCCTCGAGAATTGAAGATCAGAGGCAGGGCATGTCACGCGAATGTTGTTTACAATGTCGCCAAACATTTCTGAGGTGGTCTCTTAAAAGATGTTAACTAAGAACTGCGGTGAAGGGGCTAGTCGGTGGTAGGGAAGAGAAGTGGTCTGTTAACAGGGGCAAAATTTACATTCAATATGTGAATTTAATGTCCATTTCAAGAAAAATAAGTCGTTGAGAAGGGTGGTCGTTTAATAGGGGTGGCCTTTCACAGATATGGCTTTCCCTTCCGCTGTACCCCTGAGGAGGCGGGAATTTGTTTCTTAATTTGGTATACTGTATACTGCTGCCTTATTACGTAAGCAGCTAAGAGGGGAGGCTTTTCTTAATAACTAACACTAACTTAAATTTAGTTTAATCTAATTGTATAGTTAATACATAAGCGCTTTGGCTCTTACTAACTTGATACATTTTTTTTCTTAATACTACATAGTCTTCTTGCTTCTCTCTTGGTACATTTTTATATATTTTTTTTTCATTCACGCGTCATTTATACTTGATTCAGTATGTACACATTCACTTTTGGAGATATTTTACTATAAATATCCATGCCTATGCAATACTCGTAACTGCGACTCCACGTTCCACGCTCTCAAGTTTTAGCAACCACGGCCGTATGGGTAGGCGAAACTATCCTCTATATTTTACTCCCAGATGCATTCTACAACGAATGGGAACGAGAAGAAATATTTTCTCGAAGGTCAATTAATATTTACGACAAATTCGTGGCTGTAAATGGGCTGTTGATATTGAGCAGCTAAATTATAACTAATGGAAATCATCATGAAGAATGGCCAGTTTTTGAGATAATAACGCAGATTCATCAAACATCGTCGTTGCTTGGATCAGTCTATAGATAGATTAAAGAAATAATAGATGTTGTAGTACCAATATCAACGTTATTTCACTTAGTGCTATAACACTTCTGTAGTGGGGATCAGATAAAGACTGAAAATACTGTAAGAAGTCTGTCATCTTTCAGATATTAGCTGTATATTCTAATTAATTTGTTTTGTTATGGATTTGTTAGATCAGTTGTTACGGTTTGTTGTCAATTATTTACGAGTTTTTAATTTCAAATTTTCAAGGGTTGAAGATCTTTGTTCTCAATGACAAAAAGGCACATAATTTAGCAAAGATGTTGATTATTACATGTTTGTATTGTGAAGGAGACCTGAGTGGATAATTCACTAATTTATTGTGAAGCAAACCATCAATTCAAATATATTGATTTTTGAAGATAATTACATAAATCATTGGCGGAGGGCTGGTATCTCGTGGTAGCGTGGCCGAGCGGTCTAAGGCGCTGGTTTTAGGCACCAGTCTCTTCGGAGGCGTGGGTTCGAATCCCACCGCTGCCAGAGTGTGTTTTAGTTGACGGGAACAAATTCTTTTTTAAAGTTTAGTTTTTAATTTTTTAATTATTCGACACTAGACAAGTGGATGTTTTCCATTTTGCAGGTTAGAACAAGAACATTTCTTCTGACAATTCAATTAAATTCAAAGTGCACAACGAGATACTGTAGCAAAAGTAAAATAGTACAATGCTATTAAGTTAATAAATCAATATATAAAAATACCTACTAAGAACAATCGAGGAAATCAATAATGAGAACTTCTCTAGCTAAAATTGGGTCAATAAAATAATAAGCCAGTTCCATTTGATGGTGGAAGGGAAATGCTTTAGGGAAGAATTTTATTGCATTTTTGGTTATGACGTGTGAGATAGATCTTTGGCAAAAATTGATTTGATCTCGGCCATTGGATGGCGGATTTTCCTGAAGTTAAAATGACATGCAATATGTGTGCAATTTCACGATAGAAAATTGTTTTCTGTGAGTGAGGAATTGTCAAGAGGTAGTGCGTAAATTCTAAGTACTCTACGCAGTTGTTCATTTCAGAAAAAATGAACGGTGAACATACGTTTTGTTCAGGCGGTGAATGATGTGATGTTTGAAGGTAAGCTAGGTGTCCAAGGGTCCTTTCAGATATTTAAAGATTTATTCCATGAGGTCCAGTTGGGGATGGCTTATTATATTTAGGAATAGGGTTAAATTATCCCTATTAGTGCGAATATTTGGCTCCATATTATTGTTGCAGACACTATGAATCTGCCTATGTATTGAACGAATTTATTGCAATTTGTAAAATACCTATCTATAACCTGGGATAATATATGATCTGAAGCGTGCATATCTGTGCCGTGTGCATAAAGAATTGTAGCGCAATTTTTTGGATCTGGTAATATGCACAGAGGAAATTTTGAAGAACATAGAGATAGTGGAGAGACATGCAGAACATCCGTGAAAATCTGAGGGAGAAGATTTTATCCAGACTCAGAATTAAGTATCCTGACTGAGATTCTACAATTAGCGAGGAAACAACGAACATTACAGAAAAGGTATTCTGGCACGCCAAGCAATTTAAGCTTATAAAGAAAGTGCGCGCCATTTTATCGAAAGTCTGGGTAAAATCCAGAAAGGATGCCACAGAAATAGCTCATATGATAAATGCTTATGCTCTTTCTTCAGTAATTCGTAGTAGTTGATGTGTGGTAGAGTATGCTGATCAGAAGCTAAATTGGCAGGGGGAAGTTGCTTCTGATGTGTTAAAGTTGTTCAAGCGGATTTAAAATGATTTTTCAGTTTGGGAGAGTTGTTGGTTGACTTATTGGTCTACAACTGGAAAAGTGTTTAGATTTGTTTCGCTTTACTGTCAGAATGTTAATGAAAATTGAGGAAGACGTATATCCTAGCCGTAGGTAGCCGTTTAAAATTACTGTAAGATTTTACGGGGGAGGTGCTTCTGGGATGAGCTCGTGGCAGGTTACATGGGTTTTAGTTTTGTAATAGTTTGCTGAACATGAAAGCCTGTACATAAGTCAGAGATGATTGAATTTTTTTACGATATGGTTTTGTGTGAACTGAAACCTTCAAATGCTTTAAGTTCGAAGATTTTGTGCACTATTCGTATGGTCGTTTTAAGAGTAATAGTAAGTTGGAGAGACGAAATTTTTGCCATTACTTCCTTTGCTTTTTCTTCTGTTCCAACAGCGATAATATGCTTTGTGGAATATGGGATTCTTTAATGGGATTATGGATGGAAAGGAAGATTCTGTAATAATAAAATTAGCTGTGTTTTGTTCTTGTTTCGATGAAATTTGTGTTAAGCGAGTTCATGTTCACGATGGATTATTGTAAGTTAATAAACATATTCTCAGATTAAATCCGCCATCTTTAATAATAGCATATTCTTCAACGAGCGTAGAATGACAGCTATTATTCACGAGTTGATGTTTGCGTCACGAGCGAGTGTTAGAATTTCTACGAGTGAATAATAGCCATTCTACGCGAGTACAAGACTATACTTTCTGTACGGCTTTGAAATTGATGTTTTAAAATACTAAATTAAAACACCGGAAAAGTTTTTATTTTTTAAATAATATTATTTCATTGTTCATTTTACTTCATTAATTAAATATTTTATAACATTAACTACAGACAAGTAAACAAAACAAATATTACAAATAAATCTCTAGATTTACTTTTTGGAAAATTTAATTGTAAAATTCGAGCAATTGGAAATATTTCTTATCGAGAGAATAGATTCTTGATTTGAAACGGAATTACTTGTAGAACAAGATGTTTCTTGTATACGAGAATTTTGAATGTTAGCTGTATTATGTTCTACTGATTGAAGTAGAGTGTTGTTTGACATTGAATCATCCTCATAACCTTCCGCTACCACATAACCTTCCACGTAATGACCAACTTGCATAGTTTCGTGGTTCACCTGTCGTATGCCGCGGCAGAGCGCGTAAAGCTGTTGCGCTTTCTAGGCGAATGTGAGAACCCTCTGAGAATGAACTAAGACGAATATGATTGGTCGACAGCTGTGCGAGAATAATATTCTCTCACGGCTTGTAGAATCGTCATCATTACTGTACCCGATAAGTGCAGAAATGCATACATTCTGCAGTAGTCGTAGAGAAAAGATGTTAATAAAATACTTGTGAAAACATCGATGTTTAAAAAACATTGATGGGTTTTTGGGCAATGTATGTATGTCAACAATGTTTTCATTTTCAGCATCGATGTCATTAAACATCGATGTTTTGTCTGCGGTGTCTTATCCCTCGTTGGCACTCGGCGGCCCCTGCAGGGAACAGAGCAGGAGTGGAAACAACACTTTACAGACATTTATCGGAGCACACAGAGCACATTGAGCTAGCACTATGGAGGAAGTAAAGCAGAAGAACGCCCTCGGAGAGACCGCACGACCTGTTGCTCTGATTCAATTCAATTCAATGATGCCTTATTTTACGTGCGTTGCTCAGACCATCAGGCATGCTCTCCCGCCTGGCCACGCAGATTTCGCTGCGCTCCTTTCGCCATGTAGCAGCCAAAGACGGTATCCACTCTGACGACGAAACGGGCGATTTGCATTTTGCTCAGTGGCTTCTTTTAGACTTTAGGAGCTTTTACGAGCACTAACTATACAACATGGGATAGCCGTCTTTATTTCCCCTCCGGACGGCGTAAGGAATTCTTGCTTCTTAAAAACCCCATCTTTTAAAATCGGATTTGAACCCGCAAACTGAGTGTATAACTGTCTGACTCGCTAACCGTTACACCAGCGAAGCCGCGATTGGAGGTTGTCGACTGCTGGAGCGGAGCGCTGATAAGGCAGACCTCAACCAATGTCTCTATTCGGCGCGAAGGCAAGACTCAGAATGCAACAGCTTGTCGGTGGGAGAGAGTGATTCTACTCAGTTGTGCGAACAGTATATCAACCAGCAAGAAGAAAGTGTTTAAATGGAGAGTTAAATTTCTCAATGAAGAGGATTCTGAATGAATCGTGAGTGTGACCAACCCTCTGTCTAGTTATCAATTATTTCCTCAAAATTAAAAATTTCGAAGAGTGGTTATGTGAATCAATGGGAGAGAAGAGGAAAGAAGCCCCGTGTATCGGTGTGGGGGTAAGTGTGCATCATATTATATTATACTCCTAATTAGTAAAAACTATAATGATATTTTAAGGATTTGCTAATATAAAGTATAAGTTTATTCATAATAGTGAACTGTATAATAATAATATATTGTGCCACTTGTTAATAATGTTATGCTTTATTGCATAAGCGTATGTTTTTAAAACGAGCGACGTCAGGAGAGAGAGCGGAGAGGTCGGACAGTGAGAACGAGCTGGACGGCGGGTGGGACGGTGGGCAGAAAAGACGAACAAAGAGGATGGGCAAGGATCACGGGCGGGAAGGTCAAGTGGGAAGATCAGGCGGGGAGGATGGACTGTGCTATAATATGCTGTGTGTGCCATCAAATGCCCTTTTATGAACGATTTCTTTCAAGGGAAACAGTCGTTTATAGTACTGGTATACAAACAATTATAATGTAGACCTTTTATTCGAATTGTCAAGAGCTACTCGTGTCATTTTGCAATATTTTATGATTAGGTTTTGTATAATTATTGTTAGTTTTTGTTTTACTGTCACCTGGTATGCTCAATATCTATTAATAATGGTATTTACTAATGAAAACCATCATTATATTCCGATGTACTACAAAGTATGGTATTACTTCTTGTGTTCGGTATTACTGAATTCAGTACTATGTGGCACACAAACCAAAATATTACTCTATTTTTCAAGAGTTTTTCTTTCAGGGTACTCATGTAAATAACTAAATGATTTCAGTGAAAAGCATACGTTCTAAAATATATAGTTTTAGAGTGGCGTGTAACATCCAGATTCGTTTGCCGAACTCGTACCAAGCAGATAAAGCGCCTTGGCAATAGAAATGGAACACCGGATATGTTTAACTAGGCAGACGGAAAGAGGACATGAGTATTCGAACATGAAATGTCATGGTCGAGGAAGTAAACGAGTTTAGCCATTAATGAAAAGAAGGTGTTTGAAGGGAGTGTCGTAAGGTTTTGTGAAAAAAAAAGAAAGAACAAAGAAAATTAGTAAATCTCAGTTATGTCAAGTTAAACGTACTTGTAAATAAGGGCCCAGGGATACAATGAAAATGTTAAAATGATAATATGGAAATTAGAATCCCTTTCTAATTTCTGATTGTACTCATTGTAGTTGTTCGTAATCGGAGACAACTGAAATTCGAGTTTTTCTCTTTTATCTTTCTTCGAAGGACATACTTTCAAACGAACAAATGTGGACTAATTGAGTAACAAAAAGAGTTGTTTGTTATTACATTCTTAATGTTAGGGAACAAGGAAGTGTAAATGGCAAGGCCATATGCAAATATGAAAAAGAAAGAATGAATGACAACGTTCAGTGTACAGCGAAGTTGCGAAAACAATATGGTTATAAATAGACTATTGCCACTTTGAACATTGACATTTTACAAACTTAACTACGAAAATATAACTGTTATTAGGTGGGGTTAATACAATGTTAGTTCGTTTATAACACAATGGTAAAACATGCACGTATAAGTTGTGAAATTCAGTATGCAAAACTAAAATTTGAATTCCCTGTAAGGTTTGAGAAGCAAAAACGCATTAAAATTATTGGAATTTGCTCCGGAATAGGAGCCCCCTTAAGGATTGGTGTCCAAAACTCTTTAAAAAAATAGTCTCTGGTTTCGGTCAATATTGAAACATGTTTTTGTATTCCTGAATATTGCTAAGTGTAAATAAATAACCCAAAGTATTTTCATTGTAGCACTACATTGTTTATTGGAATATTATATTTATTGAACCGCCATTAAATAATTCAAACATCGGAAACTGTGTAAGTTACAAAACACAATTTAACAAGCTTTAAATTATAATACTTTGTTAATATTTCTTTGAAATTATTTGTTTTCTTTGAATATATCGCGAAATTTAATTCAAACCTTAAATATAAGCCATAAAAATGTCGAGTCTCAGTTTCGGGACTTGTGAATCTTCTTATTAACACAGCTCTGCCTCGAACATTCGACAATTCAAAAAAGTAGTTTCATGTAATTGTAGGTATAAACCGATTGGAAATTAGAGAAAAGCGTACTAAAAGCCAGGAAAAAAATAGTTTCCAGTCAAATATAGTATCACGTTATTAAAATGAGGCTAGAAAATTTTCAAGTACATTTTCACGTAATGGAATACGACATTTTACAAAGTTTCAAATATTTCAGTTATTAAGACGTGATCATTCTACCATCTCATGCCACGTCATAGCATGTATAAATGTAATTAAGCAAACGAGGGGGAAAGGAAAAATACGTCAGGGGTCACACTGAATAATTTGAAAACTGTCATTAATATTTTAAATTTGTTGCATCTGCATCCAAGCAAGGCGTCTCCAAATCCTTGTTGGGCGTTAAGCGCTTATGCACGATATTATAGGAGAAATCCTTCATTATGTTTTATTTTTGTCAAGTCTCGTAGCGTCGCAGTCAGTGCCTTTTATCGCTTCGGCCAGGAGCTCGTCGCCATTAACTACCGGTGTTCCCAGTCGCTCACCCGACTAGGAATCCGCGGAGTCTCGAATTGCTTCACTGCCGTGACTTCGCGGAGAGTAATTAAGCAATTCGGCTAACGATGCGGCCTTATCTTAAATATATGTGTGTGGAACACGATCAAGACACTTGTCAATTCTTCGGAACACAATATTCTGGGACCTGTCTCCTTTCTTGAGACACTATACGATAGTTTTTATTACGTACTCAAGGTCGCTTTTCAACTACTAAGGTCATATAAGGACCACTATAAGTAACATTGGGGTAAAAGTTTCGGTAATCGGACGCCCACGAACTTCCATGCCCCCGGAGGCATTCGAAACCGCGGCTATTTAGGTACGAGGCAGCTACGATATACGATAGTTATTTACGAAACTAGTAAGACTTTATATCGAGACTTTGGCATACGAATGAAGTATTGATGAAGGAGGAACCCTAACGAAAAGTAACACTTTCCAATCAAGTAACAGAGAAGATAAATACCAGTTTTTATGCTTGAGTACTGAAAATGTTTTTTTGCATTTACTTTTATTTTAGTGTTACCTCGTACTGCAAACATACTACAAGATCAAGTACTACCAAATATAACATCCAGGTGTGTAATCATCATCATCAACAAATGCAAGTGAAATCATCACAACTACCATCCTCCCTTCTATCATCATCATCATCATCATCATCTTCATCACCACCAGACACAACAAAAACAGTATCAACAACAACAAAAAGAACACCACCTCTACCAAAAACAAAGAATAACAAAAACAATTCCTCATTAGTATTCCAACCGAATGGACTCCTCTCTACGATAGTAACGTCGGTTCTAAATTCCGTTCGTTTTGCTCTCCTTCGCAGCAATCCACGTTGTGGTGGAACGGCGAGGCTGCGGGCAGGGGAGCTTTGAAGGTGGCGGGCGCGTGTTTGGAGCCAGGGTTGCCGGCGGAGGGGGCGGTGCAATACAAACGCGGTCGCTATGCCAAGCAGCCAAGCCGTCACGAGCGGCGCGGGGGCAACACTCTTGTTGACGTCAGCATCTCTTGTTTCAGTCAAGCGGCGGAGGTGCAATCAAGCGGCGGTGCTCATGCATAAGCGGCAGTGACGGATGACTGCAATGGGCCGCCGGAGCAGCGATCGGCCCCACTTCCTTCCCCCGCCTCGGCCAATGGGCTTTCGCGATTCAATGACGCGACAGGTTGGCTTCTTACTCGGCCATTCCTTCCAAGTTAAAACTAACAACATCATGAACAACAATAACAACAATAATAATACATAAGATGCTAGGAAAATGAAGTTGATAACTTGTATTTGCGGCGCAAGCAATGAGGTAATAGAGCATCTATTATCTGAATGCTCTGTTCTGGCCCCCAATCAATACCCGAGTCTGAGTCAATACCATAGTCTACCAAGACCTACGATGTGTTACCTAAATTATCAATAGGATAAACGACCGAATGTCATGTTTCGGAACACGAATGAGAAGAAAGCTTTTTTGATAGGCATTGCTCTACCCAGTGGTCACCAACAAAAAAACAAACAAACAAAACATTGACGTGGGGGCAGAAAAATTCAAGCGACTGCCAGAGGAAACGAAGGCTATGTGCAAACTAGATGAAGTCAAAATGATATCATTGTGCACCTCAGTAGTGAAGATTGAATCAAAATATTTTCTTGCCAAATCAATAAACTGAGTCTTGAAGTGAGAAGGTTGAAAGGCAAAAAGCAATATTTATATAGACCACAAATATAGTCAGCAGAACCTTAAATAGTGCGGTTTAACAATTGCTGATAGGGGAGTACATTTCCTCTCACCTTGTGATATCGGAGGGAAGGAAAATAATAATGATGACGATGATGATGGTAATAATAATAATAAAATAACAATAATAATAGAAAAAATGTAACATGTTGAAAAATGTTCTATTTGAACACTTGTCACATAGTCCTCCAAAATGACTACTAATAACAAAAAAACAAAACAAAAAAACAACAAACAAGCAGAATGCTTGTCGAAGTGAAGTCCGATGTTGTAAAATGTTCAATTACTTCAACCATTCGCGCCGTGATACTCTGACGGATAGTTTAATATTCTATAGGAATTTCAAATGATACATTACTTTGGTTAAGAATCTGGTGAATTATGTATTCGTCTGTTCAGTTCTCCTGAGTCATCTCGCGTGATTTCCTTTTCGAGTCCCCTTCGCAGATGTCAGATCCCGTTAGCCGGGCGAAGAGAAGAGGCTCGGCGTTTAGTGAGATGAGGGACTATTCAGGTGCCTCGAGTGGCATTGCCAATCAGAAAGTCGTGATGGCCCTGTGTGCACCGTGCACCGAGAGGGATTCGTTATCAGGGAGGAACGTTCGAGGTTGATTCCCTGCGCGAAGTGAAGGTGTATATTGTCCTCAACTGATTTTAGGCTCACTCATCTTCTTGCTCAATGAGTATCGCTATTTTTTCGAAATAACTACTTCTTAGGAGGGACTGCGTCATGCACTTAGGGCGGTCTAACGTAAATGTTTCTGTTTGTCGAAAACTGCAGATGTTCAGAAAACACAAAGTGTTGAGAAGAATACAAAGATACATATTTGTGCCTATGAATCGTGATCTGTCTACTTTAATTATAAGACCACGGATTGGATGATAATTACACTGGAATATATTTTCTAATTCAATTTCTGAAAGCACATGAAATTAATATTTATGGACCACGTTAATAATTTTCAATACAGTGGCAAATATTTGGAATACGTGTATCACATTTTCAAACAGTTGTCAGTTTCTTCAAATACAATAGAACCTTCATGCGTACATTTAAAAAAAATAGTGTCATGAACAAATATTCCAGATATTTTGTTCCATATAATAAAATACTGTAATTATGAAGCCCTTTTTTTCTAGATTCTGTATGCTTTTTAATGTAATGCTATCTTTGTATGTATAGCGTGCGGATTTTGAAGTTTCATGCAGTATTCTTCACATTCTTGAGTAGTGCGGACGCGAACAAGCACTTTTAGCATGCATGGCTGCTCCTCTTGCCGCCACAGCGAATCGAGCATCCTCCGGAACATTCAAACGCCCGTTCTCTGCATCTTCTCATCTTTGTGAAGTTCCTCCCCAGCGTTCTCCTTCGGCGCTCGGCCCCCCCCGCCCCCATTGCCCCGCCTCACCAGGCCCTCGGGCCGCCCCGCCGTCCCCCGCCCTCTCCACCCTCGCCGTCACCGCTGCCCCCGCTGCCCACTGCCGCCCCCACGGCCCCCGCGGCCCCCGCCGCCCCCGCCACCACGCCCCTGTGCTCCCCAAACGTTCCCGCTGCTCGCCGCTCCCCCCCGCGTTGCCCTGCCACCCTCGCCACCCGCTCCGCCCCCGCCACTGTCGCCCCTGCCCCCTTACCTTTGTCACGCTCACACCGCCTCCTCCCATTCCCTTCTCCGCCCCGCCGCCTCCGCCACCCTCGCCGCTGCCGTCTCCCCGCCTTCCCCCTCCTTCATCTGCTTCGCCACCCCCACTGTCCCGCTGAAACCGCCACCCTACGTTCCCGAGCCGTCCCCGCCACCTACGTCGCCCCCGCCCTCCTCCCCGTCCCCTTCCCGCAGCCACACGGCCCTGCCACCCAATGCCCCTTCGCCGCCCCCGCCGCCCCTGTCCCGTCTCCTCCGCCCCGCCTCCTCCGCCCCCCGCCCCTGCCTCTCCCACCGCCCCCGCCACATTCTCCGCCACCTCGCCCGCGCCGCCTCCGTTTGTCTTCCTCTCGAGTCGCCTCCGGGCGCCGGATGTCTCTAGCCGCTCTTCGTTCCGCGCACCCCACTCCGCTCCGCCCCGCCACGCCCCGCTCCGCCCCGCTCCGCCCCGCTCCGCCCCGCTCCGCCCCGCTCCGCACCGCTCCGCCCCGCTCCGCCCCGCTCCGCCCCGCTCCGCACCGCTCCGGGCCGCTCCGGGCCGCGCACGGCAGGCCGCGGCCGGGAGGCGTTGGAGCCCGCCGCCCCTTGGGTCCCGCGCCCTCCTGCCGCCGCCGCCAGCGCTGGGGCTGCCACCTGCCCGCCGCGGAGCCGGATGGACGAAACGCCCCGATTTACATTGGGCAACCTCAAGCGCGGCTTCGATTTACACCTGCGACGGGACTTGGAAGCTGTCGCGTGGAATGAAATATCGTTTACTTGGAAGGTTTTTTTGCCTTTTACCTCATTTTGCTTTTCGTCCTCTTCTCCTTTTTTGTTATTCTTCTTCCTGTTATTATTATTATTATTATTATTATTATTATTATTATTATTATCATTATCATTATCATTATATTTTCTTTAACTCCGTCGCCTAGCGACAAGATCCACAGGAGCAACCGGGACCCTTTAAAACCATGGTGCCTGCGTTGCCTTCACTCAGGCGGTCACGGTTCGACACATGACGTGAAGCTATATGATTAGAAACTTCCTTACGATACGTGCAGTGCTCCATACAGCCGTTTGCATTGTATGAGTGAGCCGGTTCTTAAGTCCTCCAGATGAAGTTAGTTTAGCAGATATAAGTCCATTTCGCATACGTAGGAACTACAGTACATCAGCAGATGCCAAACACCACAAGTCGCTAAGCTCAACGGCATGTATTTTTCCGCTTCTCTTCGGAAAGGAGGTGGCTCTATTTCGGTGTGAAGGGATATGTACGTCAACAATAATCCCTTTCTATGATATCTTGTCGACACATTTTTGTCTGGACTGATGGCCTCGACCCTGTGATCTATGATGACTGCAACATTCCACAAGAGCTTGCAACGTTTCGTCTCCAGAACTGAATCCGGCTTGAAATGGTGTATGGAAGCTCTTTCTGTTCCATCTCTGACTTCGCAGCCAGAGCCTGATGGAGTGTCGCAGCAACGTCGTTTTGCTGACTCAGGTATTCTATTTGTGCTAAAGCAGAGAACCCACCCATTATGTGTTAAACGGTTTCGCTGGGTTGTTTGCAAAGGCTTCTGCTGTTCTCTACACTTCGTTTCCCAATCATGTCTTTGGTAATTGCTTGTTGGGTTTGGTTATTTATATTTTTACTCCAAAACTGATAAATTTCAAGAAACTTCATAAGAAATTATTTGAAGCATTTCTATACACCAGTGAATGCCATTATATTAAAAAATACACCGTAAACTTAAATATTAAACTAGTAGTGCTACAACAGCACATACTTTCTTGCATTATTTCTAACTGCTCTGCTATATTACACTATTACATAATTCTGTCAAAGTGTTTAGAAGCAGCAAATTTTTTTCCGCACCGAGACTCGAACTCAGAACCTGAGAGATAAGTTGCCGTGAAACTTACTCCCACCCAATACAAACGCTGTAACTTTCGAACTCGGGTGGATGCATAAAATGTAATAGACTCTATCCAATATTCGCAACACGTAATTGTCTAAATTTCAGACAGATCAACCAAAATGAGAACGACACCATTCCTTTAGGCGCCCCTTGTTTAATAGACGGAAAAACTTAAAGAAAAAAATAAGACCAGTTTTTGAAAAATTTGTGAGAAAAATTATAATTTGCATTACTTCCAACAACAAATTATGTGAAAACTAGTATCTTTAAAAAATATATTTGTTTTTTTTAAAGAGCTGAATTTTGAGAACATATGTAAGGCAACAATCTCTACCTTTAATATTGTAGTTTTGAAATGTTAACGTTTTGCAATTTTTGCTTTTTTTCGGAAGTAAGTAGCGTTCGCCGAAAATGAGACTAATACCATTGTTTACCGTCCACTTAGTACATAAGAGGAGAAAATTTAGAGAAAAAATTTGGATCAGTTTCCGACACAAAAAATGTTTTAAAAAATTAAATATTGCCTATATTTCGCGCACAATTACAAGAAAACTACTGTTGATTTCGAAAAATTGAACTTATTATCAATATCTATCTTTAAACAACAGATTTGATTAAAGAAAAATCTCCATCCATTTTGTATACTTTATCCAACAAGATAATGAAATGGCTGTAAACAAACCGAAATGAGTTGAGCCACTGAACTCTTACCAGCTGTCAACCCTCCACTGTCACCGCTGGCTGTTGGCGATCTCGAATTCATCCGCCCATTCTTTACCCAGCACTGTACCGAGCTTGGGCGCGACTAGAACTATTGTATTCGACGATGTGATTCACACTAGTTGCTGCTAAGCCATGGATGGTGCGTGGCCTTCGCTCTTTTCACTGAGGTTACTGAACATTTGTTGTTGGAAAGCTTTGAAAATTTGTCGAACAGTTTAAGTAGATGGTAGCGCGGTGTAGATACAGCCAAATGGGCGCGTTTGCCGCATCTGAGTAAGAGGTTGTGCCACATTTTTGTAGAAATCCAAAGTAACGCAAGTGCTGCAGCTCAGAATGAAGAAGTACATCATGAGATACGCGAATCGGTACCACAACACTCGCCACGTATTGTAAATCTCCACGCTCGAATACACAGAACGGGGAGCGTATTACCACGTCAAAGGAATGACACAGTTCTGCAATACCATGACCGTCAAGGAAGATGTGTATACAACCACTGGCCAATGCACTCAAGGTTGTCCAGCGTGTACATGCATCTGTCGCAAATTGGATTTTGATTGATTGATTCATTAGCGATTCCGGGTGCGTCAACGGCTTAGATCATTAGTTCCGTAAGAGTAGTTAATGTTTTTCATCGCTGGAGGTGGCAGTGATGTTTTCCCGCCCAGATCCGACGCCGATCCACGTGGGCTTAGTGGGTGGGGATTATCCTCAACCAGGTATCTTCCACCAACGTGACACAGCCCCAACCACGACAAGCTCTAAGACCGATTGGTCTCCCGACATGTGTGGTAATGTAGTGCATGTGAGTAAGTGTGTATATGCGAAAGGTGAACAGGACTAGAAAGAGGATGCGCGAATCCAGGGGGTGAAAAAGGGACAAGGAAGAGGAGGGAAAGTTCGCGTGTTTGTTAGGGTACTGCTCCGACATTCGCCTGGTGTTGATCGGAAAAAACACGAACAAAACGTGATGGAGGAAGCAATTTTTCTACTTATTGGCATACGATTTATTCATTTTTTCCGGACCATGGTCCCATAATACGAGTTTTCGTATCTAAAAATAGCATATTTCTGCCGCAGCAATAGTTTATCTTTACTATGTAAGTTCGTATTATGGCGATAAAGTAAAGATATTTAAAAGTAAAACAATAGTTATATTGAAAAGTCATTTAGTTTTTCAATTAGGCTATGACTATTTAAAGAAACAAAAAATACCACGCAAATTATTGTCGAATCTGATAGGCTAAATATACGTTCAAAATTATTTTTGGTCTCTTTTAAATGATTTTTTTTATATTTAGTAGCAGGTTTTAAATTTTTAATTTTCGTGATTATTTAAGTTTACTCGACTACGACCGCCCCCTTTTTAATGTATTGCTGCCGCATTAAGAGCTTTATATTGGAATTCTCTCAAAATCCATTGTATAACCGAACATAAAAAAGGGAACACAATTTCTAAATAAATGAAAAGAATAGCGTTCATGACGACAAAGTGGAATATAATTTTGGGCATGGGAAAAATCCAGATATTTACTAACAGAAGAAAAATACATAGCATGTAAATGAACCATATGTCCCGTAGATTTTGTGAATGACTGAATAATTATTTGGAATTCGAAGATTGCAAAGTGCGTATGCGATAACGGTGTCTGTGGTTTTGTTAAGAAACTGCGTTGCTTACCGCTTGATAAAGAGCACTTTGTCCTAATGTCATTATTCTAAATATACACTTTCCGGGAGTCGGCAGATGTTTACGGAGCGCCCGCATTGTGTTATCTGGCAACCCATGACAGCTGTTTTCCTTTTTCTGGGCTTTATCTTTGTGACCTGGGGACGTGACTCAGTCGTTCCACATAGATTTGTTAGTGAACCCAACTTCGCTTCACTAAATATGGAGTGTTAATTGCCCAGTGTCCGGCAAATGTTTCCGAGCGGTATAACTGGGAGGTAACTGTGATCTACGTACTACGTTTTGTTTTCCTTCTGGCAGCGCGTGGAGGCCAACGGCGGTGGTATCAGGGAGGGGTGGGAGCTGTGGTCGGAACAATGAAAGCTCATGCCGTGCGCCCGGGAGAACAGAGCACTGTCCGACTGCTTCGCATGGGCTTGTGGCCGAATATATTATTTTGAGTTGTGACTGCATTGCATTTAATGAAATACAAGAGTCTTTAATTGTTGCCGTTCTTGCTGTTTATTTTGCCCTTGTGTTGTTCTTTGTTTCATATTCCCAGTTTAAGGTTTAACTTCTCGGGTATCAGCATCTGCACAAGTATATTCTTACGTTGAGTTTGTGATTGATGTTATCAAGTATTAATAGTTTTTATAATAATAATAATAATAATAATAATAATAATAATATTTAGAGTGTATTTTATAATAAGTAAATAGATTTGTTTGATCGCTTTTCTTTTTTCTAACTTCTTTTGTTTTTTCATATGGATACTCTTCTTTCCCGGTTTAAAAGTCATGTACAAGTGCCTTAGAATAAATGTTACAAATTTCTAGGGCATATGGGTGTGTCAAAGATAATCACTTTTTTCCAATGAATATTTGGTGCGAAATCACCTATAACAAAGTTACACATGTGACATTTGCATCTGATTGACTAGCAACTCATCTCGAACTGGCGCTTGGCAAATACATCTGTGCAGGTACGCCTGTTCAGGTACATCTTTGTAGGTACATGTTTGCTTTTATTGTGTCAGAATTAGCAGCTGCCAAACACAAGTATATTTCCGTGCAGATGCGATTTTGATGTGTGTTGTTGATACAGGAATTTCTTGATGCCCTTAAAAAGCTTATTTAGAAATACGAACTCAGTGCGTTTCCAAAGAAGCCGTTAAAAAATAAGAAATCTTGCCCCGTTCATCAAAATCTGTCATCAAAGATCAACCCTTCCCAACATCACGAAGAGTCAAGTTGGAAGTTATCGAGAAGCGGCTAGTCGTCGATATTTCTGCATAGAAAGTAGGTAAAGACGAACTGCTGAGACCAACGAACAACAGATGATTATTCCGACTATTCAAAGCTTAAAAACAAATAAAAAACCTCGATAAATCACTTCGAAAATAATACCTTGATAATGTTAACCTTCACATTCCACCTCACATATCGCAAATGAATATCGTATGTATTTTTAGGATTCAACACCAATGTCCTCACACAATCTTCTAAGTTCAATGTACTTTCGTAATCCAAGTTGTATTTTCAGTGCTTCACTTCAATAACGAACAGAGTAACACTATATACGATACTAACAAGTAAACAAGTGAGGCTAAAACACCACATACTTGTTTGTAGATCGTCACATCTCGTACATCATCACACACTTTACATACTTTCTCGAAGCACGAGAGAATCGAAAAAATTTATTAACTCTAATTGTTGAAGATTCAGAATTTGGAATGGAAATGACAATTTTGACATTTAATTCAGTCTTTTTTGCTCTCTCTTTATAAATCGTTTCTAGAAAAAATATTTGCTTTGAAAGAATTTTTGCAGCGAAACATCTAACGTATGCAATACAATGTAAACGAACTCGTCTGTGCTGCTCATGTTAAACTAAGAAAATATAAAGGTAGAAACAAATCAATATTTTGATGGTGGTAACTACTGTTATACAAAAGGAGAGGAATGTAACGTGAGTTTGAATTTGCCTGGCGTAGCCTTCCTGATGGTATTTCTTGTTTGTTTAGTCACCACAAATTATCCACAACTTGGGGTCTATTGTTTTTGGCCCTTGATTTATCTCTGCACGAAGAAGAAGTCACTTCTTGATATCTCGCGCAGCTTTGTCTACAACGCGACGCGAGATAGGATGCGACGGAGGAGGCGTCGATCTCTCCTGCATTCTTTGACGCGTATCTGCCCCTCCTCTGCGCCTTATCTCAGCTGCCTAGTCCACAAATAGCGTTTCTTCGACTGCCTGCTAATCTATCTCTGCATTTATATTCATCTGCTTTTCTTTTCCGCATACCTTCACATCTTTCCATTCATAATCAATTCGCTGCCTACTTCTTACTTGTCCTCGATGGTTTTGACGCTTCTTCAATTAATGTTATTCCGCTTCACCCGGCGTATTTTCTGTGTACAATTATGGTACTCAGAAAAGTTGCGGCAATCGCGTTCTACTTCTGAAAGCGGGCCTGATTTCTCTATGTAATATAAAAAGTGTTCACTGATGGTCGAAATGAACCACACTTTGATTGCCTTCCATCACCATGAGATGTTATTTTTATTCCCTGATATTGCATAAAAAGTAAATTCACAAGGTATGGTATTAATAATATTTTATTCAAAACGTATGATATGATATAAATGGGTTTTGATATCCACAACGTTCCGCATACTTCTTTGCAGGTGCATCTATTCAGTTTTTCTGTAAAAGGCACATGCAACCAAAATAATACAATTTCACAATGACAAGTGTGTTAATAATAAATGCAAGTTGACAAAGGTGCATTATTTCATACATCAATAATGGTAACAACACCACATCAGCATTCCCACAATAGATGTTAAATGTTTAAAACTATATTTAAACATTAAATTGCATACCAAGCTACATTCAAATCAGTAGTTAATATTTCCTTGTCTCTTTTCAAAAATAATTGGTGGGGAGCAATGATTGCGGATGTATGCAATGTTCCCCCCCAATGCAATCACTAGTTACTCATATATTTTAGGATTTTAGAAAAATCATACACATCCTGGATTATTATCTTCGACACATTTGGTTTAAGGTGCTACTAGAATGTATCTCTTCAGAATTAATAGTCATCTCAGAAAAACGTCACCGATCATAGATTACGTTTAGGGGCAAGCAAAGGCAGTATTCTACATGATAATTTGATGATAATTGTCCATCTTGAGAACAGGACTCACGGAGTCCTAAAAAAATGACATCATCCATCGTTTGCTCCAGCAAACTTTTTAAAAATATTTTCAACCGATAATATTAGAGTGAAGGGAATCGCAACAAAACAGAAGTTCACTTTTTTCGGTAACATTATTTTGGGATACTTGTCAGTAGGTATTCCGTAACACATTTTTTGCTTTAGAATATTGTTTTTGTTTTTCTATTTGGCTAGAAGCCAAGTTCAAGCCAGGTCTGGCAAGCACTATTTCGGGAAATGAGTTCAATAATTTTAATAAATCAGCGTCAAAACTTATACCTTATCTGGAAGAGAATCTATGGTAGCGCGTCCGTTCAGTTCACAACTCACAGTCTGTACTAGAGTGGACATTCTCGTTCCGCCACCTGTTTTTCGTTTGATCTCTGAGAGACACTGACACTGCACCAGCGCCAATGTTCAGCCTTCGAGCTGCTTCTTCCTCCAACTCACCTCCCACTGCCCCCTTCCGTCCGTTGCCATTCCCCCCTCCACTTCCAGCTCCGCCGCAGGGCGACACAAAGCGGCCGTCCACGCGGGGCGGACAGCTTTGAAAGGCGAGGGCCAGTTGCTGGGCGCGCTTCTCCGTGTCTCGGAGCTACAAAGAGCCCGGGGGATCCATTTGAATGCGGCTCCTCACGTAACGGGTTAGCGGCGAATTGCGCGCTGCGGACGTGTGCGCGGAGGAGGGGCGAAGGCGGGCCGGGGCGGGGCGTTGCGGGGCGTGGGCGTGGGCACGGGAGCCACACAGACCTCCTCGGGGTCTCCTGGGAAGGCGCGCCTGGGGCCTGAGACTGGGGCTGCTGTGCCCCGGGAAGAAAGTGGCCGCTGAATAAACGAAAACCTGCTTGTTAGAGGCGCACCGCTCGGAGAGACCGCCTGGGAAGTCGCGCTGTGGAAGACTGGGCTGTAGCGCGTACCGAAGAAGAAACGAATTAAGGAAAGTCCCCTCTACAAATGCAATTTTGTGGAGATAAGTCAATTTTCTGTTAACGAAATAGACTGGCTTTTTTCGTGAGGTTCCCTACACGTACTCTGTTTTCTGTATATTTTTAACTAAAGTTATACTTAATAACAGTTTCTCAGTCGCAGTTCGACGTACTTCATCTTTGGCCAGTTGTTCCCAAAAATCTTTGATAAATTTTGTTACATGATAACACCTCCTCACACAAATTTCCTTTTCATATTGCTTAGATTTTGATGCTCATTTATAATTATTTAACTCTTTTCGAATATTATTTAATTAAAATGATTGGAAGAAGGGCTTTAATTAGTGGTTAAACGATGAGTTTAATATCAGAAAATGGCATCAAATGATTAATTTCACCCCAGAACCGTTTGAATAAGAAGTGACTTTTTTATTATGATCAAATTCATGGCGAGGATTATAAACGTCAAAGCCATGGTACCCCCCGACATACTAGTTGATTCAATTATTAACGCTGAACAGAAAGATGAAGATATTTTCTTTGCGGTAGTCCCCAAACAAGGGGTTAAACAATTTGCAGTCCTTTTCAAAATTATTAATCTACGAAATAACGATTTTTGAATAAACAAATAAAATCTTAAGTACCTTATTCTTTATAAAGCTTGCTTTTAAATTTCTCTGACGGGGAGTTCCAGTTCCTATTCTTATTCCAGTGATTGAGGAAGTATTGACAGTGAATTTGTATTACCTTCGCTTTCTATTTCTTCAGTTTTTCGTTATTTCTTTTCATAATCATTCATCGTTGAAAATCTTATTCATCCTAATCATTGTAACACAGTTCCTATTATCTGTATATATCAGTGTTTACATTCAGTGTTATGTTTCAAAAACACATTATATACTGTACAACAATGTAAAGAAGAATCTCTTTGAGAAAAAAGGCGCTTGACGTAAGATGTAAGCGTTTAATCGCGCGTTATCATTCTTGAAAGTCCGTTATATATTGAAGAATTACATATTCACTCTATTATACAATTATTTGCTAAATTCTGATTAAAACTGGTAGGTACTGCTTAGTAACTACTTTCAAATGTTTCAGTCGATGAACAATTTAATTTCAAGTCAGTATTGTTATCAACTGAATATTATTTTCCCTCAGAAGCAACTTTTGTCTATAATGCATCCAAAGTAATTAAATTATCGTTCCCTCATACCCCCATTGTTGATAGAAGAATTCTGAGAGCTAGTTAAAGAAAAATATAAAAAACGTTCGAAAAATTTAATAAAAAATGTGTATCTATTTCTTTGGGTACATCGGGATGAGTGACTTTTGTTATGCATGTCACGAAGGAACATCGTCATCTTTGTTGCGACGTGGCATGTGGAATGGACTTCTGTTGTCATGACTGGAATTTCGTCGGCTGTGCTGAGAAATTTGCCAGTAGTGTCTCTACAAGGAGAGAAAAACAAAACAAATTCATTGATAAGCTGTGTTTTCCAAATATTTCCTCCTAATATTACTTAGTATTTTTAAGTTGCTTTCCAAAGAGCCTGTTTGGAAGAATGACTAACAGCATTCCAAGCTCACCGAAACTCGCCAACTGCAGAAGCGGCAGGCTCTTCTCTTCCCACGCTTGCCGCGTCGCCGAGCATTATCCGTCCCACGTTCACAGCCGAATGACGTCGGTCTTCCGACGAGCTGTCGTCGTCTCCCGAAACTGTGTTTCCCGATGCGTTCTCTTGTTTTCGCTGGGTGTTGCTCAAATGACGTCCGTAGCAAAAACGGATCTCCCTATTCGGTAACGGAAGTTCAAACGACCGTTTACGTTTTCAGTTTCCCGTATTCTGCTTTCGACAAATGATCACGTTACAGGGACGTAATACCAGGCGGAAGTATCACTAACGACATAATAGATATGACGTGCAAATTCATCACGCTTTTATTTTCTATAGAAATACCAAGGAAATGTATATATCCAAGAAGTCATATTCATTTATCATCATGTTTTTGTTTTGTAGGTAACCCCACATTAACTGGCTTTTGACGCCATACGACTTGATTATCGACATTGCTAATTTAATTTACGGACAATCAATCGAAAATTTCTATACGAGATGAAGCGAGTCGGGGTTTGAGGTTTGTAGAAACAGGACCAGTTGTCCTCCGGAAGAGAAGATAACCATTCGTAGCTCGTTTCAATCAAATTAAAATATGTTTCATGACCAGGAATGTATTCATTAAACCACTGGCGCACCCACGTGAGGTAATGGGGATTTACTCTCACTCATACCCGAGAAGCCGATGACTTCTCAAAATTATAGTTTTTACTAATTTAAAAAGAAAACATATTAACATACATTAATAACTTGTATTTTTTGCTGATTTTATTTTATTTAATTCTCACAAATTATTAAGTTCTTATAAATACACGGTTAGAAAATGTATGATGAAAATATTTGTACTTGATGGTAAATTTTTAAGTGTCTAAACCAAGGTTAAATTGCACCTCCACTTACTAACAAACGTAAATTAACATGGTTTTAATAATTATATTACTACAAAAATTTAAAAGACGTAACTTTGATTTATGTTTTTATATTATTTTTATTTGAAACCTTCTTAACTTCTTTATATGGACAATAACTTTAACTGGTCAACATATTCAATAGTAATGAAAATCATTTACTGTATCTCTAGACTCAGATATAAATAACTGTAAATTATCTATTTAAAATTAAGGAAACCGAAATTTGGTTCGACGCTCTACGTTCAGCTTTGCTCATAATGAAAAATCCTGTTTAAGCCATGCTATAAACCATCACTCTATTTCCAGAATACACATATAATTATGACTTAATATTACAAGTTATGAACATGAAAGCAAAATATACAATACCCAGTAAGAGTGGTATCTGATTGACAATTATGAGAGGTATCGTAGAAACGTATCTTTCATAATCACTTACGCATGTCCCATTTTAACTGTTTTTCCTTTTTATATTTCACTATTACATTTTAATTACATAATCATACTGCACAGTAAACTAATTTCACTTCATAGACCATATGGAGTTTTCATAGGTCTTTAGACATGGAATGTTAGCTATGGCAAGGCATGGCAAACCCTATCCCCCAGACTATATTTATTTCGAATTTAGTTGTATTTAATGCCAGTAAATGAACTTTCTGGACAGAATTCCGTTCAAAGATCTTTCGACTCATGAAGGAGCTTACGACCTCTGATATTACGGAAAGTGGTCCTTCGACACTTTGCCTGCAGGTTTCGATATTTTCACAACTCTTACAACGCGCATTCTTCTCATTTTTAAACCTCGCTCCCTCCCTCTCTCTCTCTCTCTCTCTCTCTCTCTCTCTCACACACACACACACACACACACACACACACTCACTCACTCATTCACGCACGGGCGCATACTCACGCACACAAATACATCTACGCAAGACAACGTTGCTGTAATCGAGAAGTTGCAGAGATACCGTCGTGAGAGTGCATTTCTTCGAGTAATGCGTTCTCAATTGCTTTTTACGTCTCTCGATAATTGCTTTACCCTTCACGTGCCGTTGTCTTTTAGACAAAATTAGCGGAAGAGATGGAGTGAAAATGAACTTGCTCGACCAGATACATCTGTCAAGAAGGACTTCTGTTCACGCTCCTCCCTCACCTGAATTCAGTAAAATGCTTTATTGCTATTGTGCTCGTTTTATTATTTTACTTTCTCGCATTTACTTTGTAAGAAAATAAAGTTATGTGATCGTGCAATGGAAAACTGCGAATTTTCGGCAGAAAAATTTTATTGCGGGGCCCCGGTAACGAAAATGTGGATAAATCCTTTTTCTATATATAGTGAATTACTTCCTCTAACCCGATGTAGCCAGAATCCGTCATTTGTGATCTTTGACACCGAAAAATTGATTGATGGAAAACGTCTGCCTGTCCGTCTGTCCATCCATCCGTCCGCCCATCCATCCGTCCGCCCATCCATCTATACTCAACGCTAGTGCTTAAACCGTTCAGCCTATTTTCTCCAAAATTGATATTCCCCGATCGATTCCAACGAGTTCAAGGCTTTAGGAGTTTCAAACGGATACATTTATTTCTGAGGGTACTTTAATTAAGCCTCAAAAACATTTACAAAATATTCTCAAACCACATTTTTTATTAAACTTTGTTTTCGGATGGTGTAAAGGACGCTTAAGAGAATGTTGAAGTTCTAATTTTTGTAGAAACACCTCATTTGTTTGAAAATTGCCAAAGTGCAGTTTTTGGAGGAATCTTCTTACAAATATAACATTGAAGATAGAAATGTTTTCCTTAATGAAATCTGTTCATTAAAGACAGATCTTGAAATAAGAACAATTCGTACAATTTTTCGAAAATATGAGAAGTTTATGCGTAATTTTGCGCGAAATACACAACCTCGCTAATCCGAAATGTCGGATAATCCGAACAAAATTTGTGATGGAAGAAAAATAAATAAAATGCTTATTTATAGTGTAAAGATTTCATAATTACTGTAGAACCGAAAAACTATTTATTGAAACACAAGTCGAAATGAAACCTTTTTACACTGGTAACTATGGTGTATATCACAGGTTTATGTAGCACTCATTTTCACTTAGAGGAACTTCCAAAACCGGTTATCTTTTCCCGTAAAGAAACTGAATCTGCTTGATGATGGGATGTGATGATGTGTTGATGCGATCTCTACGCTACGTTGCAATTTTCTCACATCGCACGCTACGTTGCATTGTCTGCTAATCCTAAAGATGTATTTATATATGTACCGTAACTTTTTTTCGAATAATCCGAATAGACCACGCTCCCGATTAGTTCGGATTACTGGGGTTCTACTGTAGGCAATTTTTAAATTAAAGTTTTGTCCCCCTAAAACGGCACTAATTTTTTTAAATTTTCTCCTCGTATGTAGTAAGGGACGGTAAAAATATGGTGATTATCCCATTTACGTCGAACTCTTCGTATTTTCAAAAATTATAAAAAGTTAACATTTCAAAATTACAAAAATTAAAGAAATAGATATTTGCCGTACACAGTCGTTTTCTAAAAAAATCAGTTCTTTAAAAAGCTCATGAACAATTTATTGAAAAAAACAGTAGTTTTCGCGTAATTTGGGCTTCAAATAATGCAATTAAAAAAAACATTTTGCCAAAAATTGCTACAAATTTTTACTTCACATTTTTATCCACGGATAGAAGAATAGCCGCCTAAAAGAATGGCGCGTGTCTCATATTGGTTGAACTCTCTAATTTTTCGAAAACTGCAAATTTAGAAGTAATGCGAGAAAATATGTGCTGTTGTCGCACCACTAGTTCTTTTATGTAAATCTTTTGTTTAGTAATCTAGAAGTCTTCAGTTCACAATTTGGAAAATGGGGAGGAACTTCCTATCAAAATCGAAAATATTTTGACCTATACCTCGAAATTTCGGGAAATTAATTCCTTTCAGTGTCCTAATACAAAAAAATAGTGAAGTAGAAATTAACTCAGATGCTAAGAATTAACTCAAATGCTAAGTTCGGCAGTTCATTTGTAAGATTTACAAGTGGTACTCCGTATTTAACTCACATGCATTTTATCGTAGATTTTATCTCAGTGAGTTCAAAAACGCTTAAGGGCTGGTTATCTACTCTAGCCACATTCAGAGCCAAGACATTCAAAATCAAATATCTTTTTATACGTGGGCTTTTCTTTGTCTGCTTAGACGTTTGCGGAAAATAGAGTTGCTCACAATCAAAAGCGAAACGTGCTCCGTAAATCGAAAACACCAAGTACAGTAATAACACTATCTCGCAGATACGAGCAACCTTGAGAATTCTGCAAGGGGAGAGTGACGCGCATGTTTTTTCCATCAATTGCCCGGTCGAGCAGTTCCGATAATTTACAGGTCCTGGTATTCACCTCCGCAAGCATTGCAGGGTCAAGGGACTCAACGGTCACGTGAAGGACATCAAGGAAATATACGAGTATTGTTCTGCGACGTTATAGCGCCAAACAGGTTGGGAAGTGGATCATAAACTCATTTACACTAATGGTGGCGACATATGAGTAACGGCATAGATAGCACGTCAGATGTGACTGGTAATTTTAGAATCGGCGTTAAGACTGGTGAGGTGTTGATATTATTTTTTTCTTGGTCAACGTTCTGAAAGGCGGGGAGTTTTATGGAATTAAAAGGTATTAGTCATATTTAGAATGATAACACCTAACGGTATGCCTAACAATAGTCATGGTGGTACAAATCAAGAAATTGAAAAGAGATAGCGAAGCCAATCACACTACAAACAAACACACAAACTATCATCAAGCTCCTGCAAAATATTTTTTTTAAACTTATTAAACATTTTCTACTTACTTAAGGAAGTTATTTGCTTTTCTTAATTTGTACATTACAAAAATATATACATACACTGAGTTTGTATTTTACATTAATTATTTCCATTAAAGCAGTAGGTATTAAAGCATTACTTCAATTTCTTGCATTTAACCTATGCTTTTATTTTACATGATAACAGAAATGTATGTACGTATTTCATACTTGTACTATTGCGTTGGCTAAGGAACATTTTAACATCTAATGGTAAAAATATCTTAATCGTCTTCCGTCTTTAAATTAAATATTCCCTTTCCTCTTTGTATATTGTACACTGCCATATTACATGATTTAGATCGCGAGTATAGTATCCACATGGGCATGTTGGATCAGATGTCAATTTAACTCTAAATAATAAAGAGAATTAACTATCATGATCAGCTCTACCTCGGTTCGCCATTGAAGCAAAATCTCTCTCAATAGATTTCCCATGAAACCAAGCTCTCTCTGCTTCTTTATAAAACGATGTAAAATATTTCTTGCCTTTGGTGTTAGCTGCTTGCTTAATACCTATGATCATTTCCTTTCTAGCTTTCTGCTCTTAAAAATATTATAAAAGTCAGTATGAGGTAATTTTAGTTTTGAAGGTATATTAGATGCAGCATTTTTGGCAACACGTCAGCCATTTCATTTCCAATAATACCTTTGTGAGCAGGTATCCATGTAATATTAACCTTAAAATTACTATCTGCATGAAATTTCTTTAGCTTCTTTTTTATCTCTAGGTAGAAATTATATTTACTACCATTTTTTCTAAAGTTAATAGCACACTAAGACAGTCAGTATAAATATCAACATTTCTGTCTCTGTATCCCAAAGCTATGTCCATTGCATCTCCAATGGCTATACACTCTGCTGTAAAACTCCTGCAATGCAGTTCCAACTGCTTTGGCAACCTTAACGTTGCTTCTATAAGTGAAAATGGACATAGCTTGTGAATTGAGTTTTGAATTTTGAAATAATTCATTAGGATTCTTTGCTTCTACTAACAATTTTCCATAGTCTTTGTCTTTGTCTACCTTGTACAATATTTTCTCATAATTAAATTAATATATTGAAAATTTTTTATCAGCAAAAACTATTTTATCTAGACATATTACATTTTTATCCCGCAAAAGATGTGTATGTATGTGGAACGAATCACCAGTGACGGTAGTGTATACTTATGAATACTATTATGTGCGAATATAGCACGTTGTAAGGTGAATAGCTTTATGAAAAGTTTTTTTTAATGTCCTGATGGAGGGTGTCTAAAAGACTGAAACGTATTTTTTTTTAAATATATTCAATTTTAAACCTGATCTAATTCCAAGAACGGTCCCACCGTATACTCATTGTATTATTGAAAGTTCGAATGAAATATAGGTCCGAAGTAATATTTGTTACATTTATATTCCTTTTTTTATTTGACCTGTCATTTAAATATTTATTATTGCTTATTTTTCGTTTCTTTCCCTTAAATCCTATCCTTTCTAATCTTCTTTTTTTATGGATGTTTATTTCTTTTCCTTTGGGGAATTTCTTTATATTGTTTACGTACATCAAATTCAAGAATGTTCTCCTTGCTCCAGTACCACTGAAAATGAGTCATTATAACCAGACAGTCCTAGATGACTGATTGCAATAATATAACTAATAGACAGCATTTAGATTTTTATCAAACGAACCTTTGAAAAAGTTCGATAGGACATTTCTTCAAAATATGATGGAAAACTCATTGGCGAGAACCATTGACACCAAAACATTTGCTTCTCCTCAAGAAACTAGATGTTCAAACAATAATATTCATCGTAATTACGGTGGCAGTTGTGTTCCCCGTGCTCACTCCGGCGAATAAGCACATACTGCAACGGTAAGAATGAAAGGTAAAAAGAGAATAACATGCTTATCTGCTTCCCTTCTTTCAATTTTTATTCCGTCGTCATAGCTAGTTACCCACGCAATCTCACTAGATCTGCCTCGCAGCGGTTTCACTTGCATGGCCACGTCAGAGCCACGATTCCAGGTTGAAGGCTCTTGCTTTTATTCTGTGGTCATCTTTAAGCTGTGAGTGGCTGCGGAGAACAGAAACTATTTAGGAAATGTGAAACTTTTCTTTTAACAAAGATTAATGATTAAAACACTCCTACGTACGAAGTAGTTGGCAACAGTGAAATATCAGGATGACTTTAATTTCCGGGTACAATTTTTTTCTCAGAGAAAAAAAGGTTCGTTAGTTTTAAATTAAACTAATAAACAGCTATGTTGGCTAGGCTATCCGGGACGAGCCGCGTCAATGTCATGGTGGCTAAAGTTTCGGCCAGCGTATTGTGACCTTCTTCAGAGCGTACTGCTGATACACAGAGCGTACTGCTAATACACTGCTAAGCAGAGACGTATTGACAGCAAGCAGAGACTTCTCGTAAAAGTAGAGTATTGCTGCAACTGACGGAGAATAACGTTATGTGATAACAAATCGTCAAGAAAATTTCTTTTTTAATGGCAATATTCTTAAATTTTAAATGGCAGCTACGTATTCCTAATTAAGTAATGTATGTCAGTATGCGTTATTTTAGAATAACAGAAAAGAAAGCAGAAGGCGTCAATACGTTTTATACAGTTTTCGTTATCACATGAATTACGTATTTAAAGGCAAAAGTAGTCTGCTTTAAAAAAATATATATTCCAAAGATATCGGCTTAGCAGTATCATCAATTCCTCTAACCAAGGAAGTTAAATAATATAATAATAAAATAATAATAATAATAATAATAATAATAATAATAATAATAATAATAATAATTTGGCTCTTGTCTACAAACAACTATTTTACAAATATTTTTTCCAAGAAATGGATGGAATTTTTACGTAATCACGTCATTTACTTTTATTAACTTTTGAAAATCATTGTTGCAAAACCACATTTTTCTTTTCCATTCTTTGAGCACAAATTGATTAAATGTGAATACATTTTAATGGCTAGCACTCTTTTCCATAGACGTGATAAATGAAGCATCACTCTCGGTTACCCAAATTTTACAGTCGAACAAATAAAATATCTTGCAACTACACATGGCCAAAAATGATGTACTTTTAAATATAAGAGGATTCTAAGGATCTATACCAAAATGCACATTATTTATGCAAACATAGTATTCGAAATATTAGAAGTAGGTCAACTTTGGGTCTTAAAAATAACATTTTCATTACTTGGAAGACATTCATTATGGAATAAATTGTTGCTTACTAACATCAGTGAAATTAGAGAGGCAGTACTGCCTAGAGACATCGGTATTGGTGCTGCGACTTGAAGAAAAGCGTCAAATTATTAACATTTATATAATGGAGAAAAACGTGCAATCGACAATGTGACATATTACTTTCTCTCCCTTGTTTCGTGAGAAGAGAAAGTATTGTATTCGTGCGAATTTTTATACTTGTTATACAGTAGTCCACGGAACTGAAAATTTAAATTAAACTGAAATGGACACAGCGCAAAAACAAGAAATACTGGCTCGAAAAACGAATGGAGACTCAACAGTCATTAAAACAGTGTGTAATGAATTCTTGATAACAGCTTTGCATCGTGAAAACATAAAATACGACAATGTTGTATCGCATGAAGCAATGGCTAATGTAAAACCAACAGTCATATCTAAAGGAATAACTTGTGATAAAATTTATTGTCCAATAGATAAGTTTCAAATTTTTTTTGGAATGGCTTTGCTATCGCTGGGACAACAATTCTTTCTGACAATAAAGCATCCCACCCTTTTTTCTCGTATGTGCCTTAACTAGGAAATTAATTATTACTATACAGGACTGAATTATTTTATGTTTTATTTTTGATTGAAAAACATTATGTAGGCAGAAATCACATGTCATTACCTCTAACTAACTTGAAAATTAGTCCGACCTAGGATAATAAAATCTGTTTTGAATTAGACCTAAAAATCTTATTCCAATCAGTCTGACGAAATAAAAAAATATTAACAAAATTATTTTGCCTCAAAAAATTAAATCAGTGAAGTTTAAAATATTGAAGTAGAGTAGTACAATGTACGTCTTTACGTTATGAAATAAATTCCAAAGACAGACTCATGCCACAAGCAATATGCCAACTAAGAATCGACTACAACACTCAAAAATGTGCCATTCAGTGCCACTAATATGCACAATACACTTGACACATATTGTCCCGATATGTACTATATACCCTGTTTTTGAACTCCAAAGAGAGCAAGTAAAAAATAAAATTCCAAAATTCGAATTAGCGATCATGTGACGTCTATTTTTAATAATGACAGTTACGAGAAGAATATATTTATTGAATTCAAATAATTATTCAGACGCTCTTGTGTTATTGTTACCCTTAGTAACTCACTTGCTCACATGGAAAGTAAGTAAAACAGAAATTCGGGAAAGTAGTTATTTTCGTAACTAATACATAAAGTGAATCACTGACTTCGAATGAAAAGTTGACGGAGAAGGTGTTAATAGCAACCGAGTCTGGGGGTTTCGAAATGAATTCGCCAAAGACACTTTCGTATGAGTTGCATATATTGTTTATAAAAATCTTTAAAAAAAAGTCCCCAATTTTTTTATTTTATTTTTTTGTAAGGATAGAGCAAACGACGCTTAAAAATGGCCCAGGACTAATTTTCATTTATATCTCTGAAATTTCGAAAATTGTAAAAGTTGGAAATGATGCGAGAACGTATGCTGTAGTAGCACCACTTGTTTTCAATTTCAGAACTTTTCCTTCAGAAGCAAACTTTTAAATTTCTCTTTGAAATCTATCAAATTGTGACGTATAATTATCCTGAAGAAACCTTCAACAATTCTAATAAAACATATTGTTCGTGGGTTGCAATAGTGGCACAACTCAAAAAGTCAAGTGTTGAGATAAATGAGTTTGAAGTTTTCACCTTGTATTAAAATGCATCATTGTTGCATTCACACTTCTGCCATTAGTTGGAGGAATACTGTACTATAAAATTTGCTGCTGGAAGGTAGACCAATGTGCAATTCTGGAGAGTGCATTAACTCAAAATTCGTATTATTTGAGTTGTGCCATTATTGCAGCCAACGAACGATATATTGATGCCGTTTCCTTGAAGACGAATTTAAAGGCAAGAAACATTTCTTTCCTTTCGTTGGTAGGTTGTTAGTGCTTGCGGACGCGTCAGATTATAAGATCATACGTCCCGTAAGTGTAGTGCATGTTGTTTTCCCTTTGGAGGTGGCGGTGATCTTAGATGGTGAGGCGGCGATCACCTAGTGAATGATCGGGGAAACCACGGAAAACTACCGATCAAAGCAGCCGGTAGCTACAATTTTCCAGACAGCTGCTGAACACGACCTAGCTCGGTCGCTAGCGTCGAAAATCCTACCAGCGTCGGGACTCGAACCTAGGACCTGCCGGTCAGAGGCCCTGGAGGGACGTCAGTTAATGCCTCTTCCGCCCGTCCTATCGCGGTCTAGCCTTCTTCTGTTCTCGCATCGGGGAAGCGCGCGCGGTCCGTCGGAACGCCTCCCGTGCCGTCGCTCTCCTTGGCCTCGGCGTCGCCGGAGCGCTCCCGCGAAAATTGGCGTGGCCCCTCCCACGCACGCGGTTCCGCCGGGGGCGCCGCGCTGATACTGCGCACGGAACCCGCTGCGGCAACGGAAGCGCGAACGGGCCGCCAGAGGGCGCGGGAGGGGCGGCCGCGTGGCGGCGAGGAAGAGGAACCGCGTCTGGAAGCCACATCTCGCTCTCGACCGCACTTTCAATGGAAGAGCCCTTTGCGGACGCCCCTTTCGCCGGGTCTAGAAGTCTGGTCGATGAAAGTCGGGTGATTGATCATGTGCGCTAACTGCTCTGGTCATTAGACGGGAATGTGTAGTGGATGTTGAATCTCGTGGAGTGGCACCAGGGCGAATATCCGAGCAGTACCCGAACAAATAGGCCACGGAACAGATCTTACCTTCCTCTTCCTTGTCCTCACACCTCATACTTAGGTATACACACACTTACACTTACATGCACTACACTACAAGATATACAGGGAGACAGGTCGGGAGCTTAGAACTTGACTCGGCTGGGGCCGTGCTCCCGTGGGGTGATAACTGGAGAGGGAAATCCGCCGCTTGACGAGTGTATATCGACGCTGGATCTCCCCATTCAGCGGAGGAATATAATCGCCACCTCCCGAGGAAAAAGCATGCACTACACTTATGGGACTAATGAGATTAGCGGTTGACGTGCCCGGAATCACAAATCAATCGAGATCTTCTCTGCTAGACCGGCTGATGTGGCTAAGGACATCAACTGATGTCAGTGCATTGCCTCTGGGATTTATCCTCCTCTGCCATATCCTTTCCTCACCCCTTACTTACTTACTTACTTACACACACACACCCACATACGCTGACATGCACTACACAACCACTCATATCGGGAGAACATAGCTTGTCGTGGCTGGAGTGGTATCCGCTAGAAGAGACACCTGGATAGGGAAAACTTCGCCATTGTTGGGACTCGATCCCTAGGGCCTTCCAATCAAAGATGAACTCCCAAGAAAAGAGGTACAAAAGTAACAGCCTAGCAATCGACGCTAGTGGAATTTATGATGGGCAAAGCGAGATCGCAGCGGATTTTCTTGGGTTCTTCCCGCTCCTCCCGCCTCTCATTTAACCATTGCTACATCATAATTCCATCCCTCATAATCGCTCAATCTTTAAACAATTGATCTCAGCTTTAAGGCCGGAAAGGCTTACTCTTTGTGCATAAATGATCGTACACTACTACGTTACAAGCTAAATGGCAGTTAGTACGACACACAAGACAATAAATGTTTTGACGGCCTGTAAACTGGAAGTAGAATGTGATCGCACAGTCGAAGTAATGAAGGGAAATCAAGTAATTATTAATAGATTACCAACCTTCAATGAAACTCGGTGTAGCGCTAATAAGCATGAAAGCATGTTTATTTCTAAGTAAGAAGTTGCCAGAACGTCGTGGGTGGGAAAAATTGACTGCAACCGCACAGAAAGTAGTGACTCGGGAGATTGAGACACCGGTAACCTAACTTTTTATCCATCGAGGTGCTCATCTGTCACTTTGCATACGTAATATAGATCACCAAGAAAATATTTTTGTGATTCAGAAAGGCTATTAGAATTCACAAGGGTGTTTTACTACATGTTCAGAATCTCAAAAGCATCTGACTCCCAGTGTAGTATTTACGATCATTAGGAACAATAGGGCATCCCATCGTGAACACGTGACTAGCAGATAAGTACGTAGCCCTTCCGTATTCAATGACCAATCCCGTCACTTCCGGAAATACGATTTGGCTTTGCAATGGACTTTGAAGGAGAAAGACGTGACTAAACACACGCCATACTAACAATGAGAATTTGAATGTTCAATACTTTCAGTTAATTCAGTGAAATTTCTTTAATACTAAGGATAATACCAATTTAATTAATAATATTTTTTCGTATATCCTTCTTCTTTGGTTGTCTTCTTGCGTAGTATTTTGACAGGTTGGTCTGCTTCAATCTTAGGTTATAGAAACCACATTTCATACGTCTCATATAGAAAACATATTCATTTATTTACACTCTTGAAACCAATTGTTACATAAGTGTAACTACTGTCTATAACGTAAGTTGTAATTAATAATACGAAAGGGGAAAATTACAAGGTGTGTTAATTCAATAGTGTAAATTCTTGCTTTGTAACACTTTTGGAAGTATTTACGAACTGAAAGCCTATGTACCGAGAATAAAATATTATTGTCTGCAAGCAAGGCCTGCATTTTAATATGGTATTAGCTTTGAACTGGCGCATCACAGATATTGCTCACGTCGAATTAGGTCTCTTACAAGCTTTCACATGTCCCTCTTACTAATAATATTGTATTTTATTTGATTTTTTTAGTTCTTTCTACTTTCATTTTGAGCTCGGTACAAAGTGTAAATATTTCATTCTCCTTAACTTATTTTTATTTCTAGTAGTTAATATATTATTTTCTTTAACGTATCAGTAATTTTCGTACATTTAAATTTATTATATATGTGAAGTTTTGCCTCTGTAGATCTAGCTGTTTATTTCTGAGTACTGGAGATCAAATCCCGGGCACTATATGAAAAATGTATGAGTATCAAGGGGGGTGCGTCATAGATTTTCGCTGTGCTCTTTGGTTTTTCCTGTTTCTCACTCTACTCCCTATTTGCACGCTCATTAGTCAGCACATCGTCTTCATCAACAGCATCAGACCATTGCAAGACACGTGGCATGCCTTGAAGACCAGACGACGACCGCGTTGAGATTCTCACAACACCAAGAATGTCATCATGCCGCAAATCAAGGCATAAACAAACGAAAAAATAATAAATATATTCATTTTCACCTCATAGATTCAATGAAAATTTAGAGGTCATTCTAGCAATTTAGTTGCACGGCAATAATGCATTAGGAAGGGCACTAGAAAATATAGGAATATACAAAAATGGTATTTCTTTTTAAATTAGAATTAGGTCTTTTGTTTATAATTTGAGTTCACTCCATGTTAACATTTGTAAACCATATTGCTATTTTAGCGCGAAAACATATGCATTTGGTTCCATCTTTGGGGTAACTATTGAATTCATTGCTACTAATATCTAATTTAGTAAGAAATAGAAATCCTCTGACAATTCTCACGCTATCCGTAATCGTGATGCCTTATCCAATCATAGCAATTCGTATTCGTTTATCTTGGGCACGACATAAATTATAAATGTGTTTGTGGCCCTTCTCGTATTGAGCCCTGCGGCGCACATGAGTGTCAAAAACAGTTGCTAGTGTTGAGTGCGCAAGTGATGTAAAATTCAAAGCCGTCCCACAAGACAGTTCATGTCGGGGCTATAATGTGCACATTTCCTGAAAATAGAAATAAAAACAACAACGTAATGCAAATCTGTCCGCGTATGGTGTGGTATGCACTTGTGGTGTCTCACACAGTGAACGTTGCTCAATGGCTTGCAATGCACCAGCCGGCGAAGGTGGCTCACGGCATCAACTGATGTCACATTTCAGTCTGACCGGGAGGCCTTAGGTTAGAGTCCCGGCGGTGCCAGGGTTTTCGACGCTAGCTTGATAGCTAGGTGGAATTCAACCGCTGTCTGGAGGAGAATTATAGCGAATTGCTGCTCTGATCAGTAGTTTCCGTGGTTTCTTCGATCAAGACCAGTCGTATGCCGGAGCAATAGCTTAACAAACGGACCACGGACAGCGCGCTATCTTTACTCCCTCTTTCTTGTCCTATTATCATTCCTTACTTCAAATCAATTACACCTACATGCACTACACTATCACACATGTAGGGCGAGCAATCGGGCTTGTCCCGGTTGGGGTGGTGCCCTGCTGGATGGAGACACTTTGTTGGGGAAACCTGTAAAAAGTGTAGGTCGGCGGCGGATCTATCTACAAAGTATCCAGTGGGGGATAAACACAGCCACTTAAGATGAAATAAACA
The DNA here is from genome assembly GCA_038098605.1 of Gryllus longicercus. NCBI lineage: Eukaryota > Metazoa > Arthropoda > Insecta > Orthoptera > Gryllidae > Gryllus > Gryllus longicercus. The sequence continues at coordinate 761,815 of JAZDUA010000198.1, forward strand.
TGCACTACTCTTATGTGACCAATTTCCTTATTAGTTGACGCGCCGGGTTGGTTGATTAGTGATTTCAGGGCCGTCAACTGCTAAGGCATTAGTCCCAGAAGTGTAGTGCACGTTTTTCCTCCGGAGGTGGCAGTGATAGAGCTGGAGAGCGCTGGATGAGGCCGCTGGATGGCGAGATCTGGCGCCGACGTACCGTGGACTAGTGGGGTTTTCTCCTACCCAGGTATCTCCCACCAACGGTGCACCGCCCCAGCCGATACAAACTAGAAGCTCCCGACCGGTCTCTCGGCATTTGCGGTAGTGTAGTGCATGTTAGTGTAAGTAAGGGGTTGGACAGGGCAAGGAAAGTGAAGGAAAGATCGCGCGTGATCCATGGCCCGTTTGTTAGGGTACTGCTTTGTCATTCTCCGGTTGTTGATGGGAGAAACCACGGAAAACTACCAACCAGAGCAGCCGGCCGCTAGAATTCTCCTCCAGACTGGGACTGAACTCGAAATGTCTGCCGTTGTCGGAACTCGAACTCAGGACCTCCAAGTCATAGGTACCGCACTGCCATCAGCTGATGCTCTGAACCACCTCACCCATAAACACGAAATAATCGATCAATCGGGTTGCACCAAAACCCACCAATTGACATATGAATAGGGATGGGCCCAGCGCCCGAGACCTTCCAGCGCGATGGGCCACACGACGCGACTCCATGCAGCCTCTGCTCCGCCGGGCGCCGCGCCGCGCCGCACCGCGCCGCGCCGCGCCGCGCGGGGCGTGTTGGCGGGGTTGGTTCATGCTCGCCCGCGCGGCGCGAGGCTGCACTAACAAGCCCGTAATACCGTGGGCACGAGCGCGCGGCTTGCCGGGTGACGGGCGGCCGTAACGACGCGTGAGCGTGCGCTGGGAGCGTGGCTGCGTGGCGTGGCGTGGAGGGGCGCGGAGGGGCGGGGCCTCTTCGCGAGGGCGCCGGCCGATGCCCCGAACGTTCGCTACGCGGCGCATCGAGCTTCAAGAGCGTCAAGGCGGCTCCACACATGCGGCATCCGGGGAAACCCGAGCAACCGCTCGCCGAATCCCGAGTAATGTGGACGGGTTGCTTGCGATTCGGCGAGCGCCGAACGTTCGGTATTCGCCCTACCCACCGCGTTTCGGTCTTTAGAACACATCAAAGCAAGCGAACATTCGCCGAACACATCAGCTGTTCGGGATTGGGCGAGCAGTAGATATTGCTTACGATTTATCTCCCTCATCGTGCTTCAGGGATGTTGTCACGTTCTTCAATGTCTTTATATTTGTTGGTTTTGTTTGGCTCAAAGTCTTGAATCACATTGTGCGTATCAACTCGAATACTCTGTCTACTGTTACCACTTTAACTTCACTTTTTCACATTTATCACGCTCAAATTTCATGCAGATGTCATTACTGAATTAATTTACTGCATACATTTTCGAGAGAATCGCTCAATTCCTTGCATACTGTTTAAGAGCATCAATGTAAAACAAATGCTTACTAGACTTTCAGCTCCTTAGCGCTTGTAACGGAAGTCAGGTTTCTAGAGAGTGTGATCAAATTAAACCAAACACCTGAGGGAATAGCAAATCTCCTTGAAAAATCTCCCTGTAAATCCGAAAATGTCTTACTTCTACATCATCCTGTACGCTGAGTATGAAGTAACCTGGCACCCCATGTCTACATATTAACCCTATAAATCTAGTAAGAGTGTAGTAGTAATCTAGTGGTCAAAAAGTGTAGAATGAATCGACTAATCTTAAGAGCCTTCGGTTTCCAGCTGTGATGTACACAGTGAATGGCCTTCTGGGAGTGCAATACTTGCTACGATTGTCTTGGGGTTTGTCACCTATTGTCAACTACGTCACCATTTGACATTGTTTTGTAAGTCTCTCAATCTATTGAGGTTGCATGTCATCATCTTAAATACTTACTATCAATTTCCTCATGGTCGGCTGTCATTCGTTTGTTGACCCTCTCATATGTCGTAGAGTGCAATCCTATATCGCTATTTAACCTGTTATCAATGATTTTTGTGTCGTAATTTGCTTCGTCATTGTCGGTATCGTCGACGCCGATGGAAATAAGCGTATCATTTGTGACGCCACTGTCGGCTGCTGAATTGAGGATGTCGCGCGTTATCGAGATGCAGTAGCCTTCAGAAGTAGCTACATATGTAGGACCGAAATTTCCATTCAATTGAATTGGAATTCATTATGGAATGAGCAGCGGGTCATCGTTCTTGGTCTCTCGCCTACCTTTGTTATTTTAAAGTTCGCGGAAAGAAGTCGACCCCTACAGTTTTAATGTGCAATGTTTCTGAATTTAAAGCGTTATTTAACAACTTGCGGCTCTACAAAGTGAAAGTATAACGGCGTTTACTCCTTCCGTTTTCGTCTTAATTTTCTACTCACACAAATACGGCAAATGATACCTCACTGAAGATTTCTATTGCCCGAAATATTTAGTGGCCTGACGTGGTCAAAGATCTCATTCAATTCTATGAACGGGACGACAACACAGAAAAGTTTTCCTGTTTACTCTCATAAAAGTGGCAAAACAACTAAATATGTTAGCCTATTTTCAAAAAATATGTGCTCAATAGAATGGATTCAAAATCTACAGTCAAACAGGGAATACATTGAACATTCCTAATTATTCTGCTGAAACTCTAATAAAATCTCTCGCTTTGAAAAACAAGCGACTCAGTCCCTCTTTTCGTGTCAGCTTACCTTTTAGTGATGGCAATAATCATCTTATTTGTTTTCTATAAGTAAATGTTCGTCAGTATTCTTGGTATTGATTCCTTTTATGCCCGACAACATGTGAGCCTCTTCCAGATAAAAACGTTCTTATAGGATCTTAGTAAAAAATATAGGACGTTTATATCTCTGGTACAAAACAATGATTATGACTAACGATCCCTCTTGGCAAGTAGAGATTTATGTTCCCGGGTCCAGTATCAACGGAAAAAAGTTTATTACAAAGTGGAAAATTATTATAAAGCACATACACATTATAATATCACATTCGGGTATTTATTAGTAGTATTAGTTAATAATAGTATTAATATTATTATGATTATTATATGAGAACATTTGGATCTCATATGCTGGTGGTATTCTCTGCATCTCTACCGCTTTTCCAATTGGTGTTATGCATAGCACTTTGCGTAGTGTGTGCGGAGTAGGTTCTCCTAATAGCGCAACTTTCCGTACTTGCCTCATACAGAGCAATTCTTTCGGATATTTCTGTTTACGTTTCCTAATTATTCACAGTCCACATGCAACAATAGGGAGGGAGGCATGTTTGTGTTTTACATTCTGACTATTCTCAAGGACTTCCTAATTTCTTAATTTTCCTTTGACTAAAACGTTCGCATCTTCCGGCAACGCAACATATAGAAATAAACGCTTCTTTTTACTGTAATATATTATATCTGGACGGTTTGCTATGATAAAGCGAACGCTGATAAGAGGCTTGTCGTCCAGCACTGTAACATCCTTCTTTTCAGTTACCTTTTGTGCTTCATTTTATTTGAAATTTTCTGTTTCTGACTTATCCAGATTGTTTGTAATTCCCCAGTGAAGATAGCTTACTACTTTAATATGTCGTTGCGTGTACTGTGTAGACTAGTGTAATGTACCCAACTACAATATACTTATTTTTAATGCCGCATTCTGGATCGGCTGACAACATTTATTTAAAGTGTAGGCTTTGGGCAACACCGCTAGTTCAGAACTTGGTCCTGGGCACGCATAAGAAAGGTTTAAATTTCTCCTTTCCGTCCTGAGCTTCTCAACTAAGTGACCAACACTTCTTTACCAATATTTTTCTTATTTATATATTAGAGAGTGAATATAATTTATTTAATATATTTTCTCTTCTGTCATTCCCTTACTTCTTTCCTGTTTCATCTTCACTAACATGACTTCATGGGATCGTAAGTAATTGTTAGCAATTTCATTTTCCTTCCTAATTAAAGTATGCTTAGCTTATCTTATTATTGCCTCTTCATGTATTTTTTTAATATCTCACAAAGTATTTTAAAGTGTAGAACAATACATTCATTTAGCTACCAACATTGCCACAGCTACGCTGTGACCGAAATATTTGCTCAGAATTTAATAAAACAAATAACTAATTTCAAGAAAATAAATCTTTTGATATGTTGTGTAGACTTAACTCCCAACCCATCGGGGTAAATATGAAGAAATAACTAGAAACTTTTAGCACATTTTTACCTTCTTGAACTGTTGTAAAAATTGCATGCTATTCAAAGATAGGATCTCATCACTAGGGATATACTTAACGCACTAAATCCAACCGTTAAGAGCAAAAAACATCACTAATCCCCATATTGCATGTAGCCACGTGCGTTTCATGTATGTGTTATTCCTTTATGTTGCTCCATAATAGATGCGTGATTATCATTTATGTGTACTTGTGACAACAAATTCATGTTTTATAATTTAGAAGAGGCAGTTTATAACACAACTGATAAATATAAGACGGAACCAAGAAATATCAGTCAACCTGCAATCATTGCATCCATTTCTATGTTCTGCAGAATCACAATATCTTAACCGCTCATGCTGCGGTTTACTAGTCATTCATTTTGAACATATAGTTAGGAGTTGTCGCAATCTCTCCGTAATATCTTATAGCCTGGAAATATAATGTGAAGTTGTACCTTGCGTGTGCGTTTTGTCGTTAAATTTCTAATGTAAAGTAACTCCTAGTGTATAAGGTCAAGACAATACAAATGTGTTTTTTATAAATCTATTACTTTCTCACTTACTTCTGTGATCTAAACTAAAGGGTAAATTTAACGAAGTAGATAGCATGTTTGTGCTAATGTTACGTATGGCTAATGTTAGGAGTATCCGGTTAAAGCGCATTACTCGGGACGTGAGAATTCGAAAATATATGAATGAGCATTCTTTTCGGAATTCATTGGGCATGTTGGTTGGTATCAGCCACAGTGTGTTGGCTGAAGTAGTTCGAGTGTGAGGTTTCTTATGTGCTTGCAAGACGTGCTTTTGCATAAAATGCGTTGCAAATTATGCGTTGCACTCGCTCAAGGCTGTTTTATGTAAATGGCGATGTTCGATAACAAGCGCCTCGCCGCCAACCGAATATCACGTGCCCAGGGCATTCTTGTCACCGTAAGGTATTTCACCTACCCTAGCGACCTTGTGTTGGTTACTGTCTACTGAAGTCCAAAGTATATTTCAAAGCTATCCCTACTTCGAACTTTATCAATCCAATTTGGATAATTTGAAAATTAACAGGCTTCTTTGGGAATGATGCAGATTACAATTTATCCCTAACATATACAACAAAATTCAGTTAAACATGTAATGAATCTTCAGTCATATCTCTCTTCGATTGCACACGAGGTTGAATACATTTACAGCAATTAACCCTAATGATAGAAAGTGAATGTGACTTGATAATGCCTCGTATACTGTCACCTCTAATTCTCGAAATTTTGAACCTAGCAAACCACTAAATGGTTTGAGGATTTTTTGTTTTATTGTTATTATGAATGTACGTTTTTGAAATGATGAATCTGCATTTGAAATCGAGGACGTTAGCTGAATTGCGTAATTACGCACCGACGTTGAACAACTCGAGACACCACGGATTCCTGAATGGGTGACCGCCTGGGAACAGTGATTACTAACGACTTTGAGCCGGGCGATCCCAACGGCCTGGCCGAAGGGATAAAAGGGAAAGACTGCGACGTTACGTGATAAAAGACGAAATTTATGGGAGGATTGCTCCATAGGTATGCAGCATTTTGAGTATTTATCTTTAATTCGAATTACTGTTCTTTTTCCTAAAGAGACTATGACATTGAATAATTGTGCAGTTAAGCGTGTGTTTCCTGTGAGGTCATCGGCATGGCGAGGGTGACGGACGTCGCGTCGACGCTTTCGCTGAAGGCCGCCGGTTCGTAGCCCGCTGCAGGCCATCGGCACATCCACACACGTGCCCCGCCGCTCCCGTCGCACTTCCGCTTGCATAGGTAAACAACGGAGATTTACAAGCAAGATAGACGGCCTCTGGAAATCATAATACGCGTAGGCTGTTTTGGAAAACACACCTCATGTGTCACTGTCTCGAGGAAACGTTGAACTCCTCGATTAAAGCAAATGCGCGTATTTGCTTATAGCTTGTCGTTTTAAAAACGCTTGAATGTGAATGTCGCTTGACTCTTGCTTTCTGTTGCACTACTCCTTTGTTCTCCGGAAGGCGGGACTTCTCTCTTCATAGGTTCACTCTCGCCCTGGCTACTGAAAAACGTTTTCATTTTTACCTGCTTTCGCTGTCTCGTTCTCTCTTTTCTCCGGCGCCCTCTCCCCGTCTTGCTTCCTCTCGAAAAGTGTGTGACCTTGGCCCCCGTCGGCGACACCTGTTTCACTGAACCACGCACCATGGGCGGCGAGTGGCCAACGGTACATCTCACCTCTAGCATACATACTAAACGGAAGGCGCCGCGGCTCTGTGGGTCGTCAGGCGCGTGCGGGACGCCACCACCGCCCGTTGCCTCTGACGCACGCTGCAGAAATCCAGCCCTTGCATCGCGCACTCTCGCTCCCAAATCGTTCACTTCGCCGTGCGAAATAATCTTGAGGACTCTTGTGCGGGGAGATTACAACCAAACGAAACTCAATACGAGTATTGTTTCTGAGCGCGTCAACTGTTTAGGTTATTAGTCTCGTAAGTGTAGTGCATGCTATATATCCTGGAGTTGGCGGTATTCCTATCCCCGTGGATTACGAGAACCGGCGCCGACCTACACGCCAGATTATGGGTCGCCTCCTCTTCATGTGTATCCCCAGCGCCACCCCAGCTGGGACAAGATCTAAGCTCACGGCTGGCCTCCCGATATGTGTGGTATTGTTCTGCATGTAAGGGTAAGTGTGCATGTACACGGAAAGAGGAGGGGACAACGATGAGAAAGGAAGGATCGTTCGTGTCCGTAGCTCGTTTGTGTTGTTAGGGTACTGCTTCGGTATTCGCCTGGTATTCGTAGAAACCACGGGAAAGTTCCAATCAGAGCAACCAGCCGCTAGATTTCTCCTGTAGTTGAATTCGACACAGCTGTTAAGCTAATGTCAAAAATCCGCTATGGTCGAGACTCAAATCATAGAATCCTCCCCGTCATTGAACGGTGTTACTTACAACTGATTATTCAGTCTCACTGAATTGCCGTTTGCGCTAGTTCTAGTGTTATCAAAGAAATTGCATGACTGAACCCTCAAAGAAGGAACTGTGTCCATGTGAAACAAAAGTAAAATATATTGTTTAGTATATAACTTACTTGAGTTCGTCTGTGCATAATAGACACGTACGTGCATTATCATGTATCACGTAAATATTTGACAAATATGTTTCATTAAAAATGAACTTATGACTGTTTATTTCTCAGATACCAACGATGACACTTGAAATAGATATAAAATTTCTGCTTCCCCTTCGGATAATTAGTTAATAATTTTTTGTATTACATTTTGGTAACGTAAATGGAAGGGGATACGTAAAGAGAAATAATGAAAGTGAGGAATCTGCAAAACCGCATGCTTGTTGGTAGGCGAATATTAATTAATATTAGCAGTAATTTCTTAAGTTCTTATTACTATCAGTTTATATTTTAGGTTATCTTCTTCATAAGTCTGGGGCAAATGACAACTATGTGCTGTGATGCTTTGCTACTGGCTAACGAGGTGAAAAGTAGAGAAATTGCGTTCCTCCTAAGCAGTTGTTGATAGGTTTGGAAAGAGGAAGGAGCTCGGAAACAGAACGAGGGGAAATGTCACTTTATTAAAATAGAGAAAAGACTTGCATTGTAATGTTCATGGAGAATACAGCAGGTCTAAAAAACCATTCGAATCGGCGGTAGTCTGTACTTTTGTGGTCAGAATATCAGGGATCTCGGGCGCTATTCCCGATTGTTATGACTAAAGTTTTGAACAAATTTGAATCATAAAAATACTCGTGAAATAAATCGTTTAACCAGAAACGAATATTTCAATGTTTTGTGGGCACCTTAGTGGATTCCGCGAATGATTTTCTATAAATATTCTGTTGTGTTCTTACAAAAACGTTTTGAACATAAATTGTAGAGTGGGGGTATCCAAAAAAATTACTATTTCATTTCCTTCAGATGTACAGTGTATTAAGTTAATTGTTGCAACTCTCTATTGTATAACCGTGGTTATGGCTTAAAACTAAAGTAGTTACATTTTAACATTTGTTTTTCAAAAGTTCACTAGGATTATCATCCCTTTTAAAGCTCTCGCAGCCTTCATTGTGTAGTTTCATTGGATAATTTCCTAAATTTCTACGCTCATTTCTTCGGTGTTTTTAATCGAGTTTACTGAGTATTAAATCCACCATCTACCGTATTTCTGAAAAAAATATATTTTCGGCATACGTTCTCCTCTAAATTTTCGACGAGTTGACTCACAGCCGAAATTGCAAGCGACAATATTTCTTGGTTAATCGTTATATTCCAGTATTTGGAAAGACCGAGGATACAATAGGAGACGGTTAGAATTATCTTATAATGATCACTTTCAGTGCAGACATAATCAATTGAGTTATCATGATTAATCATGTAATTCGCCAGGGGAATGTTTATTCCTAAACGATGCCATTAGTAACATTTTATGGCACCCGGAGCGCAGTTAACCAAAGCTGTCTGGAACAAGCAGCACTCTGTATCATTCATGAATGAATAGATTTTTACCTTCTGTCATTATCAACAGTGAAGTTAAAAGGAGAAAGACGCTTTAGTGTTTAGTACACAGGTCATTGTAGTGCCTAACGATATCTATTGGAGCTTAAAATATAGAAGTGTATGATAAATCTCCTGGAAATACTTGAAATGTATTTTGGAGGGAACTATTACCAAGAAAATAGAATTGCCTTATCCCTTTTTTCGCAAATAACTCTGCTCTCATGCATTGCACTTTGATGAAAGCTATTTCAAAAGTTATAGAAACCATTATTAGCTACAAAATTGTTTACATGCACTTCTTTCCTCTGTTTAATCCTTCTCAAAATACAGCGCTGAGATCGGGTAAGTTCCTACGTTGACTCACAGGAAAATAACTAAAACGCTAATTCCAATACTAATTTACACGTCGGAGACGAAAAACCATGTTTTGAATTGACACTGGCAATATCTATACAATAGTGGAAATTGCAAATCGATATGCTCCATAGGAACTTCCCCCCTAGAATATTCAGACTAATACAAGAAAAAGACCTGCAGGAATGTTCCCAAAAATATCAATTTGTACAAACATTTACTGTTCTGTTTTATATTACGGAAATTAAACGGTGAATTTAAGATATTTCTTTTACAGATGTTTATTAATGCCAAACACATTAATTGAACCCTCAAGGGAGTGTCTTATAATAATAATAATAGTAATAATAATAATAATAATAATAATAATAACCATAATTATAATGTTATAACATCAAGTTATCTGGTCAATAACTTGAAAAAAGTATGTACAAAAATTACAATTATACCCGAATGCAATAATATTTAAATCAAAAAATCTGTGATCTTCGAGAGTCGTAGACAGACTCCCTACCGTGCTGAATTTTTCATGAGCTGTAATCTAGTTTGTGTTGTGCCAAAGATGGTCCCACACACTTAATAAAATCGGATGTTGAATCTCTGTGATTTAAGCAAATAATTATATAATAATAATAATAATAATAATAATAATAATAATAATAATAATAATAATAATAATAATAATAATAATGGCGAGACTCTGGCGATGTAGACTTGCTCTCCCACGTATCCACAAGCTTTTTTTAAAAACATATTTATGTAACGTCTGGTCAATCATATATTTTGCGGAGATTTTGCATACATGTGAAACGTCATTAACTGAGGGTAGGGCATAGGCAGGTGGGGAGCTCATTTTATGGGAAGCCACTTTAACTTCCAAAGAGTTTGGCTTGATTAATGTTGTTCTTCTGACTACAACCTCTTCCACCTGAACACAAATAAATCAATAATCCTTCTTCTTCCTGTATCTTTGAAACATCACTTTTAATGTGCCTGGCACCTTAGGACCTCCTAGGCAGAGTCGCTGCAGTGTGTCAGCGGCAATACTGACTGAGCTAAACTCAACGGGTGTTACATGACGTATATGATGAATGACATGATAAATAGATGACAAAGACGAATTCCTAAAGAACTATCCTAATATATTTAATTACTTTCAGGTAATTAATTAAACTTTCAGGTAACTTTAATTACTAAAGATATTAGGAAAAACGAAACTACTGTTTTTGAAACGAATACTTCTCCTAAACTAGACTTTGTTTCGATTTTCTGGAGGATAGTAAAGAATTATAGAGCATGTTTCAATATCTTTCCTTGGCATGTCAGTTTCGAAAAAAACACGTAGTACATCAATTATTCTGCAATAATTCTGTTAAATGGCATGCTCCCTATTGCGAGGAGAAACGTGTATATTAATTACTAAACAACAAAAACTATATCAACAACCGCACAACACGAAGGATAAAAAATACAGTTTGCTGTACATAACTACATCATTTTACATATTACATCTCTGTTACTCAACATTTTCCAGTGATTGATGTCTTTGTGCGTGCAAAAATTGTTTTACGGTGTAAATACCCATGAGTAAATTATTATTAATGCAACTGAGAAGTGTATGTAAGGTCTTTTGGGTAGGAGAAATTTCATAACTCCAAGTATTGGTAATGATTACCTGAACGTAGTTTAACCGAGAGAGGTGGCTCAGGGCATCATCTGATGTTACTGCAGTGCCTCTGACCGGAAGGGCCTCAGTCGAGTTCCGATGGCAGTATTTTCCACACATATTTCCATGCATATAGTCAGCTAGGTCGAATTCAGTTGCTGTCTGGAGGAGAATTCTAGCGGCTGGCTGCTCTGATCGGTAGTTTTCCTGGGGTTCTCGAATCAACACCAGGTGAGTGCCGGAACAGTACCCTAACAAACGGGCCACGGACCGATCGCGATCTTTGATTTTTCCTCCTTGTTCTATTTTACCCCTCACTTATACTTACACTAACATGCACTACACTACCACACACACGCCGGGAGACTTACCGGGAGCTTAGAGCTTGTCCCGACTGGGGCGGTTGCTTACTGGTGGGAGATCCTTGGCTGAGGAAAACCCCGCTAACCGACGGTAGATCGACGCCGGATTTCGACATCCAGCGGGGGAAGATCCCCGCCAACACTGAGGGAAAACGCATGTACTATACTTACGGAAATAATGACCTTAGCCGTTGACGCGCCCTTAGTCATTAGTAATCCATCAATCATAAATACTCATTAGTAAATCATTATTATAGCAACAGGGAAGTCTTTTTCGTAGGAGAAATTTCACAATTCCAAGTATTGGTAATGATAACCCAAAAATAATATAATTCGCGGCTTGTTTATATCATTATGTAAAACTAGGAATGCGAGAGCTTCAGGAATCTGACTGGGCAGCGGACGAGTGGCAGTGAAGCCTCCCAAACACCACGTCGCGCTAACGGCGCAGCCGGGTTGAGATGACCGGTGAACCGGTTCCCGAGATACACCAAGCAGGTTCATTTCTTCGAAAATAATCCACGAAACGCGAGATGATGCTTTTTCCAGCATCACAGAACACGAAGTGTATGTGCGGTATCTGAACGACGGTTGTTTCATTAAAATATTGATAAGAGTGAGAATATAAATAATGAACTATAAATCGTAAGAGTTGACAGTAAAACATTACTTTCGTGCCCATGGGAGTAAATCCTATTTTCTCGTGTGCACAGGTAGCCCTATAAATATTAATAATTAATGACTCGGGTTTCGAAGTATAAATACTTGTTCACTCAATAGACAAAATAGATTGTTCAGGAACGAGTTCTTATATAGTCGGTTAGGAACAATAAAGTATCGGTTCAGATGCTTTATTGTAAAGTAAACAGATTTTATCTTTTTAATACCAACGTATAAAGAGTCTCTGCTACTTTTTGTGGACGAAACAACAAATATTTCATCCAAAAATAATGTAACCTGCATAATGTTCTAAAAGGCATTGGTTCTTGGTCTTTCTCGATTCAGAAAAGAAGTATTTTTTCGGGGCACCAGAAAAGTGACACATCTAAAAACTTGTCACTTTGCAGAACGGATTTAACATGAGCGAAGCCACGAACGCGAGTGATGTGAAAAGTGTTTTACTGCCATACCGGCGGTCATTTGATTTTTTTACATGCAAAAATATGCCATTTTCTAAACAAATTTCTTCATTTCACTTAAAAATGACGAATTTATTCTGAATCAATGCATCGATTTTCGTAGAACATGTCTGAAAGAATTAGTTGTCTGATTCCAACACCATCGAGCGGCAACGTTCGGTTCTGCCGCCCGCTGGGCCCTCCGTCGCTTTGCTCCCGGGGTCGTCCGCTATGCGGTAGGAGTCTAAACAAAGACGCCGCCTGCCAGTGCATCTCTCTCGCGAGGAAAACGGGTTCACCGCAGACGTAACAGAAAGCGGGTTGCTTTCTCCGCCGATGACTCGCGGGCGTCCCTTCCTTTCCTCAGCAAGGTCGCGGCCGCAGCGCCTCTTTCGAAAGCGACAAAACGCACTGTTATGAAACGGGAATAATTAGTCCTTTTGAACGCGCCGTGCTTTTCAGTCGGTAAGCGGCTGAGTTTAGCTTGGAGCCAGCATTGCTGCCACCTCTGCAGTGACTCTGGCTGGGAGGTCCTAGGGTTCGCGTCCCAACGGTGGCAGGATTTTCGACACTAGCTACCTAATTAGGTCGAATTTAGCTGCTGTCTGACGGGTAATGCTAGCGACCGCCTGCTCTGATCGGTTATTTTCCGCGGTTTCTCCGACCAATACCAGGCGAATGTTGGAGAAGTTCCCTAACAAACGGGTCAGGGACAGCGCACCATCTTTCCTTCATCTTTCTTGTCCTATCCTCTCCCCTTATTTACACTCACTTACATACGCCACCACACATGTCGGGAGACCAGTCAGGAGTTGATAGCTGGTACCAGTTGGGGCGGTGGCCCGCAGGGGGATATACCTGTAGGGGAAATCCCCCGCAAGCCGACATGGAGGTCGGCGCCGGATCTCACCATCCAGCAATGGAGGATAACATCCACTTCTCGCGATAAAACATCCACTGCACTTACGGGACTAATGGCAATTGTAGTTGAGGTACCCTGAGACATCAATCAGTTCGATCACTACTCTCGTACCTGTCTTCGCCGAGGTCGAACGCGTACGAACTCTTGTAGCAGGAATGTGTATTATCATAATCCCGAGGCTTTGAACCGCCATTAACGGGCTTCCTCTTGATAACAAAAGGCACGCAATCTACGTCACACAGGTATTGATTTTAGTAAACACTGGATGTAGCGAATTTTTTTGCGCGGCATTTCTGGATCGCAGTATGTAACGGCGTTTTCCGGGTCTTTTGTTCCTCGGGAGTGTGGGGCTTGGGGACTTGCCAACGCAGCTGCGGAGTGTGGCGGTAATCAGATTGGACGGCGACCCCCCAAAGAGGCCTCCCTGCGCGAAGTGTCCCGCTCGCGCCTGCGCGGTCGCGCGACGCCCAGGGTGGAAGCACGCCGACTTCGCCATTGTGTTGTAAATTGTTTCCATGTGCTAATGAATAGAGAATGATTGTTAACATACTCTTCTAAACAACTCCTTAATATCTAAGAAGTAATTACGGCATGAGGGTGCATTAGTGCGTAATGTGTGTGCACAGTTTGAGGTTGAACTCGAACGACAAAGAAAACCGTTAAGGAAACCTGACTTCGGAATTTGCAAATAGAGATACGCTGGTTGAACAAACCTGATCAATATTCTCCTATCAATAAACGTATTTGCTTGAGATGAAAATTCAAGGAGCGTTGGCATTTGAGGAATGCTTTTCGAATGTAAAGGGATATGCGCGATAACGTGGGGAATTGAAGCATCACGTCTGATAGATATTAACAAGCTTTTTGAAAAAGTATTAACATGAGAAAATGTAGTACATTCTACATAATATGTGTACTAGCAATTATGTATTGGTAAAATTCCAACCAATTTCCGACTTCTAATTCATCTAACCTTTTCGTATCGGAGTCAAAATACAATACAGGAGTTTTTCACCTGCAAACTTCAACAACGAAAAGTAAGATTTCAGTTTGTCTTCCTACCTCCCATCAATGTCTCCCAACCCCCAGTGTCAATACCGTCTCCAGCAACGTTGAAGGCGCTCTGCATCTTTCTACATCCTGTGCCGCCCAACAAACCGGGTAAACCAGGCTTGCCTGGGAGCTCAGCCGTGCAGGGGCGGTTGTCAGAACACGTGAGCTGCTGTGACCTTCCGACGAGGAATGCCATGGGCGTGACGCAACCCCCTCCTACTCGCCCTCCACGATTGTGGCGAGCGGGCGGGCGGGAGCACGCCGGGGCGCTTCGTGGTATCGACGCCGCGGCTCGTAGAAAGTCGACCCTGGCCGAGAAATTGAGCGTGGGTTGTCCGGAGCACGACCGGTTGGAAGCGGGGAGCAGAGCGCGTCGGGGCGTGGCGTGCGGGGGCGGGGGTGGCGGGAGTGCGGCCGGCGGGGCGGGGCAGGGCGGGGCGGGGCAGGGCGGGGCGGGGCAGGGCGGAGTGGGGCGTGGCGCGGGGGGGGGCGGAGAGGCAGCAGCGAATGCGGGGGCGTAGCCACGCCCTTGTGCCTGGCGAGCGCAGCAGCAGCTCGCAGTCGGCGTCCGTCGTGCAAAACGCTGCCGGCGTCAGCGTTGGCGGTGTGCGGGTTAAACGATCTCTTGTTTTCTGTACCGGTTATTTTTGGATTTTTTTCAACCTTGCATTTCCTACATCGTTTTAATGCAATTCCGTTTTCAGATACATTTTAATTATCTGAGGATTACTTCGAAACTTGAGAAACGCACTGCACACACTCTGCTACTTTATCATCTATAGGAGAATCATGTTGAGAGTTTTAGATGAAACAAGAAGGCGCCTTTTGTTTAAATGATTATTAGGTGACATATTTGAGGGAGTTAAGTAATATTTTTATTGTTGATTCTCACGATAAAATAACCAGAAATACTAATATTATTGTAAATGTTACGTGACTATTTTTACTATGCCAAATATGTAGACAATGTTTTAGCATTAATTTCTTTTCATAAAAAATACGAATAACGTTTACATCGGTCTCCTCATAATGTAATATTTCATTTCCTGAATGTTCAATAAGCTTCTATGAAAAATGAATTTGGTCTTATCTTTTTGTTTTAAATAATGTGAATTATTTCCTTATATATTTATAAGAAATTCTGTTCGATAACAAAATGCATACACACATTTCATATATTATTTCATAATATCGTACATAAAATTCTCCATGATATCGTCCATTCTAACATTACAAAGTACCATAAAGCAAAGATTATGAGCGTCAGTGGATTCAAAAAAGCGTTATGAAACTAGGAAAACATCGACGTTCTCGAAATTCCGCTCCAAAACTCCAGAGGGTGCCGTCCAACAAAACAATGAGGAATTAGTTAGTAGAGATAGAAGCTAGTGAGAGCACGTTGTATGACTACACAGTTACTAACTACAGCGCAATGACGTTAATGTTATGTCACATATGTTGCTGGTGCAATGGGTAAATTGAAGGAAAAAATGAGGCAACGGGGATACGTAGGTAAATATTATTTCCATTTTTTGCCGATGTGTACAGAAACAGAACACGGGATTTTAGGTCGGCTCATTTTATCCAAATTTGAATACATCACGTTTGCGAGTACAAAAGGATTGTTCTGTTTCTTGCAACTACCGTAAAATTGTGTTTTTGAAGTTAGTCGTTCATTTTCATTTTTTATTCCATGGAGTTGATGAATAAGTAAATGTATTATTTGGCATATTTATAGAATTTTCATGGTCACGTTTGTGAAATGAAAATATTGTAATGCATGTAAATATCGGTCATTTTCCCTGTTATTGCATGTCGTGATATGTCGATTTATCAAGTTTAGTCAATCTCGTCTGCCCCGGCTGGGCCGTGGTAACGTTTATCACTTGTGTTTAATTCCTTCTTACTAATCTTCCAGGGAGTTAATCATAAAATTCTGTGGAGAATTAAGGCCTACTATTATTTATTCTGTATATTATAAAATTCTGTGGAGAACTAAGGCCAACTATTATTTATTCTGTATATTATAAAATGATGATGAATGACAAATGAGCGATCAATGGAAATAAGAAGTGGAATGAATGGCAGAAGATACAACAACATTGCGAGTATCCGACGTAATCCAAATTTTCAGCCCTCGTGCGTAATGAGAAATTGCCGTCACTGTTTATTGACAGGAAAGTGTTACTTTGCGGTACGCGTACCTTATTTGCCTAACGCATACTGCAAAGAAGTCACGGTCATATAAAACAACTGGACACTGCAAAGTAAACAAAGCACTGGGGTGACATGAAACAACATCGCGCATTGAGAATGATTCCAAGAGTATATACCTGAAAGTTTCTAAGAATTCGCACTAAAACATAATGTACACAACTCATATAAAATGACATTGGCGCACTAGTTCAAATTACCGGACTCGGCTTCAGTTACATAAATATGGATTTACATACATCGCAGTCTTATTTGAATTCTTTGAATCTGAGGGTTGACGAGACATTCGGGTGCCCCTTTCGTTCGAGTGCCGGGGCCACAAAAACAGATGTATATTTGTCCAACATTAAATTTCAGTCTTATTTTCTCGTAGATAGAAAAGGAGAGATGTTGATTATGAGCAGGAATTTTCACCGTGAAATTCACTTAACAATCGCGTGCAAATGAACAATGTAGTTATATTCTTCTATAGGTTTGGTTTACTTAAAATCTGAAAGTATTCAAAAATAGAAAAAATCATAAAGATAAATACAGAAACAATTTTGAGATACCTATTTGCTAGTTTTATCAAGTGTGTTTCATTTAATCCGGTTGAATTGGCAGTAGGAAACACTTGATATTGCCTCAGCGAATGGTAGTTCTGGAACGGCAAATTCCTTGCAGTGAAAAAAGGACGTCAGAATCTTTTAATGACGATGCCCGCTGACCACTCCTCCTTCGCGGTCGCCACTCCGCGCGTCGAAGGAATCTCTTGTTAGGTGGTGGAAGGCGGCCCGCGGACGAGTTCATAATGACGGCGGGCACGGAAGCCTTCGCAGCCCCCTTTATTGGTTTAAATGAACGGTTCGATTCCTGTCGGCCGGTCGCTGTCTCCCGCTTCCCGCTTCGTCGGCTCATTTGCGGAACCGGGTTTCCTCGCGGCGGCGGGGGCGGGGGGCGTGGTTCGCTCCTTGGGCGTCCGCCGCCTGTTGTCTCTCCTCCATGCAAATGCCCCAGATAGGTGCCGAAGGCTCGCTCCGTAAGGGCCCGCCCGCCCCTTGCGGACGAGGAAGCGCCCGGGCGGCGGAGGCCGTGGGAGGGGCGGGGCGCGGGGGCGGGGAGTGCGTAGGGGAGCCGGTTGCTGGCGGCCGTGGACAGGCCGCCAAGTGACCGTGTGTGACCCGGCCGAGGTAGTCCACTGCGTCCACTGCGACGTGTAGGCCTCTTCTGCATTTGTTTATCGTGCTCTTACTTCCCTTACAGAGCGAACGTGGTATGCTGTGAAACTTCCCTTCAAAGGACACAAATGGAGAACGAGAATTAGTGCGCTAGAGAGGTGACCGCAAACGACAAGTCCGAGGAAAAAGATACATTACACATCTCAGAAAAAAGTTACAATGTAATGTGTAATTACATATTTACCACATGATATATAATACATTTCAAGCTAGCAAACTGTTGAAGAACGATACTGCACGAAACTGAAATGTAAAACAGAGAACGACTCACCAAACAGACTCCTTACTCCCACCAATCTCACTAGAAATTGAACACGTACCTTATAATTTTTAAATACGAATGAGAAGTGTGACAAGAGGAGCTGGGAAAAATTCAGAGAATCGTAAACAGAAAGCGAGACAAGTTTGTAGTACGTGCGACGCAAGTTTGTAGAAAATGTTTGTGGCCATTGCAGGGAGAACAAATTCAATGATATACTTAATGAAATTGATTGCTTGCATTTGACACGCAAAACATCAATTAGAAAGAAGAAAAAACTCGTTAAAACCTATCGGTAGAGTCGGGGAATGTGGAATTGACCACCATAAAGAGATTTTCTTTAGGAGAAGTTCCATTGAATTTTTTTGGTTTCTGACGAAATATCAAGTAAGTACTAAAAAAATGAGATTTATCTACAATTACTACTCACAACTCATTACTACTCATCACACTTCTGTGATAGCCTGTAGGCATTATATTTATTAATTGAAATACAGATTAGGTGTCTGAAATACAGATTACTTGTGAATCTCTGTATGAGATTGTTGTAAAGTGATTCCGAGAACACAATAGTGTATACAAATATTTTTCACCTTCATACATATATTATATTTAAAAATATTGTGTTGTATAAGGATACTAATGTCAGAAAAGAAATTTATTACTAACTATTTTAAAACGACAGTGTAAAACTTGTAGTAATGGAGGAAGAAATAAACATTAGTTAACGATGTAAGTAAATTATTTTGTTGTGGCACAAACTGAAACCTTCTTTAATGATTGATGTGGTCGGGTTACATTTTTTACGGTACCTGATACCTTGTCTTGTTTTCGAGAGGAGTAGGCTACGCCCAGATCAGGTACCAGCAGTCTCGAAAACCCATACATCTCGAGACTCGGGATAATCACTTCTATAATGAGCTCGAATTGCTTTAAAATACTTAATTTGGTTCCGTTTACTTTCTCTCTCTCTCTCTCTCTCTCTCTCTCTCTCTCTCTCTCTCTCTCTCTCTCTCTCTCTCTCTCTCTCTTCTTCCGATCTTTGAATTATTACCTCCCCACCCTCATTAATATATGTTTACAATGTGTCAATGTTACAAGTATTTTATTTATATAATTTATACTTTTGAATTACTGAATTCGTGTAGTGCTCAAAAATTGATAATAAACTTCTCTTTCTCATACGTTTTATTTCTCTTTCGGCTCTCACAATGAACTAAAAAGGTCAAAATGTATTCTAAACTTGCAGTGAAAAAATGGACGACGTTTTAACCAAGACAGAGAACCCCTGTGAACGACCGCGAAAACCTAGTTCAACATTCGAAACATTCAATTTTCAAATATTCAAAATGAGACAGGTCCATTTCACCATTTTTCAAGATGAATGAAAAATGTAGTCCAAATTTAAAATGTTTCAACAATGTTTTTTTTTTATCTAAGTGCATATAGTAGTTAACTGAATGCATTGTAAGTTATGTCACGTTTTCCTGGAAATACAATACTAGACAAAAGCATCAGAATCTCAACAGCTTACGTTTTGCCAAGAGGAAATAACCTGTGAATGTTTGCTCCTCCACTTCGGTTGTTCATGTTTCTCCTGACCTCCGAGTGGGTTAATATTTCCATTCCGAGTTTATCATGTAGTTTTAAAAATTTGGAAACGTTACTCCCTTACGAAGGCAGCGAAGACGGGCCCAAGGTGTGAAGTGTTATGCTCTCTTCTTTCCATTACAAAGTTAGGTTGTGACATCAAGCCTTACTACGAGGAAGTCATTTCCTCGCTCGTAAAAGTCCAACTGCTCCGGCAGCGCAGCGGAGATGCAAATGCTTGGGTTCAAGGGAAGCGAATGGTAGGGGATCCGGACAGCTTTACGGCGCTCCATTTATTTGTGCTTAAAGTGATGACTCAACGCCGGGATGAGGTAGATCAACGCCGAAGGTGTGGTCGCGCCTTAACCAGCAGCTCTTGCATTCCGGCCTGCGCGTTGCGTGGGTGTGTTGACCTGATTCTAGGAGCAACTGCTGGATGTTCAGGAAACTTATCTAGTGCGTGCGTATATATTTGTCATTTAGGCTGAGATTAATTCGACTTTTGCCAGCTAATGGTATTCCCAGGCCTGGGCCCTTTTTTTTTAAATATATTATCCAAGCCTAAGGGCCAAGAAAACATGTGGCGAGCATGACGTATTCCACGTATGTAGCCAATTTGGTCTGCCTGAGCTATTCCTTCGTCACATAGCTATAGAAACGGAGATGATTTGTATTTAAAAGCTACAGCTTTATTTTTGCCCCGGTCGGGAATTGCTACACAGATCGCTAGCACGCTGTTCATGTGCCACCCGAAGGGAACATTTAGTATGTGATTACGACTATTGCTATTTAGTCTAAGGCAATCCTGGCCAAGGGCCAGGGATCGCCTTAAGTCGCGCGGCCCGAGAGATTATTTTTTATTTTTTGTTCACATATTGTGGCATTTCATGTTGACGTGAAGAGTGTTTCTGAAAATTCGTAAACGGAGTTAATTGAGTTACAGTGCAACAATTAAATGTAACACATTTTTACAGTGACATCAACAATTAATTTCTCTAATAATTACACCACATACCAGAAGTATTCCAACTAAAGATATTTTGCAGTTGTAAGTGCTTTTGGATCTATATATGTTTGTGGATAGTTTCTTTAAAAGAAGAAATTTACAAAAAATTCATCACATGCTCACAAATTGATAACAATTTAGAAAAACAGCTAGTATGTGCAACGTCTAACATAAATATAGATTTTAAATACATAAATAAAAGAAAAGAGAAACAAATATTTCCTTAATTAATACACGAGAGCTAATTAAATTGAATGACAGTATAATAGTCAAGTTTCCTAATTATGTATTTTTGTTACTTTTTTTAAAAACATGTTTACCTAAAGAGCGGTCGAGCTGTAATGTTACACCTCATTAAAGAGGCCCGTGAAACCATTATGGTTGGCTAGGACTGCTCTAAGTACACGAGGCGCGGAAAATTAATAATTTGTATAAGGTGCGTCTATAAAGAGGAGTTAATCTTAAAAGGATAGTTTACTAAACATATTATGACTTAGGATCGGATTAGAATACGTAGCTTGTTTTCTGGCAAGTCTAGAGTCCAGGGAAATTAATCGACGATGAAGTACGTTCGGGCAGCAGAAAAAATTAATTTTTTTATTTCATCGCAGTCCATAATAATTCTTTTGACGAAGTCATTCCAGGAAAAAAAATCTTGTACTTACAAACTGAAACTACAACGTAGCAAATGGTCTGTAGCAGACAGGCGAAACGCAACGTTCAGATTGTATTAATCGTAGGCGCTGCCAAAAGTGTTAGCAGTGGATGCGCACATAAATAATGCACTACGAAAACGATCTTTGATCTTTTTCAGTTCTTCTTAAAGTTTTGTAGTGTCATCCTCCGTGATATGTAATTAGTTTGTTAATTAAAATCCAAGATATTTATTACTTACCTCGAAATTTTGTTTTGAATACTAATTTTTGTTCACTTGCAGAAGAATTCCAGTGTTAAGTTTACCAAAGGAGATTAGTATTGACTGCCTTTGAGCGGGAGAATGAATAGCCAACAGTTAAACCTATTCTCCAGTAATCTAGTTTAGAAAAACGGAACTGCGTTAAAAATGAAAAATATGTAGTAATGATTTACTTATTTACCTTACGGCATATGTTGCTTTACCACTAGAGTTTTATCTGAATTGATTTCGCTACAGGATATGCGTTTTAGAAGAAATATCCTTCCTCAGATTTAGAATGCTTAAATGTTATCTCGAAAAACAGTTGTTCACTTCCAGAAGACTGACTTGTCGACAACCTCTGCATTAGTTAATTTTCAAATTTTTAATGTAGATTCATTGATGTCTTAAAATGTTATTAAATAATTTTAAATGTACCAAAGTAAACAAGTGGAATTGTATCGGACGGCTGCTCTCTTTCTCTCCATATTCACGTGCACACACATTTACTTACAATTACATTAACTAGTCGATCACAAATATTAGGAGACCAGTCGGATTAGAGCTTGTTGCGGCCGGGGGCGATGCCTGGCAGGCGGAGATATTTTGAGAGGAAAACCCCCGCACGTCGAGGTGTGGGTCGGCGGCGTATCTGACATTCCAGTGGGAAAGGAACACCTCCCGGCTTTAACACGTGTTACAGAGGACTAATTACCATAGTATATCATAGTAGTTCACGCGCCGGAAAACACGAAAACACGAATCATGCGATGTATATGAGAATTCCGTTTAATTCAATAATGTCTTACTTTCTGTTATGAGGTTCAGGACATGAGGCTTGCTCTACCGCCTGACCACCGAAATTCCGCTACGTTCCTTTCACTGTCTGGCAGAAAAAAGAGGTATCACTCGGAAGACGGAACAAGCGATCTGAATTTTGCTCATAGGTTCAATTACGCTTGAGGATCTTTTACATGCAGTAAATCTACAACATGGGACAGCTGGCTTTACTTCCCCTCCGAATGAAGGTGTACGAATGATTTTTTCGCCCACGAAGGATGTACACGGTTTTGATCGGTTTGAACATGGCCAAACTTGGGCATAACAGCCCGATATGCTATCCGTTACACCACCGAAGCCACGAAATTATTTGGTAAGTGGTAATTGTATTAAATAAATTATGATAAAAAATGTTCCCTTTCAGGGATCGAGTCCCCCATGTCTCTCTGCCCTGCCCAAGAAAACAAAAACAGATCCCCCACGCCGCCTCTGCCTCGCGCCACGACGCGCCTCCGCCATTATGGCAGCCCCGCAGCCGCGCCGCCGGCTCACGCGACTCGCGCGCAATTTGTTCCGGAAAGTTTCCGTTTCCAAGGCGCATAGCAGTGCTTCTCTTGCGACACGGTCACCTCCGCGTGTGTGCGAAGTAATTAGCGGCTGCCATTAAAGTGGCGGCGGGTGTTTTTGTGCGAAATCTGTTACCAATTTACTGCTAAGTGCGCGCGCGAGGAAGCAGATCGGAAGTCGGCGCCGCGGGCCCTGACGGCCGCTGTTCGCCTCGCGAGTAACTTGAACTTGAAGGGGAAGCTCCTTCTTCCTCACATAAATGCTTTACGATAGCTGCTGTGAAACCAGGATTCCCTAGTGGTCGGGGGAATGAATTATAGGATGTGAGAAAACATCTTTCTCCGTTCTACGGACACGGACATTTTTACTCCTCATTTCTCTACCTACCACTTTAACTTCTAACTTTCCGTCACACTCTCTTTCTCACTTACGTATATGGTAACTTTGTGTCACGCTTTTATTTCTGTATTTTACTATTTGCAACTAAGAATATTTTTTGACTGAGTGGTCATGTCAACTGCTGTGGTCATTATTCCCGTAAGAGTTGTGCCTGTTATATCGCGGGATATGGGGCTGTTCCAACTCTGGTAGAACAAGAGATGCGGCGCCAATATACAAATTGGCTAACGGGTTTTCTCGCTTCTAGGTATCTCCGCCAGTGGGCCACCACACCCGTCTGGTCAAAGATTCGCAATTATGTGGCGGTGTAGTTCATGTGGAGGGATCGAGGATGAGGCCAGAAAGTTGGCGCGTAGTCCGTGGCCCATTTCTTAGGGTATTGCTCCGGCATTCTTCTGGGATTGATTTAGAATATTCGCCATCGTCGGCACTCGAAACATAGGACCTCTCATTTAGAGTAACTGCAGATACATCGTTTTCAATTTTTCGTTAAATGCTCTGAATATTTAAAAGTTTTGAAAATAATAATTTGCGTATTCGATAGGCACGCTAATATGGCTTTCTAAGTGCCTAGGGAAACGAGCATTATGCCGGTCAGTCTTAATTTCCGAGGCAGGTAAGAAGAATGGTAGTTGAACGAATATTGGATTGGATTGTTACGCAATATGAATGCCTTTTAACAATCTCTTATTACATAGAACTTAAACGTTAAAAAGAAATGAATTTATAAATAAGCATAATATATTATGGAACGTTATGCAGAAGAAATAACATGCACAACTTTACTTAGCAAGTAGTGTAAATCCTGACTTTTCTTTCTTATTTTGCCGCTTCATTTGTACCAAAACAAGTAAGGAAATTCAAGATGATTTTTCCCTAGAATATCATACCATATCTCAGGCGGGAATGAACTACATTCCCAAAATATGCGCAACGTTTACATCAATTTTTTCCCTTTTCTGTGAATCAAATGCAATGAGGCAATCAGAATATATGCATTTAAACAGAAAAATGACAATTATATTCTGTTACAAAAGGTACTCTAAACTAACGAGAGCGAAATGAATGACAACCGTCATTTGCTGGTTGAGTGTCGCAAAATATTTTTTGCTCTCACCAGGACCAACCGCCGCAGTTCGCGAATTCGTCCACTTCGTCGAAAATCGCTTTGCAGCCTCTTATTAACCATGTTTCGCCAAGTCATAGCGTTGCGAAATGTTACAATTTTCTTCTTAGCGTGCGGGCGGTTCGAGGAAGCACAGTTGAGCAATCGGAAAGGAAGACCGCGAACCCTGACGCCTTTGTCCCAAGAGGTTTAGCTTGCTGAATGGGACTAGCTCCGTTTGAAGTGAATAGATTCTGAGACACATTTATAGTATGCATTGTCAAAAATAAAAGGAGGGAAGGATAAAGGTAGTACCAATTTTATTTGACGTGTACTTTACTTTTTTATCTTAAATATTTAACATTTTCCTATTTTAAAAAAGTGAAATAGAAACGAAATATATGTAGTATCAACCGATTTTATTTCTTAAAAAATTAATTATGTGGTTTATTATTTGCATTTTTTACGGTTTTCTTCCTACTGACTATTATATTTCTACTGCGAAATATTATTACTTCATTTATGGATTATTCTAATGGAGATTCGGATTATGTCAAAGCGTAGGAAAGTGAAAACGCTGAAAATTGCATGTTACCTAAGAATTTCGAATATGTTACATGAAGAGCCGAATGTTATCATTATGTTATTTATAATTTCGAATAATGTAAGCGAATTGCTCAAAATTATGTAAAAATTATTCACGAGAGAATAAAGGCGATGTCAGTCGATTCAGATAGCCAAAGTCGCTAAGATAGTATGGCGGACCCGGATCCAAGGATCGCGGGTTCAAATCTCGCCTCGGATGTGAATGTATTTGTGATAGTCTCATTACCTTCTATCATCATCCTATCACTTCATTAAGGAAGGATTAATAATTCCCTGCGCGAGCTGGAGGCCCTTGCCATTAATGGAATGTGCAGTTGGCTATAAAAAAGAAAAAAGGCCGAGAACAATAACTGCTTGATGTGTTGTCATCTTGCTTCGTCGTTTCGCTGTTCTAAAATTTATCAATACACTTTAAAGTTTTGCGTTTTCATTTCGTTAATATTTATAAGTATTATTCTCGTTTCTTTTTCTTCACTTATTGTAGTATATCTTTTATCAAATTACTTTTACACTAAGATATATTTCATCGTTTGATTAAAACTCATTTCAAAATGACTTGATTGAACATAATACGAATTTCATATTGCAGTAAATTTGTCCTTGTCAAGATATTGCTGTAATAGTATTCGGTCCAATAAAGAAATTAGAATGCAAAATTGAAAGTATTATCTTATTTCGTGTAACTACAAAAAATGTGAACTAATTGTATTAAAGTGAGAGTTAATTTCACTTATACCTTGTACTTTACAAATTGTCTTACACAATTTTGTAAACTTACAAGAAATTATTTTAGATCTAGCACGAAAACTATTGTAAACACTTCGTTTCGAATCATTTATATTAATTAAATATTTTATATATTGATTGTTTGATCTAATTTGACTTCTTTTCGCGGAAGAACAGTGAAAACTATGTGGCGATGTGGATCTAATAATATCTTATACTCGGGGTTTCTAATAGACAGCTGCCCGTTCATTTTGTCATCCAAAGAATTGAATGTGTACAAGTATTTGTATGGGAATTGAAAAGAACAGGTGGGAAAATGCGCAGGAAGTTCATGCTGCATACCAGTTTAAGTGTTGGTAGAGAGGAGAACCGCGAGAAAAGCACACCTGTGCAGTGGGTTAGAGGCTGTGGCAGGACGTGAACCAAATGACTTCCGTGAATGGCCTCTACGCGTATCATTCATCGCCCCGTTCTGAATGAGTTCCATGGAGGCGGTGCACACCCTTCCACGTACGACAGCCAGTCCGACCGCGGCCCGTTCGGCTCCTGGGGAGGATATCCTCCTTTTTCTTCTACTCCCGCTTCCTCTTTGTCTTCTTTCTCGCGGCGAAGGTTCGGTCGCGAAACCTCCCAGTGGGAAGCTCTTGTTGGCTGAATGGAGCGCGACGCCGCGGCGGGCGGCGGGCCGGTGGGAAAAGAGTTGGTCGGAGCGCGCTTCCCAGCTACTGGGAAACCCGGCAATGAGGAAGCTCCGCTGGCGGAGAGACGACCCCAACAAGCAGCGTACTGCCTCCTCTAATTGGCAGTAGAAGGTGCTGCTCGTGTAAATTACCGCTCATGAGAATGGTTTTCGATCGTATTAGTAAGAAAAACAACTAAAATTCCATGATTTCCTGCACTTATCGTGAAAAAGAGGTAGCTGTCAATTCGAATCAATTAATTCTGCAATGTTTGAACAATAAATAAAAGATAGCAAGTAGATACAACGGTGGCGATAAGGCTTTTTTTAAGCAATTACATACATTAATTTTTGTGTTCCCAGCTCATTAGTGCAAAAAACAAAACTGATCAGTAATTTTGAATGTAATCTTCGGTCGTAAGGTTTCGTCCAGTTCCAATGAAGTTTTGAATATTTGGCAATAAAAAATAGGGCAATTATTTTATACGCGCACTTGTCTATGAAAAAATTGATGGAAATGTTATGGTTAGTTTCGAGGTAATGTTAACTGAAATATCGTAGCCAGATTGTGATGTAAGAAATTAATTATAGAAATAACATTTACACCTGTTGATTCAATGCACAAATATTAACCCACTCAAATGTAATTTACAATTTGACTTTTAGTACTGGATGATTGTTAATTTAGGTAATTTTATCTGTCAAGGGTATACAACAGATTTGCTGAAGTGTTGTTAATTTTTATCTTCTAAACAACACATAACTCCCACATTTGTCTTTTTCATACTTATTGTTGAGTAAATGAATTTTGTTACAAATCTCGCTTTTGGTTGCATTATTAGGGTTAAAATAAATGTATATCCAGAATTCATTCACCTAATGACGCATAGCACTTACAGCATCTGGCTCATATTTTTTCCAGAGCTTCACAATCTTTAAAATCTAATCAATAGACAATAACCGAGTCGCAAAGCTGAAAATATAATCATAATAGAGTCTTAACGTCTTCTAACCAGCTTATTGAAGATTTCGCTTTGTCCTCATTCATGGCATTCGCACAGCCAAGCGGCGGGACGCGTGGGCGTGCTACACCGCCTCCGCCGCTTTCGTCACAGCCACCGCCACCGCTTCCGCCACCGTCACCACCTCCGCCACCACCTCCGCCGCCGGCTTTGTTCCAGAGCGAGCGCTGCGCCCGCACAACACTGCTTCCGGCTCGCCCGCAACGGTGCGCCTTGACCGCGAGCGCGCCGCACCGCCGCCGCCGCCGCTACTATCGCCGCCCCCGCCCCGCCGCCGCCCTCGCCACCACTGCCGCCGCCCGGAAGTCCGCTGCGCGCCGGGGTTACACGACCCTGCGAAGAAAAATTCGCGGTGCATGACGCACCTTCAACTTCCTCTCCCGCGCTGTCAAGTGACCCACGTAGTCGGCTGTGGCGGGGAAAGATTCATTCGGCGCTCAAGGAATAGACAGACGTTCCTTTGTAGAAATTTGCCAGATGACGAGCTCTTCTGGTAACGGTTTGGCGTCTGGGAAACTTCGCGCCTCGCTTCTGTCGTAAGGTTACGTGACTGAACGAACGTTTTTCGCGTTGTTATTTCATTTCAAACCTTCTTCAATTTTATATGATAGTGCTTGTAGTAATGTTTGTCAACTAGACACAAAACTTATAAATTACGAATGAATAATTAGACTGCCATCTAATTATTCCTGTATATTTATTTATAACTAAAAATGTATTAAAATATTGGCGCCACAATTATTTATTTATTGCATTGATACAGTAAAAACTATGTAACGCTTGTGAAGGAAAAATAATTGTTGTTCAAACGGAAACCGAGGTTCATCTCAATATTTACTAAATGAATACGAAAGAACAAAAAAATTCGATCGAGATGGGGATCATTGGTCCAGGAGCTGATTATCATAGGTGTCTGAGGCATATTCAGTATTTGAAAAGAGTAAAACTGTTCATTACAAGCGGTCACCAATAAATGAGTATGAGTATTCGTAGGATTTAGTCTCCTTTTACATATGAATATATTGAAAGAATATACCTAGGTGTAGTACAGATTTGATTATTTTAGGTAGCTCGCTAGATGTTTACTTCTGTCTGGCATCGTCAGCACGAAAAAAAAAATAATTAAATTTTAAATTTTGCGCCACTCATGGCGACGCAGATACAAACCCGCAACACATGTGCATTTATTATACAAACCTCGTTACCGATGCGTCCCAGGTCTTTAATATTTTAGTTTGAATGTCCTGAAGGGTTTCAAGTCATCTTCAAGTCATAGTCTTCAGAATTTGGTCCTTCAATAACATTTCAGGAGGTTTGTTCCTTCTTGGTACACCTACTCCTTGAGCCGAGTGCAGAATTTATCGATGTAAAATTGAATTGACTACTTGATAGTGCTAATAGAACGGGTTAAGTCTCTGTTTGTACTCACGCGCTCAGCAATATTAGAATGTTTGCCCACGTACAGTGCCGGTTCCACACGATGTTACTCTCAATTCTGGGCCTGGCCGTACAATGTTGGCTTCCAGTATGAAGCTTTGTTGTTGTTTTTAACCGTTAAAACATATATGTACAAAATTCGGCATGTTCACAAATGTCTAGCTATTTTAGAGATTTACAATGTTGAGTTTAATCTTTATTGATTTATAAGTACCATTCATACTTGTAAGGTAACGTATATGTTAACATTACCCACGTTACATAGCGTGTCCGAGGTAATCGGCCATAATTACAATATTAGAGCACATTTTTTCCATTCCTAAAAGAGATAAACTGTAGTGCAGAGTCTATAGTATGCTATATGGAACATGCTCAATTTGAATTACTGTTCTTGACGAAGACGTTTTAATGGGCTCAACTACTCAGGTGTTCGTCCCGCTAGTCGAACAGGATCGCCTACAGAAGACACTTCCGTCCAAGAAAGGAAGAGACTCCCACTCGCTTCTCTGCTCAGTGGGTTATTTAAGTAAACTTCATCACGAACATGTGGACTGAAAACGTTGCGGAGCATATTTCCGTGCTACGAGAAAATCCGCATACAGTTATGAGATGCAAATTAATTGTTACATGGACCTGACAAAACTACAAAAACGAAAGAATAGAACCTGAAAGTCAGATGCCCCAAGAATAACGGATAGGAATAACTTCAAATATAATCAATTAATAATTTCAATTATTGCTACCGGGAGAGATGGCCCAGGGAATCAACTGACGTCACTGCAGTCCCTCTGACCGGGAGGGAGGTCCTAGGTTCGAAACCCGAAGGTGACAGGGTTTTCGACACTAGCTTCTTAGCTAGGTCGAATTCAGTAGCTGTCTGGAGGAGAATTCTAGCGGCCGGGTGTTCTGATTGGTAGTTTTCCGTGGTTTCTGTGGGAGCAGTACCCTAACAAACGGGCCACGGACCGCGCGCGATCTCACTTTCCTCGTGCTATTCTCACACGCTTACACTTACACGCACTATACTATCACACATGCCGGGAGACCCGTCAGGAGCTAAGAGCTGGTCCCCGGTGGGGCGTTGCTGGTCCCCGCTTTTGGGAGATACCTGGTTAGGGAAAGTCCCACTAGCGGCTAGGTCTGTGATAAACAGCAGGGGAAAGATAACCGCCACCTCCCGAGCGAAACACATACGTTACATTTGCGGGACCAATGACCCTGGTAGTTGACTTGCCGGGAAACAATCTATTCAATTATTAGTATTCATTTCTCAGCAGACATTTTTGCAATTTTTATTATAATTTTCATTATTATATAAACGGCGAGAATTACAAACCGAGTATTCATCCATTATTGCTTTTTCCATTATCTCTATTTTAAATTTTTTCAAACGTTTTTAGTATTAGCCAACTGCACATCCCATTAAGGGTAGGGGCCTCCTGCTCGCACAGGGAATTATTAATCCTTTTTTAATGATGTGATAGGACGATGATGATGATGAAGGGTGAAAGGACGATCACAAATACATCCATGCCCGAGGCGGGATTCGAACCCGCGATCCTTCAATCCGAGTTCGCCACGATACTACTACCTTAGCGATCTCGGCTATCTGGAAGGACGTATCTTCATTATACATTGTTAAATCCGCCGATGTTCTTTATCTTTTTCCAATTCAGAACTTTGGATAAAATACTACGCATAGGATGACCTCATCGATTTCTTCGTTCCACTCAAATAACTTCGGGAAAACGTATCACTTAAGCAGGATCATCGATGCTATTGAATTGTCGTTCCAAATAATGAAGGCACGATTCACCTATTTTATTCCGTTTTTAATTCCATAAAAATATCGCGCAATGTGGATTATATATAAACCTGTTTTTTTAGCTTCAAGATCACAGGGTGTTTCTGTGATGATAGGGCATTATAAAAACAGAAGACTAGTGTGTTCCATACGATCTTGTGCGTAACAGTGATGGTGCCATACCTTTCATAGACTACTTTTACAAATTAAATGAATACTTATTTCAACAAATAGATGCACTGAAAATATAATGAAATATTATATATCTATCTTATATAATCCTCCAAAAAATGTATTATTGGACTAGTTATATTTTGTGTTATGTTCGTAGGCTTCCGCGGCCAGAGTAACTGGATACTTTGTTGTCTGGGGTGAGCCGCGTCTCAGTCTATTGAGCTGACGTTTTGGGCCATCGTGTTGTGGCCTTCTTCAGCAGTATAGCTCTGTATTTGAGTTCACACATTACTCAAATCTAATTCGTTAAGCGTTGTTAATTATATTGTTACAGCAAGATGCCAGTTCACGCACAAAGGGTAAGATTGTGGAACGATTTACATCTCATGCATTTAACAACACGCCGCTTACCAGAATGAATTCATAGGCACGGAAAAATAACGGACGGCATTTAGGTCCAATGTACTCCCCATTGTGATATTTTATAGGAGAACGAATGACATTTATAACTCCACGTAAAGAAGTAGCCTGCACTCTATTCACAGATTTTCAAGTACAGTTTACTGAAATGTTGAAACCTTACCAGTTGCGAATCATGGACTGATTTCGTCCAGGGAAATATTGATGTTTCCCCTCAATATGAAAAATTATTTTTGTAAATCTATACTTTTTTGCTAAAAACGAAAGGATGTTGATAATGCATATTCAAATTATTTCTTATTAATCGTCATTTGATGGTTCAGCAAAACGTCAATGAGATCCGACTCTTCTAAGTAATAACATTTATGATAAAATTTTATTTCAATTTAAGATTAACTCTTTGTCGTAATAATATGCGCTTCCAATCTTACAGTAATAATGCGCCTATACCATCAAATTATTACAAAACCTAACTAAAGTAAATTATGACATAATCGTTGCAATCAACGTATTTATTTTTTCATTTAAACATTCGAAGAACGTATATCATTTTATATTATTTTTTTCGTTATCACTGCTACAAAGGAGCCATCCAAGGCGAACCGTCGCCTCCTACAATGCCACTACGTAAAATCCTTTGTTCCAAACATGTAACGTGACGTAAGTAAGAAACAATAATGTGATATGAGTGTTGTGTAACACTTGAAATGAAGCTTTTCCCCGGCGCTATGCGCTCAGCAGATGGTCTGAACATCTTGTATCAGCACCGTATCACGGAATTTCACTTACTTTAAGAAATGAGATATTAACTATTCTGTTTTCCCATTTATACCTACTCATGTTGTTGCTGATGTAGCCTTAGAATGTTGATGCTGTTTCTATCGAAGACATTTAAAATATAAAATGAAATATTGTACGTGATCATGAAAGGTTATTCTGTAGTAAGCCGGCTTGTATATCGCAGTCTTCAGTACACTGGCCTGTTTATTATCGGAGACGCTTGTTTGAAATGGAATTGTAACGAGCTAATGAAAAAATTCATATTGTTCTTCAATTTCCCTAAGGATACCGGATATAATGGAAATAGCAAGCTCTCATCTGTAATAAAATGTAGGAAAAGAATGATCGGAAACGAACCTGCTGGCGATGCGCTACCAGATATATAAATGCTGCAATAATTGTATTTGGCATTCAAAACTAAATATTTCATAGCCAAGAACTGAATTGCAACAACTACATTGTAACATCAGCTGACAGAAAGTCAAAAATTAACGATAAAAGTATTCGTAGAAATTTGAATTCAAGACTTCAACTGTACCGTGAGAAACATGTCTTGTTTATCTCATGTTATTTGTGTTGTCAACGTTTCGTCAAGGATGATTAGAGAAACTATAACACGGATGTTGTAATGATGATTTGCTATTGCCTTCTACTTGCCATAAACATGTTACAAATGAGTGTACAATACACTATAGCTCAAACAGCGATTGCATAATATGAGTATATATAATTATTTTTGCTCCCAAAATAACGCAGTGTAATTGCAAGAGACAGCTACAGAACCGTTTGGAATGAGTTCCATCATCCAGTCGCACTCCTAAAAGTTCGTTTAACATCCTGGTAAATTTTTCCTTATTAGTACGCAAATCTTTAATAGATCTTCTGCAATGGAATTAGAAACATAAAAGTAGAGGTTGAAGTAGTTGCGTTATATTGTGTTCGCTTCATGGATTGATAATTTCGTGTTGGTGGGCGCGTCAACTGCCATTGTAATTAGTCACGTAAGTGTGGTGCATGTTTTCATCACGTACGGCGGCGGTGTTCTTCTCCCGATGAATGTTAAGATCCGGCAACAACGTACACATCGACTTGCGGGATGTTCGCTATCCAGGATTCTGCCCCAGCATCGCCGCGGCCAAGACATGCTCCCAGGTCCCGACTCACTCTCGAAGTCCGTGTATATTGTTGTAGTGCGTGTAAGCGTAAGTGTACGTGAGTAACAAGTGAGGAAAGAATAAGAAAGGGGAAGAAAAGATAGCGCGCAGCCCGTGGTTCGATTGCCCCGACATTCGCCTGGTGTTGATCGGAGCAAACTACTGATCAGAATAGCTAGAATACTCTTCTAGGTAGCGGCTGAATTCGAACTAGCTATCTAGCCAGTGTCGGAAAACCTGCTACCGTCGGGAATCGAACCCTAGGACCACCCGGTCAGTGGCACTGCAGTGACATCAGTTGATGCTCTGAGCCACCTCGGCCGGTGATCGTGTTGACGATTCCGCCCTGCCGGCGCCTTCGCGTCGGCGCGGGAGCGCACGTGGCCCCCGACGTGGCAAGAACCGGCGGAGCGCGTTCTCCCGCGACGACTGCTTCACGTTAGTTCCGAGAAGATCGCGCAGCCGCCGGCGCGGCACGGGGCTGCGGAGGGCGGTGCCGGGCGAGCGGAGCGGAGCGTGGCGGGTAGGGGCGGGGCGGGGCGGGGCGGGGCGGGACGGAACAGTGTGGGGCGGGGCGGGGCGGAGCACGGGGCGGGGGACCAGAGCAGGGCGGTTCGGATCACCTGCGCCGTCGGCGGCTCGTGTCAGTATTGTCTTTGCGCTCGCCGGTCCGCTCGCTCCCCCGGTCGCTCCCCCGGTCGCCCGCGCGGCCGCGCCGCCAGAGAGCCTCTTCGCACGCGGTGTAACAGGTCTGGAGGCACGCGACTTTTTGCGCGCGCTGCGGACGCCCCGAGAGACGCGGGGCAGGCACGGCGCGGCGCGGCGCGGCGCGGCGAGCGCTGGCCGGCGGACCGGACAGGACGGGACGGGACTGGACGGGACGGGATAGGACGGGGTGGGGCGCCACCGGACGGGAGGCGAGCTGACTTGTCCGCCGCTGCGCTGGCCGAGTAGAACCGCCTCGGGAGACGGCGACGGAGGAGGATGGTGTTGCGGTGGCTGAATGAGGATCGCCGGCTCGGCTGCGGACTGGCGATGGAAGCGGTGATAGCGTGAGGGTGAAGCGCGGTTGATGATCGTGGATAAGGAAAGGATGGCGTTGGCATGATAAGCCGCGGCCATGACGCCGAAGGTACTCTGCGTTTGACAGGGCCATGAGGAACTTGTGAAGGCAGCGGTGCTGTGTGCAAGATATCGACTGCGGTTCTGATGGCATTGAAAATAGCAGAAAAGCAGCTGGCCAGATTGTGGTGGTGTTAGTAGTGATGGTGGAACAGTGGTGGGTGGTCTTTCTAGCGAGAGCTTCGATGAGTGACCGCCTGCATATTTCAGAGGAAATACTACCCCAGTGCTCGAGGATTTTCGACACTAGCTGTTTAGCCAGGTCGAATACACACTGTGTATAACCACTGTATGATCGGCTGCTCTGTTTTGTTGTTTTACGAGGTTTCTCCGATCAATAACAGAAGAATATCGGAGCAGTACTCAAACGGGCTGCGGACCGCGTGCGGTATTTCCTTCTTTCCTGTCCTCACCTCTCCTGTTACTTACACACTTACTCTTACAAGCACTACAATACCACACATGTCGAGACGCCTGTCGAGATATTTAGAAGGCGAATCATGGGCGAAGTTTCCGGTAGGGGAGATGCCTGGAGAGGGACACTCCGCAAATCAACGTGTAGGTGGGCACCGAATCTTACGTTTGAGCTGGTAAGGATCGCCGCAACCCGGGATATAACTTGCACTACACTTACGGGACGCGCGACCATTTTCGTTGACACGCCCGGCAATACTAAATAATCAATCGATTACCAATTCAACCGAAGTTTCGGGGTGGAGGTGATGAAAACAGATGCCGATGTGTGTGTGTGAGAGAGAGGGAGAGAGAGGGAGAAAGAGGGAGAGAGAGAGAGAGGGAGGGAGAGAGGTTCTTAGTGATTCCGGTAGTGTCACCAGCTGAAGTCATTAGTTCCGTAAGTGTAGAACATTTTGTCCTAGAGTGGCGGTAGTGATCTTCCCCGTTTGATAGTGAGATCCGGCGCCGTCCTACCGTCTGCTAGCGGGGTTTTACATAACCAGGTATCTCGCACCAGCGGTGCACCGTCCCATCCTGGTCAAGCTCTAAGCTCGTTTGGTAGTGTAGTGCATGTTAGTGTAAGTGTGTGTAAATAAGGGGTGAGGATAAGTCAAGGTAAAGGAAGGAAAGATCGAGCGCGGTCCGTAGCCCGTTTGTTACGGTACGAACTGCTCCGGCATTCGCCTTGTGTACATCGGAGAAACCGGAAACAGGAAAACTACTGACCAGAGCAGCCAGTTGCTAGAATTCTCCTCCAGTTGCTAGAATTCTCCTCAGTGACTGAATCGACCTAGCTGACAAGCTAGTGTGGGAAATCCTGCCGCCGTCGGGGCTCGAACCTCCCGATCAAACGCACTGCAGTGCCATGAATGGATGCCCTGAGCCACCTGGAGAGAGGGTGGTGGCGCCGAAATGGCCGGGGGAGAGCGGCGTTGCAAACGACTCCAGCGGCATCGAGGAAGAAGCGGGCAGCGGCGCCGCCGGCAGCGGCCATGGCGCCAGGCGACGCGGCTGTGGAACCGGCCGCCTGGCCGCGCGGGCGATGAGCGGGAGGGGGAGGGGGAGGGGGAGGGGAAGGGGAGGCGGGAGGAAGAGCAGGAGGAGCAGGACGCGGCAGGGCGGCTTCTTGTTGTGCAACCGCATGCAACAAGGCGAAAGGGAAGTCTCCGGCCGGCCATAGCCAGTTTCCGAAACATGTTCCAGCGAAGACTCCGTTACAAGCACCTGCCCTTCCAACCTTACACAGATTCACTTGTCGCGGTGACACCGGAGGCCCCGGCGACAACGCCCTGCTCCGCCCTGCTCCGCCCTGCTCAACCCTGCTCCGCTTGCCTCGCGGTTAACCGAAGGGGGGACGAGCACGAACCCCACTCAGAAGTCTCCTGTTGTGGCGTCGACAGGGACATTCTTCGCCTCCTTTCTTTCCCTTCGCATTTGGAACTGCATGTGGGTCATGGTTTTCCAGGTACTCGCACCCGATTTTGAGAAGGGTGGGAAGAATGAGCGAGTTATGATTGTTCCTGTCACTTAATAACTACTTCATACACATACTTGTAGTGTAATCATATACTCCTTGTAAAACTTAACCAGAACTACTGCATTCACTACTTAATAACACAATACAATACTTTTAAGACCTTCTTGTCTTAGGGGTGTCGAGTAGTCGGTACGAATTCTGGGTTGCGACTTTGCTTCGATAATCACAATAAGGTCACCATTTTTTTCTTTTTTCAAATTGAAATACACGAATTCGGGATAAATAAAATTTCCGAAATTAAAAAAAAAATATTTTTCTTAGAAGCATTATAATTCAGGGTTATATAAGTATTACAAAAACTCATTCAAGTCTATTATTTATCGTAAATTAGAATGATTTTCCAAGCTAAAAATTTAAAAAGTAATTTAGTAATTAACTTACAACAACAATGGACTCAACAATGGAAATAATATTTTCATTAATATGTAAAGGTTTATTTCTTATTAGAGTTGGCCGCCTAAATCACCGATGGCTTACTTAACAGAGAGTTATTAAACTCTGAACATGTGTCATATGAACTGATAATTTGTTTTACACGGTGTTTCTGCCTCCACTGCATCAACACTAAGCCTGTTGCTCCAAAATCCCTCACTCCAAATATTTCCTATTATAAAAAACTCCCTTTCGGTAAACGCATTACTTATAGGTACAGACAACGCATACTTCACAATTGTTAGCATGTTAGGAAAATATTCTACGCAATGTTTTGTGAATGTAAAATTCCAGTTTAATACATAATCCTTAAGATTAAAATTAGAAATTACTTCCGGAAGAACATTCATATGTAAAGTATTATCTGAATAGAGAGCATTAATGTCTGTAAGATTGCACAATCCAAATTTTGTTATTACTTCACGTTTGTTCCACTTTATGAATTTGAAATGGAACGGATGTTAGTCAATGAAATTGAACCACTTTTGCATGTGTATTCAATGACACGTTCATAAAATATCTCCTCTTTGTTGTCAATTGACGTTTTTTGTCAGAAGAAAGAAACTTGAGACGAAAATTAAGTTTATAGCCATAGAGCTAGTCATTTAACCTTTGTTTTAGTTTACTGAGTAGTCTCTTTATTTTTCCGAATACCTGTGGAGAAAAACATTCAGTTTGTTCCAACAGCAAAATTTTATTTTAAAAGAGTCTTAATACACTGTGGCAAAACACAAGTAAGAGTCTTCATAAATCGTAACAACTTCAAGATCTGATGATGCAGACTCTCAATCAGAATCAGATGTAATTGAATCAAACTTCCATATCACCCTCTGCTTCGCCCAAATGTAATTATATGATTCAATTGCAGAACATCTTTCATCTTTCAAGGGTATAAAGAAAGCCATCCACTCCGGACTCCGAATGCTGGACACCGGGCTGTCCGGAGTAATCAGATGCATGTCAGCCCAAATTCACAATCAAGCGCGTATCCCAATTCATTCGTCTATTTCAGTGTCCTTCGCTCTAATAAAATATTAAGTATTTGAGTATCTAATTAAAAACGATTGGAACACAGAAAAGTATACAAAACGCGTATACTAAAACACAGACATGTATTTGAATATACATTTTGAGGACATTTGAAACAAATGTTTTCTTTTTGTTTCTTATATTACAACTTTATGAACACTCCTTCAATATCGTTTACGTTCGGGATACTTTTACTTTATACTTAGTACACACCACTTTAAGTCTTCCCTTATTCCATCTCGTTCGACTATCAGTGTATGAGAATGTCACAGAACGTGTGTTACTGATGAACGCAAATTAAATTCACGGGTCGACATTTTAACGAAAAGTTAACATTCAAATTCTAGTTATTGGTAATGGTAGCCAGTTGTAGAGAGTTAAAAGGCAGGGCGTCAAACAACGTACAGAATACAGCGAAAGAAAACTAGCAAAATGAATCGTTAAAACAGTTATAAAATTACACAAAACAATCGTTAAACACTTTCATAAATATTAAATAAAATATCCAGTGGAAGTGTTTTCCTCGTTGAAACACCATATTCCCAAAGGCGTCTGATAAAGCTGTCAAATTCTTCTCTGTATCGTAGTTTCATTAACTTTCTCTTTGTCACTCAATTCGGATCTGTCTACTTATAATATTAATTTCAGTTTTCTCGAAATATGAAAGTCAGTAGGAGACACTTCGAGATAGACAAAGAGGTCATGAACGACCTTGTAGTAGAAACTCACTTCTGGTTACTTTCAGACTTCATCAATGCATTAGTCTGATGCTATGAGCGACACTTGCTCTAATCAATATTATCGTACATTATGACGTTGCCTAATGAACATTTTCTCAAAATTTCTAGATCTTCAGTGTTATATTTGATACTGAAGTTACTCATCGTACTTGTATTCATTCATTGACTAATTGCTACTACCGGGTGAGATGGCTCAGGGCATTTACTGATGTCACTGCAGTCCCTCTGACCGGGGAGTCCTAGGTTCGTGTCCCGACGGTGGCAGGTTTTTCGGTCATTGTCTGGAGGAGAATTATAATCGGAATTCTCTGATCGGTATCCCCATGGTTTCTCCGATCAACACCAGGCGAATGCCGGAGAAGTAGCCAACTGAACGGGCCACGGAAGCGCGCGATCATTCCTACCTCTTCCCTTACACGCACACTACACATACACACATGCCAGGAGACCGGTCGGGAACGTAGAACTTGTCCTTGCTGGAGCGATGCCCCGCTGGTAGGAGATACCTAGTTGGGAAAACCCCGCTAGCCGACGGTAGATCAGCGACGGATCTCGCCATACAGTGAGGAAAAATCACCGCCACCGCCCCAGCAAAACATGCACTATTCTTATGGGACTCATGTCCCTGTTAGTTCCAAGAAAGGAAACGTCAGTCATTAAATATAGTCTATTCACGTGTTGTGTTATGCAACAGTGTCCTTCGTATATATTGTAGAGTTCATCTATATATAGTTATTGTATTCGTGAAGACGATTTTGTTAAAACAATATTTAGTTTGTTGGCTGTTATATGAAATTATTTCATTTGTTGTTCGAGAGCAGTACACGCGCTACTTATTGGAAAACCATTTTTTGTTATTATTTTAGCATTTTTTGTATGTATCAGTTTTGTTGCATTGTTTATTTGTAGCATTTATACTGCTGCAGGTCACTAGTTGTAACTTAATACCTATTATTTTCCCATATTTTCTTCTTACCCTGTGTGGCGTCTTTGCCGGGGCAAATAAATACAGACGTGAACGGCTTGTAAATATTTAGCATTTAATAGAAGAAAGATACTCCAACACCAAAACACTATATACAATATTTACAATTGAAGTTAACCGTTACAAGAAGGAACTTTCCCTGGTTACCACCACCGCTGGCCCGATAATTAATTACCATCCCCGGTGTGATGCACCAGTACCTTACGCGAACATACATATGAGTATGCCGCACCTGCTGTCACGACGTAGCACGCCGGCTTCGATTCCCCGCCTCGGTAGCCTATGCATTACCATGCAACGCCGCGCACAACCCTCACGACGCCCTACCGACGCGCTCACCTCTGAAGAGTCAAGAATAGAAGGCTGCTTTCAAGTCGAATTCTGCTTATATAGCCTGTGGCAGGTTGACGGAAGCGCGTCACCCGCAGTGACCGCCGGGGTTTCCAAACCTGCACCCACGACCCGCATTCCTATGTGCAGCCCCGCGTCACTTCCGCCAGGGCTGTCCAAATGGCTACTATAGTACGTTTGTACTGGCGACAGATATGACGCCACAAACTCCTCTATATCCCCCCGGGAATTTTCGTCGCAGTTGCAATCAACACAGAAGGAAAATTCCACAAGTGTGAAAGTCCTAGGCCGATCGGCTCACATTATATACAACTGCGCCTGACCTGGCTAATTATACAGATACAGAAACAAACAGAGAATGCCCTACTAACCTACCCCATTGACATATTTTTACTCTACATTGTACCTTGTACTTGAAATATTAAAATTCTTGCCGTACGGTCGGTCCCTCTTATGCATTATTACGAATTTTCAGCCTGGTGTGGTAACCTCTAATAACCATAGTATGTTCCTTTTCCTTTTACAACCAAATTCTTGAATTAACTTAATTTTGTACAATACACTCGCTACAAAATGACACATACAATATCACCAATATAGCCATAAACATTACATCAAAACATTTAAAATCATATACAGTTCTATACACACAAACTGACACACTGAATTACAAACCCTATACATTGATAAATGCACACAAAAAAAACAACAATAAACTGACATTTATCCTGTTTTACATTTAAAACCACATACAGTGATACACTTAAAATGAAACAAATAAACAATTTTTACATTTCTCTCTTGAAGGATTGTACAAGGTTTTCTTCTTGCCAGAATGAATATAAATGAATACAAAAGTTCATGATATTTGCTGGAAACTATTCTTTCGTAGGTTTCTTGGGAAAAGTTTACTCAGTCTTGACACAACACAACAAACATCACATTCACTTATACATCATTCTTCTTGCACTATTTGTTTTGCACTGTGTTCCAGTGTTTTCGGCGCACACGTATCGGCATTGCCGGGTGCAGTGTGCCCCTCTGCAACTTCGGACACTGTCTGGCGCTCATTTTCAAACACCCTACTGAGAATGTCCGCATTTACATTTAATATCCTTTTCCTATGGCTTATGATAATGTTGTAATGCTGAATCGCCAGCGACCACCTAAGCAATCTAGGATTATTCCCAGCATTCTGTTGTAACCAGACTAACGGGTTATGATCCGTTTCTATCTTTAGCAAAACATTACCGTCTAAATAGTAACGTAACTTCCCTAAACCCCAAATTAAAGCAGCACACTCTTTCTCCGTGGTGCTCCATTTTAATTCCCCGTCTGAGAATTTCTTACTGAGAAAAAGAATCGGATTTTCATTTCCTTCCTGATCTAACTGTGATAACACAATGGCTGCTCCCCTAAGTGCCGCATCACATTGCAGTAAAAATGGCTTACTAAAATCAGGTGCATGTGTGACTGCCCCCTGACACAGTGCGTCGCGAAGCTGTATAAACGAGTTTTCGCACTCTTCCGACCACCGGATTTTGCCTTGCCTATGTGTTCCCCTCAACAGATCAGTGAGCGCCGCTGATTTCTCCGAGAAATTTCTGATGAACCGTTTATAATATGATATCAGACCTATAAATTTCCGGATTTCCTTTTTTGTCGTAGGCCGTGGATATTCCTTTATTACTTGCACTTTGGCTTCATTTGGTCTCATCAGACCACTACCAATCTCGTATCCTAAGAACGTAACCGATTTCCTAGCGAACTTACATTTTGCCGGTTGCACGCGTAAATTGGCCTCACGTAACTTTTGGAATACGATTCTGAGATGTTTGCAGTGATCATCCCAGTTGTCGCTAAAGATTGCAATGTCATCCATATATGGGACGGCGAACTCCGCGCAATCTTTCAGTAATGCCTCCATAAGCTTGCTGCAAACATATGGTGCATTTTTGATGCCAAAAGGCATCCTGAGGGGTTTATAAGACCCGAATTTCGTCGTAAAGGTGGCATACCGTTGTGCGCGCTCGCTCATTTGGATCTGCCAAAATCCTTTACATAAGTCCGTTGTGGTTATGATTTTGGCCCTCGCAACTGTTTCAATTCGCTCGGCTAAACTCGGAAGCGGGAAATATTCCGTACGAATAACCTGATTTAACTTGCGGTAATCAATACATGGCCTGGGTTTTTTTCCGGGTGCTTCCACCAAAATCATAGGGGATGTGAAATCAGAATCCGAAGGCTCGATGATACCATCCCTTAGCATTTTCGCGATTTCTTCCTGGAGGATTTTTGTTTGGCGATGTGACGTGCGATACGGAGCGCTCCTCACCCTGGCATTTTCGTCCAGCAACTCGATGTCCATCTGAACATTTTTGGTGAGCCCTGGCCTATCCGAAAAGATGTCCCTAAACTCTATTACAAGTTCTCTCAGCCTTTCACTTCCTTCCGGCTCCATTTCTGTGCCTGCGAGCATTGCCTCAACATCAAATTCCTCCGGTTCTAATTTTAAGGCGTATTTCTCTATTCCGTCCTCCATAAATTCACCTATCTGTTCTTGATTGACAATAAAATTAACATACTCTGTCCTTTGTACGTATGCTTTGATCATATTGACATGATATACCTTGCCTGTACTTTTGTTCGGCATTTGAATGACATA
Source organism: Gryllus longicercus (assembly GCA_038098605.1). Taxonomy (NCBI): domain Eukaryota; kingdom Metazoa; phylum Arthropoda; class Insecta; order Orthoptera; family Gryllidae; genus Gryllus; species Gryllus longicercus. The sequence continues at coordinate 804,193 of JAZDUA010000198.1, forward strand.
ATTCGTGTCAGACACCTTCTCTACTATCTCTCCCGGTCCTATCCATTGCACAGATAATTTACGTACCTTGTTCGGAGCAAACACTAATACTTTGTCTCCTACATTAAATGTGCGTATCACTGCTTTCTTATCATACCAGGTTTTCCTTTTCACCTGAAGTGCCGATAGTTTTTCATGAGCGGCGTCCCTAATTACCTTCAATCTATTCGCCAGACGAAATATATATTCCGTTACCTCGCTACTTTCCGGCTCTATTCCAGAGAGATTCTCGTAGAGCAACGTAATAGGAGTCCTTAAATTCCTACCAAATACCAATTCTGCGGGCGAGAATCCAAAACTTTCGTGAAAACTCGTTCTTAAAGCGAACAATATGGCCGGGATCTGTTTTTCCCAGTCAGTTCCAGCTTCCAGACACAGAACTTTGAACAGCCTATTTATTGTACTGTGTACACGCTCAACCGGATTGGTCTGCGGATGATAAACCGAACTATGGATTAATTTAATACCAAATTTATTTGCGAATTCTGCCATCAGCGTGCTTCTGAAGCACGGGCCCTGATCTGTTTGAATTTCCCGTGGGAAACCGGTTCTGCTGAACAACTGCAAAAGCGCATCAATTACAGTAGGCGTTTGAAGATCTGGAATCGGTATTGCTTCGGGGTACCTCGATGCAACACAAATAGCAGTAAGTACATGGACATTTCCGGTACTGCTTCTCTGAAACGGGCCTATCGTATCTAAATTTAATCGCGAAAAGACCTCTCTTATAGTGGGGACCAATACTAAAGGTGCCTTCTTCCGATCACCACTATGACCTACGCGCTGGCAGCTGTCGCATGAACGCACAAATTGCTCCATCTCTTTAAAACAATTTGGCCAGAAGAAGTGCTTAGACAAATTGTTCTTCGATTTAGCTATTCCTAGGTGAGCACTGACAACTTCATGACAAATCCTTAATATAGGCCCACGAAATTTACCGGGCACAACTAACATTTCATAAATGTCGCCTTTTTTGCTCTTCCGCTTCTTATATAATAATGAATTCCTAACAAAATAGGTATCTCTTTCCGATTCTGCTTTTACATCCTTATACTTTTCAAACAAAGTATTTACACTCTCATCTTCCTTCTGCGCCGCGCTGAATTCTTCCGTATTTACCTTCAACATTTCCGCGATCGGCACTGCCAATTCTAATTCTTCTCCGTCTGTTACTAGACAGAATTCCGGGAATTCCTCCGACGGCTCATGCTCGTCTTCGCCCGGCTTTCCTGTCAGGTCGCCCTCCGCCTCCGGCAATTTTACCTGCGAGTTCCCCGAATCATCTGCTTTTGTTCTGCCTTCTGCCGCAGCCCTACTGCGCGTCATAACCCTGTTCACAGTTTGTTCTTCTACAAGGCCCTGCTTAATATCCTGCAGAAGTTGATACGTTCTGTTACTTAATAGATAATAACTAAGTTGATTTTCCTTCGGCACTATAGCGGCCCTAGTGATTACATTACCTAATTCCGAATTTAGGCGAATTTCCGCCACCGGCAAATTAATGGCAGTCGAATGAAGCGGCTGTTTGATCCAGACCGATTCGCCCGTATAATCACGATCTGTGACTAAATTTGCGGATACTAGATCAAATGACGCGCCCGTGTCTCTTAAGATCTCAGTCGGCTGCTCATTCACGGTCCCTGTCACAATGTGCTGCCTCAGGAATTCCTTTGCCTCGGGTTCACACACGTGATTTACTTGATTGCCCTGTTTCCGCGGACAGTTCTTAACCAAGTGCGTTGTTGACTGACATTCGTAACACTTGCGGACATAAGGTGCCTCGAATTCCTTCTTCGCGCTATGTTTCTCTAATCCATTAGTACTTCCTGCCGACTTGGGGGCCACGTGAGGAGCAACAGGTGCCCTGTTGTTTCCTTGTTCTTTCCGGAATGTTCTTTCCGGCCGGAAAGATGGTAACTGTGGCTTCTTCCACCCTTGCCGCGCATTCTCGTACGCATCTAATCTTTTCGCAAACTCAAGCGGATTCGCAAATTCGGCCCATTTATCCACAAAATGTTCCCGCATATCCCCTGGAACTTTATGCTTCATTTGATCGGCTACGATCAAATTCAATAAACCCTCGAATGTGTTTATTTTAAGTCCCGCTACCCACTCTCTGGCATAGTTTAACAATTCCCTCGCGAATATGCTCCAAGTCGCTCCGTTTTTGCTATGTTTCCTAAATAACTGCCGGAATTTCTCGGCATCAAACCGGTACAGTTCTAATAATTTCAATTTCAGCTCCGCATAATCTAACGCTTCTTCCTGTTCGTCTAAAGTAAGCCATGTGTTAACATTATGCGGAAGTAATCCTATCAAATTCACAACCCAATCTTCTTCGCAGATTTTCAATTGCCTGCACTGGCTTTCAAACGCGCTCAGATAAGACGTGATATCGTCCTGCTCTCCTTTAAATCTACCAATTATTTGGCCTATTCTAATATATTCTCTCGCGTGTTCCGATCGCGCTTCCGAACGAATCTCCGAAATTCTTTCGCCCGTCCGGGCATTCTGCACTCTCGCAAGTTCTAACTGATATTGCCTCTCTTCTAATATTCTCCTATCCTCCCTATCTCTTTCGTGCTGTTGCCCCAATTCCTCCGTTAATTCAACTGAATAATCCTCATGCTCTACTATCAACTTCTTTAAAGTCGGATTTGTTTCCGATCCATCTAATTCTATTCCCAAATCCCTGGCGATTCGGATCATTCCCTCCTTTCGAAATTTCAGTAAATGCGCCATTGCTTTCAAACAGTGCCTTACGTTGCAAAAGAACACACTTACCCTTAACTTCCACTGCTTGCACGTGGCTGCTTCCTGCTGCTTGTGCGTGCACGTTCGGCGCTGACGGATGTCGTGATGAGATGGATGGATTGGCTGCAACTCGTCCTTCCTTCCCGTCCTTCCTTCCTTCCCGTCCTTCTGCTTGAAGTTCGCCCCGCCGATGTACTCGCACGTTTTCGTTCGCGTTTTACTTGTTTCGCGCACTATGAATATATTTACGTCGAAACTGTTCCCTGGCTGAGCTTTGCTCGCTCGCCCACTATTTAAACTTTCTCCGGCGAATACCTGCGGCCAAATATACTTTCACTTCCGCGTACACGATCCGTTGTTCTGGATGCCTGTCCCGCTGGTACTAAGCGCCCTACCTGCTGGGTGTTTTGTTCGTTTCTATAGCTGTTGCTACACTGCCGACCGAACCTTGCACGTGAAACGCAGAATTCTATTCCTCCTACGCTCACTAATTACCCATGGACGGATGAAGCCCCTTACTGGCGTAATTATTCTACCTGCCGTTCCTGGCGTGCTTCCGTGTGATGCTGCCTACCACAGACAAACACCGCACATACACAACCGCGTGGTCGTTTACTAACCATAAACTGCGTACTTGAACCGCTACCTACGCTGTACTACGTGGTAGTTCTTAAACTGCTGCCACCATTTTACACCTACGTGGTAGTTCGTGATCCGCTGCATACACTACACGTGCGTGGTAGTTCCTAAACCGCTGCTTACACTACACGTGCGTGGTAGTTCGTTTACCGCTGGCACTATTCTACGTGCGTGGTAGTTCGATAACCGCTGGCACTATTCTACGTGCGTGGTAGTTCTTTAACCGCTGCCACCATTCTATTCTTCCCACCGCTGCCACCATTCTATTCCTCCTACGTCTGTGGCGTCTTTGCCGGGGCAAATAAATACAGACGTGAACGGCTTGTAAATATTTAGCATTTAATAGAAGAAAGATACTCCAACACCAAAACACTATATACAATATTTACAATTGAAGTTAACCGTTACAAGAAGGAACTTTCCCTGGTTACCACCACCGCTGGCCCGATAATTAATTACCATCCCCGGTGTGATGCACCAGTACCTTACGCGAACATACATATGAGTATGCCGCACCTGCTGTCACGACGTAGCACGCCGGCTTCGATTCCCCGCCTCGGTAGCCTATGCATTACCATGCAACGCCGCGCACAACCCTCACGACGCCCTACCGACGCGCTCACCTCTGAAGAGTCAAGAATAGAAGGCTGCTTTCAAGTCGAATTCTGCTTATATAGCCTGTGGCAGGTTGACGGAAGCGCGTCACCCGCAGTGACCGCCGGGGTTTCCAAACCTGCACCCACGACCCGCATTCCTATGTGCAGCCCCGCGTCACTTCCGCCAGGGCTGTCCAAATGGCTACTATAGTACGTTTGTACTGGCGACAGATATGACGCCACACCTGGATCCAGACTTAGGATTCGATCTTCAAACTCTACTCTCCAACGTTTGAAAAGGGTAAATTCTTCCGGATACCATTTTGTCCTTACATCAAATACACACAACAAATATAGACAATAAAAGTTATTTCAGTCTTTACTCACTAGGAGTTGCTTTATTTATACATTTTCGAGTTTATGTATCTGTCGAGACATGTAAATATGTCCAAACAGAACGAGATATAGAGAGATTACTATAGGAAGAAACAGCTTTGACAGTTGCTGTTTGGCCATTGCTGGCAACATAATAGCAGATAATGTTCATTCTCTCATTTTGTCAGTGCTTTCGTTTACAGTTAGCTCAGTTGTAAATGGGTTCAACACCATCTCTTGCAATGCCATCGCCAGGCATGACGTTCATTTGTTTACCAACCTATCAAATTGGAGCCGCCTTAGAGTAATTTCTCTATAATAAACGTGTCCCTATATCATTTCACTTCAAAATATAGTAAGTTACGAATCTAGACCCGATACTTTCTGTCGCATTAGACTGATTGAAATCTACTTTTCTGAGTATGAAACAGTTTAGATGTTTCACAATACTTTTCTACATCTGCAATCTATTATTTATATTTAGAAAATTACTTGAGATCATCATATTCTCTCTTATTTATTACAATTCCATTTCACTACTGCTGAGTTTCTCGTTTTGGAAACATTTTGTGTTGATTCTGAGAACAGATAGTTGCTCGCTGGAGTAGTTTGCACCTTGTTTTCCGCTTTAAATACACGTCGGAAGTACCTCTTCTTTGTGCCATACTCTCAGCGGAAACCCTTTGTCTTACGCAGCGAGTAGCGTAACTGAAGCTGTGTTTCTTATGCTCAAGATTTGCCTCAAGCGAGAGCGCATCGTTCAGCCTCTGGATAGAGGAACTAAAATGGTCACTTACTTTGCTTCTGAACTGTTAATGTAATTCCTCTTCTTCCCCCTCACAGTCACGAAAATACTCACCATTTTTTTGCGTATCCTTAAAAAAATTATACAAAAGTATTGGTCTGATAGTGATTACTACTGTCATCCTAAAGAATAATTGATAAATAGCAGTGTAACTGTAGGTACGGGAATATCCAAATTGAATAATCTTATAAATGAACAGAGTTTATAATAGCCTTTGCACATACCAGCAAAATAATACCTAGTGGTATTACTAAAATGGAGAGTGAAATTGGCAAATCACGTAAACTCTACAGGGTGATTCAATGAAGAAGACAGATTTGGGAAATTGATAAAAATTTAATGATAGAAATATAAAGAATTTCGTTTCGCGTTCAAGTGTACAGTTGATATGAAGTTAATGATCAATGACTGTATACTGAAATGTATTTGTGCACAATTTTTCACTTCACACCTTTTGCCGACATTTTTACTAGTTTGAATAATTAAGTCGAATATGTAATCAAAAACTATTTGCACATCTTCAAGATTTAATTCCAATTATGATTTTAATACGTAAGAAACATTTTGAGTACCTTAAGGACTGGGCATTCATGGCACAATGTTACTTTGACACGGCCTACATTACACTTTAATTTATTTCAATTGTATAGAAGCTGTTTGAACAGTCTATTACAATGTTAAACCACCAAGGAATTGTTCAGCCTTTATTTGTAAGTTCTGGATATTTGTAACAAAATTCCAATCCGAATCGATATCAGCCATTTTTTTAACTGACTGTAAGTCCTTCCCTTAGTGTTAATGTAGTCTTTAACAATGTCAACTTTGGAACAACTTTTGATACACAAAAGAGTCGATGAGAAATTAATTTTTTTATTATGAATTGAATGACAATATTTTGCTCTTCGGCCGATAAAACTAAAGGTTGGTCTGTTTTTACATATGGTGTTCTTAACTTATAATTAGGAGTTCTCATAATTACTGTTGAGATAAATATTTTCGGAATAGTTTTCCAGTTCTTATTAATTGATAAAAATCAGTGAAAATACTGAGTAAACTCAATATTCTAGTAGATTTTCAGTCGTGTAATTCTGACAAATTTGTTTGTTATGGTTTTTCTGGCATGCCTGTTAAAACACTTCTAGAATAATAATCTGTTCTATCCCACCATTAATCTACAAGTAATACATGGATGTTAAATAGTAACAGATTCTAGTTGATTGTGGTAAAAAAATTCAGCGACTTGCACATGATCCTATTTCTAAGCCTACCAATGTACGTAATTAAAACAGACTTCATAGTTGGCAACACCGAGAATCTGTGGACCAAACCATAATGTTATTATACACCTGCTATTGTTAAAAAAACAGACGGTTTTAAAAGCATATCGGTTTGGGTTCAAAGTTAACCCTACCAATGCAAATTATACCCAGTTTACGATACCAGATATTCCTTGCGTGAAGTTGTGAAGTTTCATCCGCCATTCGTGAACTCGGATCTAATACACATATCATTTTAAAACATAGAGTTGGTAAGCAAAAGCAGAAAAAAATATGATTTTTTTAGGTGATGGAAATGTATTGTCCAGGAAGAGGGAAATATTTTGAAATATGCGGTGTCGGCTGCTATTTGTTCGTTCATTTTTTCCGCTACTGATACGGTGTTGAAGCTTGTTAACACGGCAGCGGATAGTGCTCGTAAGCCAAACCTCTAAATGCGCTGCAGGGCTGGTTCACCCACGTTGGGCGGTGAGTGCCCTTTTCCTCTTTTAACTGAAACCCCGTGCGGCGTGAACCTACGAGAGTCCGATGTGCTACACACCACGACGATCACCTTCCTCAACCGTGTGACGTCAGTTTGTAATTGGTTTATTAATTCATTCATTCTAGACTCCTCCGTTCCCATACTGACGTGGCTTTCCAAAAGACTTCGACATATACTCGCATCCTCTGAAATTCACTTCAGTTTAAAAAAAAATATTAAATTAAGCCACTTCCCAAGGAAATATATTTCGACGGTATTGTTTCGTAGCATATAGGATTGTTCTGTCGTGGGACGGATGCCCTGCCATAAGACAACGCGCTGAAGGTACACTGAAGGCGCGGTGAATGGGGTACTGAATGACATACAAGTTGATTTAAACATAAATTGATCAATATTTTCTATCGACTTCCCACTGAATACCCAAATAAATTTGTGAATGTTTCTATCATAAAACTTTACCAATTCCTTGAATTTGGTGATTGTTCCATCTAAACCCTCTCTCTCTCTCTCTCTCTCTCTCTCACACACACACACACACACACACTCTCTCTCTCTCTCTCTCTCTCTCTCTCTCTGTATATATATTTATATAACAATAATTACTCATACCCATCTGTTTTCTTGTATACTTTTCGTGATCATCACAAATATACGAAACTATCCGTTTACATAATTTATTAGTTATCAGCCGACGACTGATATTCAGATCTTTTATGAGTATTAACTCATTATAAGAGACCAAACTCGCAACTGTCAGTTCTGATAAAATAGAATGGTGATAACGGTCAATGGTAAAGCAGCAGTACAGTATTTCAAATAGCTTCCGATAATTGTTTTTAGAATTACTCTTATAATTATTCCGTTCATTCAAAATGCAATGAAATGCGTCTCTCTACATATTTGCGTCTGAAGGTTAAACTGGTCCGCACATCATTGATTAGTAGTGTGTTTCGCGGCCGCTAGCCAGACGTCATCTCAATGCCACTTTCATTTGCTGAAATTTTATTTAAATTATGAAAGGTACGACAGACTCCCCTTCAATTATAACTTGCACCGCCATAGTATAGGGTGTTGAGAAATGAGAACCCACAAGGTTTACGAATAATGTCAAGAGACAACATATTTCTCCCAAGGTGGACGGGCAAACTTTAAATTATATAACTTCGTAGCAGACAGCCTGGGCGTGAACTCTGTTAGTTCTAGGCCAGGCTGACTGGAATGGTGAAGGTATATTATAATTCCACTTCCTGTTTTGGCGGAGCTCCTGGAGCCCCTAAAGACTAACATTACGTGCTATGCATACTGTTGAATCTGTGAATTGAGTGCGGGAATTCAGTATGCAGAAGTGTCGTCCATAAAGGACTAGATGATGTAGTACTGTCTAAATTCCTTTCATCCTTGCCTAGTTATACCGCCCCAAATTATTCTGCATTTTTTATATTTCTCATGTTGAATGGATTTCCGAGGACTTTCTTGATTTTACGAAATGCATTCTTTGCCGATAGCCATAGTTCTTTAGGTATATTCACTCCCTGGTTTTGGATTGTGCGTACCGTGGGAATTAGAGAGAACCCATTTATTGTAACATTTAACAGAGAATATATAGTTTAGATAGAAGAAAACATCGTTGTAAATAAAAATATTAATTTTTAAAGAAAACGGCTCGAAGTACGATTACATTCAGAATCTATAACGTAATCAAATTTTATTACTCTGAACATAATGCGAGCGTAAAGAAATTATATTCGCGAACCTACTGCGACTTTCTTATCGCCTGCGTTACGAACGAATGGTACGTAACAATTTTTATTCTTCACATCTACGTTTCGTGAGTAGTATTAATGCTCAAGGATTATTTGTTATTGGAACGAGGTTGTTGAGGCCAGTTATAAATACAGTGAGGATCTCGATAATTAGGCATACATTCAAATAAAGGTGTCTGTCCGACCGCGTGATTCGGATTGTAAATCGTATGCAGTATGTAAATTTTATTGGTTTGTAATGTTCAAGCTGCAAACATTGCGTATCGAAACAATTCAAGTCCAAGCGAAAGTAAATTCGAAATGAATATGAACGATGCTGTTTCTATTTTTTATCCGTCAGTGAGTGATCTGATGCTCTCTGCCTACCGTCGGTTCAATATGTATTCTATCGACGCTAACAGAAGATTAATGACTCTAACCCAGCTAACAAATATGAGCTTCCATTTAAAGGGTCGATGCTCTTTCTCCGAGAATTATTTTGCACACAATATCGATATGTCGACTTCGCATTAAGAGCGCCGAAAAGGTTGAGTAATGGGGTTCCAGGGAAATAGATCGTGGATCGCAGAATGATGTACGTACTCAACAACGCTTCTGAATAAGAAACTTAATAGGGACTAACATTTCCTGTTTCATAAGGTTAGGGAAAAAGAACTAAATCGAAAGAAAATATCGCAATGAGTAAACCGTTAACAAAAGGGATTTTTTATTCATTTCGCATCATTTCTTCAAAAATAATTATTGTTTGGCTTGAAGTTTATGAAAAAATCGAATGTTGATTCTGTTGTACGTTTAACGCATACGTTCCCAAATAGAAATTGTTTCTGATCGCTTCTATTAAGATGAATTTTTTAACATTTCATGTTTCGAAAAAAATGGCACTTCGTCACGTACATCACTATATTTCATCATTGGCGGCCCCTCGTCAAAATGTACCTGAAATGCTTTCGCATCGTTCATGATTATCAATATCTGATGTAAGCCGGCCTGCACTAAGGCTGGTTGCTAAGGTTGAATGGCCGTGGCTGCCACCACTCAAAGGGTCGCGGGTTCAAATCTCGCCCCGGGCATGGATGTTTGTGTGTTCATGTTGTCCCTATGTGTTCTCCCTACAGTAAACACTCAACGTTAAAAATCCCTATGGTCGCTATATGACCAAGCAGTTAAAAATGACCGTAAAAATCTCAGATATTCTAATAAAATCGAATTGCAATCCTCATACCAATACTGTAGGCCGCTCGATCTAATTGCTGAACTTGTCATTAGTCCCGTCAGTGTAACGAATGATTTATCCCGCGAGGTGACGTTGTTCTTCCCCCACTGAAAGGCGTGATCTGACGCTCACCTACTGCGGGGGATTTTCCCATCCACGTATCTTCCACCAGTGAGGCGCCGCCCCAGCGCGGACAAGCTTTAAGCGCTCGACTGGTCTTCCGATATGGGCGGTAGCCTAATGCTTGTAATTGTGTGTGTGTGCAAGGGGAGAAGAGAGGACGAGGAAGAGGGATAAAAGATAGCGCGCGGTTCGTGTCCCGTTTGTTAGGATACTGCTCTGGCATTCGGATGGTATTGATCGGAGAAACTACGTAAAACTACCGATCAGAGTAGCTAGTCGATAGATTTCTGTAACAGACAGCAGCTGGCTTCGATCTAGCTATGTAACTAATGTCGAAATATCCGCAACCATCTGAACACTAAAATCATCGAATTTAGTGTTTGGAGAAAAATAAGAAACCAAAATAAATTCAAAAAAGTAAAAGCAATGTGATATACGCCAAAACTAGGTGAATTAGGACTTCAATGGTGGCTCACCATATGAAGAAAGTGAAGTCCATTTACATACCATTACATTTGATTGATTTTGAAAATTTTATAAAAATAACTTAATACACTGAGTAATCACCAACTTTCTTGAAAAAGGAAAAAATAAGGACATTCTGGAGAATTTGTAATGTTTGTGTTCTGAGTTTCCAATATAATGCAAGACACAAACGTAATGATTATACCAATATTGCAGTACAAAAACTATTTGAATACTGAATTAAATAACTAATATTGTAAATATGAATGTGTAGTATGGATGTATTCACTATCGACGTAAGAGGGATGAGATGTAAAAGATATAATTGAATACGATATTCAGGAGCACATCATCGGTGCACAAAAAAGACAAATTTAAAAAACATCTTATGTAGAGATAAACACTTTTTTACACGCCAATTACGAAATCCACTGCTCCGCCTAAATTAAAATCGTTTTTCTGGAAAATGACAATTCTTAAGATGTCACTTTTCTCGTGGAACGACTATATGTCAAAAATTATTTTATTGCAATGCAATTTTCTACAATCCACTCTAAATAAAAAAAACATAATTTTGAATGAATATAATAAATAATAACCAACAATGAAAAAAATCTTTATTGTACAGCAGTTTAGTTTGTATATAATATAACAATTCGTTGTCTATTTGGAGCTGAAAGTACGCCTTTACTGTTGAATGTATTAACGAGGCACGAACACATTAACACGCGTAGGAGTGCAAGTCAACGCACGGCCCTCCCGAATCCTTATGAACGATCTCACGGTCCCCCGCTTGGCTGGGCCCGGGCGCCCGAGGGGCTCACGCAAGGAGCTCGGTGGGCAGGAAAAGTCCTCCAGAAGGAAGAGAAGGCGAAGCCCGAGAACCCGCCTTCGTCGCCAGACCGCGGCAAGCAGTGGGCTGGTCGCCGCGGCCGCAGAAGGTCACGAGGCACTCATGGCCTGCATCAAGCTCGTTCATGCGCCCGCCCTGTTCCCGCCTCCGCCCCCGCCCCCCGACACCTCACCTCCGCGGCCCGCCGCCGCCTCCGCGCCGCCGCTTCTGCCCCCGCTCTTGGCGCCTCCGCTGGTAACGGTTCCGCCGCCGCCTCAGCCGCTGCGCGCGCGGCCCGCTGCCGGCGAGCCGGCTTCCTCCCCGCATACGAAAGTGATCTCAGCCGGGCAGCGCTGGAACGGCCGGAGAGCCCCTTCTCGCCCAGATATGCACATCCGCGAAAGTGTCAGATTTCGTAGTCGTCCGTTACAGAATCATCACCTCCAATGTCGATGGTTTTAATTCCTGATACGAAGAAGGAAAAGTGGAAAGAGAAAATGAATTGAAAGTGAGAAAGATTATGGAAGGAGAAGGCAAGAGTAAAAACTAACGAAGGAAAAATATAATCGCAAACAGTAACGTAAGTTTACATATTCACGAAAGTTCTGTAATAAACTTATAAACACTGGACAAAGGCCATAGAAGGGATAGCGTCAAAATAGTGATGTTTTATTGTTTTATGCTGTTTTTAAAATTAAGATTTTTGAAAATACATGTGTCTCAGTATAAGTGTTACGAACTTCTAGAGCTTGAACAGGGGTAGAAAATAATAACTTTTTGACAATAAAGATATAACGGCAATTGCGTATCATGGAGTTAAATGGATAAATACATGTGGCATTAGTCCCTGATTGTAAGACAACCCCGTAGGCAAACAGTTTTGGCAGGTGCATGAAATCTCCTTGGCGGCGACCGATCGTGACGTGCCGCACACCTGTGCGTAAGATGTTGCCTAATAATCGGAGGAAAACGTCACAATTATATCTCCTTTTCATGAAATATTCCACTACGTCTTCCTTTAAAAAAAGTGACGATTTTCGATTCCTCTACATTCCCTAGAAGTTTGTAACATTAATTCTGGGGGCTCCTGTGTACAGTTTCGCTTACGTATTTAATTATGTACTACAAAAAACGTTTACATTCGATCAGTTAACATTGTTATCGTGTTTTGATATTATTTGCGTTGTATATAATATTTAATTTAGCTCTGTTAACATTAGCTCAGTTCTACAGACTACTGAAGATCGAATGGAACTTTTGTGTGTCGATCATTTGTGATGTATAATCCCCTTCTGTAGAAATAATGTGTCTTGCGTAGGGTTGGCGCAGAGTTACGATTTATCCATAAGTTATTTTACCCCAAATATTTGTTATTACGCCCAGTGATTTCTCGCGAATGAAATATGTAGATAATATTTTCGTTTACCCCTAAACCGTTCATTTTCCGTTATTTTAGCAATATGATTATTTTATATCGTAAAAAATATAATATATAGTCAGTACATGATGAAGAAATATGTACTTTACGCATTTCACGAATTTACATTTAATTCAATCAACATTCAAAATGGGAGAATGTAATTCTACAGTTTAGCATAATTAGCAGGTTTTATCTATTCAATTTATTAAATTTATGAACTGTTCAAACAAGTGCAGATGTGAATACAGTTGACACAATATTTTTATTACTCCAATATTTCCGTTTGTAATTGAATTTGCATTACATAAGTTGATGAGACAATAAAATATCGGTATGACAAAATTTGTATACAGTGTTAGATTTAATCGTATATCTTGGATTTTGAGGTTCATTCTTGAAATCATTTACCTTTATTTTGCTTTCTGAAGTCCTCGAAGTTTGAATGGAGCATTACTATTACTCGATGATGTGTTTTCCAACTACGAATTGTCAGCCACAAAAAGAGTACTTTTACAATGCTACACAAATATGTTTCACAATATTATGCACCAGTATTATAATTGTTCAATTATCGTTATCAGTCCGAAGCAACTAGAACACGAAATACAATGTAGAAACATTTCAAAAACTAGTTATCTCTTGCATTATCGTGAGCATGGTAACTATTTTCTTCGAAATAGTAACTTCTTACTCTTTACTACTAATAACGAATGGAGGTAGACAGTATCAATTCACGCAAGTTATATGCAGTTAGTATGCTTTGTTTACTTTAACATTTGAAATGATAATGAATTTACATGAAACCTTTCTACAATATTGCCAAATAGTCTAGCAATGTGAAAATGTTTGTCGATAATCAAATTTTATTTCAGGCCAAAGTTAGAAAACTGCTCATAATATGAGAAGAAAACAGTCGAAGAAAATACACAAAAGAAAAAGTAGATCCAAAAGTGTATGGTATCCGGATATTAAAGACGAAGGAAAAGCTACGTCATGAGTGCGACACCACTGGCATAGAGCATGTAAATTATCCACTGACAAAATAATTTATATTTCTGATAGAATTCTTTCCAGTGAAATACTATATACACTTATTTTATTAGAAGAATTATTGAAAAACCGTTTCCTTGGCACTAATATTCTCGCCAACTTAAATATATTATTTCCCGCATCTTCAATATATTATTTAAAAAAACTTATTAATGAAGTTGGATTGCAATAGTTTAAGTGCTGACGTAGTGCTGAATAAATATTTTCTTTCAAGTTATCAGGTAAAATAAAAAATAAGGAGATTTGTTAAAAATTAATACAGCGCAATTGCTATATACAAACTCGTCTACTGGCTACAAAACTATGATGAATCAGAAATTTTATAAATGAGTACTTATTAGAACTTTACAAATTGAATAACTTAAATAAATTTCCATATTTTAACCAACGGTGCTCCGAAAGAAAACCTATGGAGACTTCAACGTCATTGTAAGATAGGTGTCTGTCATATACAGGCTTACATACTATTCCGTTGTTTCTACAGGAATGTTTCCGAGCCTTCTTAAGAAAGACTCCAGACAGTGGCATCACTCTACCATTGGATATAAAATGAATTTGCCTTCGAGTGCTAATGGTGGACCTCGGAATTAAACTCGTAGCTTCAGCTAAGTGGCTGGCGGGTGGGGAAGGCAGCCAAGCAACCAAGGAGCCAGTCAGCCTTCGCGCCAGCCCGCCTGCCAAGCAGCCAGCCAGCAAGCAAACCAGCCAACCAGATTGCAACCGCTGTCACGCCGGCAGGGGTTCTTGCGCGCTGCAGCTTCGGGTCAGAGGTTGACGACCGAGGCTCAAGACGGGGCTTGCCGTAAGCACGCAACTTCGGCCCATTCTGGAGTTTCCCGTAAAACGTCTTTATTCTTACACTCATTAAGGAGAATATGTTCGTTCACAAGCCTACAGAAACATGTCTACAATGCAATTCCCAATGCCACCATCTCAAAAGACAAATGAGAAGCTTCTATTGATAGATTATTCACCCGAAAAAATGTTATCAAACTGTTTTTGAACTTCATTGGTTGAGAATTTAAGAAAATATTCAAACACATTTAAATGTTTATTTAAATTTATACATATATAACTATAAATATAATTTCTTATTGTACTAATGTTAATACAACATGAAAACAATGAATAATACTGAATGAGAATAGTGTTATCATGTAATCTACATTAATACACATCACAACCTTTAAAAATATAAAATAAAGCAAAACAAATGTAAACATTAAAGGAATCGTTTAATAATGAAATTGAAAATTGAAAATTTATCATGTTCTTTAAAAGTGAAAGAAAAAGAAAGCAAGTATTTGATAATTTCCTTTACCTTTGTTTTTATTTATATTGAAAGTCATATACATGGATCTGTTGTTCTTTGGTGGTAGAACAAAATGAACGTGGTTGTGCGCAACAATAGTGCAACAATTTTTGCTCACATTTAAAGCTTTAACACTTTTTCGAAGGCATCGAAAGCGATGTGTTCTCTGACAGTAAATCCATAGTTTTCCCCGACAATGCGATAGCGAGAGTATCGACGGATATGCACGTGAAAAGTGTGTTTGTAGTTCGAAAAGCTGCTTGTCAATCAGACAGCAGCTTCATAGGAACACAATAACAAAAACAACCTTCTTCATCTGTGGAAGTAACGGTAAATGCCGCTACTATCTCCCAGCCGGGAGCTGGTAGGAACACACGTGGTCACGTGACACGCCGCTCTGACCGACGCCATTCCGACAGGTGCATTGAACCTGTGACGTCACGCCCGCCTCGGTCCTCCGCACTCCCAAGCGACCTCGCGCCGCCGCCGCAGCCTTAGCGGCTCTCTTCCACGATCACTTATTTTAGCCCCTCAGCCTCTACGATAACTGGGTTTCCCCTGCGGTAAACAGACGATGTGCATAAAATTAGGTGCTTGAAATTGATTTCATTCTCGTAATATCTCGCTATTGTTATTAATAATCTTTTAAGTCATTTCATCTTATGGCGCCCATTATCGCTAAACAAGAGGTAATTTACGTAAATTAGGAAAGAAAGATATAGACTTTTAAAATGTAAGATTTTAGATTGTTGCGTGTTTGCAGGTAACAATAAGCACATATTTTCTAGGAGTGTAACGTCACCACTTTTTGCGGAATGAACTGATGCAAAGGAAACAGGTTTTGTTTTTGTGAAGGAAACTGGCATTTGAAGTAACATGATACGAACTATAATTTTGTCTCGTTAGAAAATGTTCAAAGTTTTTATTTTGTGCGAGAATGTTAAGAGTAAAACTATAACATTTTTACTATTTAAAACTTGAAGCCAGAAATTGAATTGATTGGAATTCAACAGGATTAAAATCGCATTAAAATTGACAAAATTATACATAGAGAAGGATAATTCAATTTCTAAGCAGATTGTGAGGCTGTGACATTGTTGCTCCCATTCCATTTGAATAGAACATTGTGGATCGTTATCTTGTAACTTCGCTTCCGAAGCCAGTGCATAACAAGCCGAGATAAGGGTTGTCGTTAAGAAAGACCTGGTGACTTCAACGCGCGGTCCAGTGACTAACCCTGGCCGTGTAATTCGCGGCTTACGAAAGATGGCGCAACGCAGTCGGGCAGGCAGCAGTTCCCGTTGTGCGCGACACGTGAGAAAAAGCACCTGTGTTGAGTCAGTGTTTTAACGTCGTGCGTCCGCGTGGAGCCGCCGCAAAGCGACGCGCGGGACGCAGCGGCACGGCACGGCACGGCACGGCACGTCCGCACGGCTCGGCGGGGCACGGCGGCAACTGAGGCGGCGCGGCGACGATGACGGTGAAGGCGAAGGCGAAGGCGGCGGCGTGCCAGCTCCTTTGTGAGCGCGCTGTGTGACTGCTTTTGTTTCCTACGCCGCCCACACGGCACAGCCGCACATACTCCTTAATCCCCGTCGAGGGCGCAGCAGACGAACGCCGTGGCTGTGGCTGTGGCTGTGGCTGCGGCGCGGCGGCCGCCCGCGGGCCGCGTCTCGCCTTGGCCGGGCCCGCGCTGTTCCGCTGGGGCGCCCAACCGCGCCGCGCAGTGGCCGGAAATGAGATTCCCTGGGTACGGGCCCTCCAAACCGCAAGCTCAAGAATTCGGGAGTCTACTTGACGTTGTGACGACGAAGAGAACATGAAAGGAAAGACCACGGGGATTCAGAAATATCGCCCTCATATAACCCCATTGGTGGAACTAAGATCCTTCCGTTGAAATACTATAATACAACAAAATATAAGTCGTGTAAAAGTTTCAGATAAAGAATCCAACTACTTCGTTGGATTTGATACATCTTCCGACAATGATTGGAGTTATAGCTCCTTGGTTTTGGTTCACGACTGCTATTCATTGAAAAAATATTTTATTAATGATATATTTCAATTATTTTGGGAGCCAATATAAATTAGAATATCATTCATCAACATCCTTTATTTGTCCGAACTTATTTGAGTTAAATGAAACTTAATGTGAAATTAAAAATTAAATTATTGATCAAAACAATACATTAGGAGGGTGTCAAAAAATTAAGTCCGGATAAATTTTGAAGATTAGTAATTTTCTAATAGTTGAAAGTTTGAGAAGTATTTAGTTTCATAGAACAAGTAAGTATTAAAGTTTCAAGTAAATGGTATGCAGTGATAAGATGATTTTTACAAACGTTTTTGCTAAAATATATCTGAAATAAACTATTTTTGAAGATTGAAATATCGAACCTCTTTTTGTAACCCAGAGTTCAATGAATCCATGAATTTCGTCGCACCCCTCGGCTTTGTCGGCAGAACGCCCTCAATAAAGCTGTAAGCGAACGTTAGGGCAGGGGCAGTGACTTGCACGTAATGAAAACAAGCACTTCATTCTCCCTTCTTGGGTTGCCAGCGATGCATATCATGAAGCGTTAGTTGCAACGCTGCTCACTCTGCGGAAGAAGAAAAGGCACTACATTTTGTTCCAGTCAAATAATATTCTTTGTCTTATTTTCAAGAAGAATCGTGAGAAAATCGCTGATTATTAAAAGAAGGACTAGAGCTGAAATATCAAGTTTGTACAAAATTTATTCCCGGCAAATTCGTCCGTGTCGGGGACTGCTCTACTTGTGGGAAGGTTTCATTGAGCTAATGCGGTTGGAGTGGAGTTGCCTAGTTGCGAGTGGAGTTGCTATTGGCGCGTTTGGGCGCCCGTGACTGCACCCACTGTGCTCCACGCCGCTCCGCGCCGCTCCGCGCCGCTCGGCCGCCCGCCTAGCAGTCCATTCTCCTTGACCTTCCGCGACTTTGAAACTGGCTGCGAAGCCGCTCCCGCTACCCAGCGTTCCCGCCACCACCACCGCCGCCGCCGCCGCCGCCGCCGTTCACGCGGACCATACGAACGACCGTAGCAGTAATAGGTTAGTAAATACAAACCTACCTGTTTCGGTGCGTGCACTTTCTTCAGCGCGGGGCAAGGACAAACGCCGATGCGACACGTGGCGACGGCGCGCTTAAGGATTTCCGGAGAGCAAATGCTTTGCATGAGGACGCAGAAGATTAGCGGAAAGCGGCGCGCGAGGGACGTGGGGAGTGGGAAGAGGGAAGAGGGGAGGGAGGATCACGTGCGGAATGAAGAGAGGCAACGTGAGGGGCTGGCGAATGTTCCAGGCGGCTTGCCCGGGAAGCGCGAGGCGTGTGAAGTTCCAAACTCGGGTCCGCCCTCCCGCCCCCCGCCGACTCCTCCACTCGCACGCCCACCCACCAGCCCCATTTGGTTACGCAACCTGACGCCAGCCCCTGTCAGTCACATGCGCAAATCCACGCTAGCACTCGGATGGGTATGCGGGCGCTTAGGGATCCGGCCACAAATGTCCAAGTTGGAAAGCGCTAGTGTTTTCTGCAAAGAAACTATTACTTTTGGCAGTTACTATGAGTGTCTAAATTAAAAATAGAAAAGAGCTGAAATTCCCCTCCTTTTAATCAAGAATTAAATGTAATTTGTAACTCCTTTATTGAGTCTTCATAAATACTGAACACTCATTAACCAAAATAATTTGCTTCTTGTAAAAGGCTAAACCTTAAAATAACGATTTCAATGTCAATGTACGTACTCGTAGAATTGCAAATATTCTCAAAATTAATTGGAAGTTTACTTTACAATGCACAAATGAAAACGAGAGTAACAATAGATATAGAGCGGTGATAAGAGCGGAGGCCATTAAATATGCAGGAACCATAGAAGTACTCCGTGAAACAGCAAGAAGCTACCTTCGTAAAAGCTTGTAGTTTGCGAAAGAACACATGCAATAAATTTAAAATCAATACCATTATGTGAATATTCCCCATAATTTTTACACAAACATGTCTTGACAAACTCGGAAAATGTTCACAATAATGACGTATACTTCCTTTATCATTTGTTTCAGCGTAACACAACACTTGATGCATGGCAACTACAAAATTAAAATGAAATAAAATGGACTAATGCTGAAAAATATTTGAAACAAATTTGCAATCACGCTATATCTTAGGAATAGTCGTAGATCTTAGCGTTAAATTGTTTCAGTTTTGCGAAGAATGATCAAAAATTATCAGTTAAATGAAAGACTTTTGTTAATAAGCATCGAGAATTTAATTTTTAATATTATTCAACTTCAATTATTAGTTAGGTTTACAATTTATCAACAAAGAAAAATAAACATTTTTAACTTTGAGATAATGTATTATAGCGACAAATAGCGTTACAAAATATGCGGTTTATCTTCGAAAAAAGATAATGCCCAATAATGCATTAATATAATCCCGGTGCAATATTTGGACAACTACGTTTTTTAAACCCTCCCTTCGACATCAACTAAGGTTGTCAGACCAAAGCGCTGGCGGACTAAACGTTATACACATGCCCGCGACCTTGAAAAACTGCAAGGAACACACGTGACAAACGTAGACGTTTTTACAAGCTCCTGACGGTCGAGAACATATAATATTCACTTCATGCTTCGGAGGACTCTTGTCATTGAAAACAACTGAATTCAGTTCTTGCTCTTGCTCGAGCTATAAACAAGTAGTCGATCGTCTATTTCTCTTCATTCCCTGGTTAGAATTTGGGGGGAGATATGATTGAAAAGTAAGATCACTTACAAAAATTTTAACAAATTGAATTGAAATTTTTCGAGATTCTCCTTTTGTTCTACACTTAGAAATGAGGAAATATTAATGATTTTTTTGTGGATTTTATTATAAGTTTGAGTATATCGCAAAAATATGCCAATTTCGCTTAAAAAAGAATGCATCATCCGTCGCTATCCACAACCTTCAATTACCATTCGAAGGGAAATGATAAAGAGGCAAAAGACCTTGCATGAGTTGACGAGCCCAACTCAAAATTTCGGCGACGTCCGCCAGCGACAAGAATTGAGATAACCTTTATCACGTGGCGTGCGTCGTGTCGCGGGTATCCGGTTCCTTGGCGTTCCTCCCGAGTGACCTTTGTCGGGGGTTAGTAGGTAGGCCTGGGCTTGTATCGAGTGGACACGAAACGGGTTCCTCGAGAAGATAAGCCCGACACCCTTCCAAATGGCCGTGTCACTGTCACGAGAGGGCCTTTAATCTAAAAGTATGGAACGTATGCTTTGAAGCGTTCAAGTGATATAGATGTGAGCATCCCATAGGAAGCTCTTTTATTCACAAATACTTTAGGTATTCAAACTAGGTATTTGGCTGAAATTAAGTTGGGCAAATATTTATAGTAACCATGTGTATTAAATATTCTATTGATATATACTTATAATTTCAAATCATTTCCCAGTTCAATGTGTTTCATGAACCGTGAATTGAAAATGTAGGGCTGAATATAAATGTCGGATTAAGTTATCCATTTATACAATTACTCTATTGAAATTCATGATTGATAAATAATTTTAGAAATGCAGTTTGCACATATTTTGTGACAGTTGAAATTCGTGTTATTCTTAAACTACGAATAATCGTTGTTAAGCTATTCAATTTTCGACTTACGTATCCTATACCCTACGGAATCCGTGCGACCATGAAACTCAAAAATGAATTATTCGTTTTCTTTGCGAGAAAAATCACTTTGATCTGGAAGGAAGATGAAACAAGCACGCGTGAGTGAGTTACTTCTGTTATCTCGTACAATTCCATCATACATACAATATCCGGCGAAATAGTTGCGTTCATCAAATTTCAGTGTCAAAACAGAAAGCGCCTGAGGCGTATTCCACACCTTAAGCCTTCTACGAGCGACTGACTACGCCGTACTGATTTCTGTTGCGATTTCAGGAACAACCGCTAGCATGTGTCCTCGAGAAGAAGCCGAAAAGATTGTTCTGAAAATGATGCAAACAAAACCAAGAGCCAAATGTGAACATCTTTTATGGCCAGAAATATGAATGCTCTCTCGTTCATATTCCCGTAACTAGAAATAGAAAAGCCAGGATTGTTCTTTTCTCGGGAGACTCGTCAAACATTTTGGGATCAGCGCGTCACTTGCGACGCACGGAGACAGCGCCCCCAGTTACCTTATCTTCTCAGAATTACGCTGCAAGTATTGCGAATGGCCCCTTTGTCAACTCGTGTGCCCGAGGCTGACCTGAAGGGGTTGCCCAAGGTTCAGTGCGTCGGGTAGGTCTGCACTATTTGGTGCACTTCTTTACTCGAATATTTTAGGATCTTAAATATAATATAAAAATTTAAAGTAGTGGTACACATAATTTCTCGCGTTATTTATATCGGTTACTTAATATTATAATATTGTTACTTGTATCTTCTGAGCGAAAATAATATTTAGGCGAGTCCCTTCCCTTCAGTTTATACCAGTGACAATGATCGCGCATTCTTCCAAAACGCTGACGCGAAGCATGGTCGACTGCTACTGAGCAGAGAGGGGCGCTCGGGTGATGCGAGAGTTAAGTGTGGGGAGGGCCCCTTTAGCCACCTCCTTCCTGACATGTCATCTTCTCTGGTTCTATATTCGACTGATGGATTATTTTGTGTTTTCGGACACGTCAACTGCTATGGTCATGGGTCTCGTAAGTGCTGTTTCATCTCTGGAGGTGGTGGTGTTTTTCACCCGCTGAATGGTGTGAGCGCCGACCTACTCGTCGGATTACGTGGTTTTACCCATCCAGGTATCTCCCACCAGCATATCTTTGCCCCAATCGGGACACGCTCTAAGTTCCCGATTGGTCTCCCAAATATGCGGTTATGTGGTAGTGTAGTGCATTTAATTGTAAGTGTGTGTACAGGGTTAAGATAGGACAAGGAAAAGGAAGGAAAGATCTCGCACGATTTATCAATTTTATTACAAATGAAGTAAGCTTTTTTGTGTGATATTCTATTTGTTCTTACACGTGGTCCTGTCCTCATTTGCCCTCGATCTTATACCATCAAAGACTTATCCATCTCGATAATTTGAAACTGTATAAGAGATGGCTGTGTAAATAAACATACGAAGACTCACTAAGAATGAAACGTCCACAGGAGAACTTCCATCTACGCGCTCGGCCAACAGGAATTCCATAACGCTCGGATTCCTGTGCGCAGAGATGAAAGGCTAGCGGCCCGGACCTCCTCAGCGGGGCGCCCCGTGCATCGTCTTCCGGTTGAATAATAGCGGGCAGCGGGTCGGAGACAGCTCGACCGGCCACTCCACAACTACTTCCTAGACGCTCGGGTTGACCCGTTCCCCAGCATTCTCCAGAAAAGGGTGGACTTACGTGTGTGCTGGAAAGATTGATCTGATATTCAGGAGGCCCATGTCTGATTTCCGGATTCTCAGTTGATAGTTTTATTTTATCAGTTTCATCTATTTAATAAAAAATCCTGCCCTAGTATATGGAAACTAGTGTTGCTACAAAAGCACAAACTAACTCGCGTTATTTCTAACTGCTCCGCTTTATTATTCTACTACAGAAACCTGCGAAAGTCTTTTCAACCAGAAATAATATTTTTCCGTTCCGAAACCCGTACTCAGATCCTCAGAGTAACTAAAACCACTACGCTACAGAAGAGCTGTATGGATAGAACTCGGGCCGACGCTTTAAAACGTAACCGCTAGCTTCATGTTAAGTACCCTCTAAAATCAAAATATCCGTTTCAATATCCCAAAGCCTCTAGTTCATTCCAATAGATTGGGGAATATCAATTATGGAGAAAATCGGATAAATGGTTTAGGCGGTAGCGTTGACCACACATGGACAGACAGACGTTTTGGTGTCGAATTTTTGTTACGTTTTCTTTTTGTTTTGGTAATAAGAGTTTTTCTGCCAAAAATTCGCCGTTTTTAAGCGCACGATTATATAACTTTCTCTTCTTAAAAAGTACCTCCGTGAGGGCGAAAAAGTTAAGAAAGATAAAAATGCTTTGAAAATCACGGCCACGTGATAAGAACATCTCTCAGTTTTATTTAGTGGTGTTAGCAGAAATTTGGTGATAGAATGAAAATCCACTGATGATGCGAGAAATGTTCAAAAACTAGTTTAGTTTTTCGCATAAACTTAATATTTTATTAAAACGTACACATTTTTTTCGTATTTTGATTATCTCCTGATACTCTCATTTCTTAGTAGATAACGGAATGTTGGTCAGGTAAATGAAAAACTATTATAGTTCGCCAGGGAGAGGGTGGTCGGAAGGAGCGATGGGTCGGGGGTTGCATGAAGCGCGGTGCAATGCGGATCGGGGCAGGGCAGTGGTGGGACTGGAGTGGAGAGGAATGGAGTGGTGGGGAATGGAGTGGAAGGGAATGGAATGGAGAGGAATGGAGTGGAGGCAATGGAGTGGAGGCAATGGAGTGGAGGCAATGGAGTGGAGGCAATGGAGTGGAGGCAATGGAGTGGAGGCAATGGAGTGGAGGGAATGGAGTGGAGGGAATGGAGTGGAGGGAATGGAGTGGAGGGAATGGAGTGGAGGGAATGGAGTGGAGGGAATGGAGTGGAGGGAATGGAGTGGAGGGAATGGAGTGGAGGGAATGGAGTGGAGGGAATGGAGTGGAGGGAATGGAGTGGAGGGAATGGAGTGGAGGGAATGGAGTGGAGGGAATGGAGTGGAGGGAATGGAGTGGAGGGAATGGAGTGGAGGGAATGGAGGGGAGGGAATGGAGGGGAGGGAATGGAGGGGAGGGAATGGAGGGGAGGGAATGGAGGGGAGGGAATGGAGGGGAGGGAATGGAGTGGGAGGGAATGGAGTGGGAGGGAATGGAGTGGGAGGGAATGGAGTGGGAGGGAATGGAGTGGGAGGGAATGGAGTGGGAGGGAATGGAGTGGGAGGGAATGGAGTGGGAGGGAATGGAGTGGGAGGGAATGGAGTGGGAGGGAATGGAGTGGGAGGGAATGGAGTGGGAGGGAATGGAGTGGGAGGGAATGGAGTGGGAGGGAATGGAGTGGGAGGGAATGGAGTGGGAGGGAATGGAGTGGGAGGGAATGGAGTGGGAGGGAATGGAGTGGGAGGGAATGGAGTGGGAGGGAATGGAGTGGGAGGGAATGGAGTGGGAGGGAATGGAGTGGGAGGGAATGGAGTGGGAGGGAATGGAGTGGGAGGGAATGGAGTGGGAGGGAATGGAGTGGGAGGGAATGGAGTGGGAGGGAATGGAGTGGGAGGGAATGGAGTGGGAGGGAATGGAGTGGGAGGGAATGGAGTGGGAGGGAATGGAGTGGGAGGGAATGGAGTGGGAGGGAATGGAGTGGGAGGGAATGGAGTGGGAGGGAATGGAGTGGGAGGGAATGGAGTGGGAGGGAATGGAGTGGGAGGGAATGGAGTGGGAGGGAATGGAGTGGGAGGGAATGGAGTGGGAGGGAATGGAGTGGGAGGGAATGGAGTGGGAGGGAATGGAGTGGGAGGGAATGGAGTGGGAGGGAATGGAGTGGGAGGGAATGGAGTGGGAGGGAATGGAGTGGGAGGGAATGGAGTGGGAGGGAATGGAGTGGGAGGGAATGGAGTGGGAGGGAATGGAGTGGGAGGGAATGGAGTGGGAGGGAATGGAGGGGAGGGGAATGGAGTGGAGGGGAATAAAGTGGAGGAAAGCGTGGCGGGGTTTAAATATAAAATTACCTGAAATTTACCTCATAGATAGATTTAATTTCATTTTCTGTCTAAGAAGTACGAGGGCAACGCAGGGTTGCTTCACTTGGTGATCGTATAAGGCAGGAGTAAAATGTGTTGAATATCGGACGTTGAGTGATAATGCAATAGAGTGAACTCATCATGTCGTGGGAATAGACCCATTCGAAATTGTATCTGAAGATGTGAAAAACCAAATGGAAAGAGTAGTCCAAGACGAGGCCGTCAGGGAGGTTTTGATGGATTGGTTACGCTGGAAGACGAAGGGGAAATCATCGTGGAGGTGTTTTTAAAACTTGAGGACGACTCTCCTTTGGTTAAATAAATTTCTGATTTTCTATTACATATGGTTCTAAAGTAATACCCTTGCAAAGGAACGTGTAAGACATCCATTCAAACACTACATCTCATTGATTTTGTTCTTCTTTCATACCAGTATATTTTTCGGGTGAGGG
Organism: Gryllus longicercus; assembly: GCA_038098605.1. NCBI lineage: Eukaryota > Metazoa > Arthropoda > Insecta > Orthoptera > Gryllidae > Gryllus > Gryllus longicercus. Next base: position 829,524 of record JAZDUA010000198.1, read on the forward strand.
TATTACAACTCCACATTTACCTAAGTATTGTTTATCATATTTAAGTTTTCTTCTACGACTCGACGAAAATATATGAGGTTTATGAATTAATATAGTTTCGATGTTTTCACATGTCCAGGTATACAACTAAGAAGCAAAATTTATATTGTAACTTTGTCAATAATTCATAATGTATGACATTCATAATGAATGTGGGACCTATAATGAATGTCCTTGTAGAAGTATTGCCTAAAATCATTCTGACTTCCTATACGTGAAAATTTATCATGTTTCCCATATCTGTCCCAGCAATCAGTGTCAGAGAAAATGAATTACAATACGTCAAACCTGACTTGTCATGAACAGTTTTGTACTTACAATGACAAAAAAATATGAACACAGTTGAAATAGTCACTTTGCAATAGTACATAATACAAATCATGTAGATATGTCTCAGGAAGATTGGAATCTTCGAAGTGAAATCATATTCGAATCAACAAACTGCCACCCTGCAGCTCTTTTTGTCATTTTGCTATCGCAATTTTGAAGAGTTCAGTAAAACGACTTCCTAGTTTTGACGTTTTTGATAGTGCAATGCATTAAAAGTTGCGCTAGAAGGTGATATTTCTTGCATTATCACTCTCGGTAAGTTCATTGGCTTTTGTTCTCGGCGAAAACACGTGCTTCATTGTGCACGTTGCGGCTACACGCTTGCCTTCAAACTCCATCTTTGGTTTGGGTGGTAGATGGCGACGGTGCCTCAGTCGACGTCTTGACTGGAGCCCATGTGGAAATGATTATGTAAGAGATATGAGTATGTGAATGGGTGAATAGAAGGTCAACGTGGGGAGGCAACACTCTTCAGAGCAACTTCCAGGACTTAAGAAATGTGTTCTTTTTCCTCCGAGTTGTAAAATTTATTCAATTTAATAATACGTATTTGATATAGCAAACGTGCTATCATATTGATATCATACATCCACAATAATAATTCCAAGACAGATTTTAGAAAGATGCTGTACGAAACATTGTTCAATTTAACATTTTATTTACCATTCGCAGGAACTTACTCCCTTTTCAAATCGAGCTTCAGATAGTGGCATTATCATTCAAGCTCCGTTGAAACACGCTTTCTCGCCGTTCACCTCTTCAGGAGTCAAGCAATCAAATTCTTTGCACAATTTATACTCTAAAGCGTTTTGGGCCGTTGTAACATACATCATAGAAAACGCAATGCTATTGCGTTGTACGAATTTAATGATTATTATTGAAAAGTTGTGAAGATGTTAACATCGCTAAATTATCTTTCCCTTCGTGGGTCAGACGCCGATTAAGAATTCAACCAACTCGCGGCTCGTTGCGTAAGCGCCTAAGCAATTACCGCCCGCCCGCCCGCCGCCGCGAAGTGTGGATGAAGCGAGTGCCCTTCTCGCGCCCCGTCAAGATCCTGCGCGGCCGGCCGGCCCGTATCAATCACCGCGGCCCGTGACTCACGCGGCCCGTACGCCAGCCCGTGTCGCGCCCGTGATCTCGCCTCGTTCTTTTCGGGCGATCCGTCTCGCAGACAAGCGGGCGCGCCGAGCCGGCGCGCATCGCCGCTCGGGTGAATAATGGGCCGTGGGCCGGTGACGCTCCGTGCCGCGCCGCGAGGCGGGTGGGCGGGGCGGGGGAGGGGCGCGGTGGGCGGCGCCGCGCCACCAACACAGTCGCTGTGACCCGCGGTCACGGCCGCGGCTATCTCCCGTTGCGTCGGCGGCGGCCGCTCCGAGACGCATGGGCCCCGCCCCGCCCCTTCGCGCCTCGCGCTCCCCCGCCCCCTCCTGGGCCCGGCCGCCATCGCCCGCCCTCCTGCGACGCCCGGCTCCTTTCCCTCGGGACGTGAGGCGCATTACAGCTCCCCCAGCCCCTCGCCCTTCTAGCGCTCCCTGATCTCGTTCCTCTGTGCGTTTCGCCTCTGCGGCCTTGCACGGCCCTGACTTCCCCAGCCTTTCCCTTTCTGTTTCTTCTTTGTCTGCCCTCCCTAGCAGCTTCCCCTTCCAGACTATTCATTCTCTGTAGTTGCATCCACTTTACTTTTTCCTGCGTGCCAAACTCTTTCCCCTAAATTCTGTGCTTTCGATAGCCTCTGCCCTTCCTTCCTCGCTTCGCACCCTCCAATGTTTCCTCTCAATCCTTACTTTTCACCCTATTCCTCCCACTGCTCGATAGTAAGCATTAATTTCTCTTATCTCACTTCGCTTAACATTTATTCATCATTGTTCCTTTCACTCCTTTATTTAATCATTCTTTATCTCCATGCCAGCACTAACAACACATACAATATCGGACATACTGACGGATCATACACTTGACTCCCTCCCTCCCCGTCTCCTTGGTATCTAACGTCAGTGTCTTGCCGCCCCATCTTTGTTCCGTCCCTGACCATCCCCGCCCTTTCCCTGAATTCATGTCGACATTTTCACAGCCCCACCTCTCCCAGAAACGTGAAGTATCATTTGTCTCAGACTCTTCTCACTCACTTCAAATTGTCTCTGTTCCTGCAGCAACTCTGACCGGGAGGCCCTAAGTTTCGAGTTCCGACGGTGGCGGAGTTTCGACATTGGTTAGTAGTACCTAGAGAGGTAGGTCGACTTCCACCCCTATCTGGGGGAAAAATTCTAGCGGCCGGCTACTCAGGTCGATAGTTTTCTCCCATTAATACTAGGGGAATGCAGGAGCAGTATCCTAACAAACGGGCTATGGACTGTGCGAGATCTTTTCTTACTCTTCCTTATTCTATCATTTCCCCTTATCCACGCATGTACATCTTATATGCACTTTACAACCACGCCTCTAAGAAGATCAGTCGGTAGCTACGAGTATATTCCGGCAGGGGCCATTCCCCGCTGGAGTAAGAGGAAATCCATCGCAAGCCGAGATATGCTTCGGTGCCGGATCTCACCATTCAGCGAGTAAGCAACACCGGCATCTTCAGGCATAGAAACATTCTCTACACCATCGGGGTAATGACCTTAGTAGTTGACATGCCCTGAAACATCAATCAGTGAATCAATCGATCACTTCAATGCTTGCCTGATTTCAGCGCCCGTTTGTCTTCTGGCAGTTGTCGTTGCTAATCGCTTACAGACAATCGCATCGTCTCCGTTCATTGACTCCGGCCGTGAAAGCCTTCGATGCTACATAAATCGTATTGTCTACCTCTTCGGAAAAGAAGTATCTGTATTTATTTCTTCGATATTGACAGTAACGGAATCGGTGATTCGATATTGTCTTGTTAAAAGTAACACTCTCAAATATTTTATCTTATTTAAATGAGTAAAAATGTAAGTGAACTTCATACTATTACCTGGTTGTTTAATCAAGTACCAATTTCAAAGAATTTTTGATATGCTAATACGTGAAGTTCAAGTTCTACATCGATGAATCGATAATTTCATGTTGTAGGTATCGATACGAAATATTTTATATTGAATGAAATATCGCAACCATTCACTTATATTGGTCCCTTCACCTTCTATACCATTGCTCGGAGACCCTTGCCCTACCCTATCCATTCCGATGATGCGTATCTCGATGACCTGCTTCCCTGCTGCGCCTCGCTCCATCTCCTTCCCGCTCCATCTCGCAGCGCACAATTTCGTATCTCGTCCTTGTCTGAGCAGCTCATCGGTCCTTATCGATCAATGACGATTCGCATGCTAATATATCTCCTATTTATTTATAACAGTATTTATTGAAAACCTCAAAACAATGAACTTAGATCTCATGTGCCCGGCAATCTACGGTTTTGTACACATAAAATGTTTGCATATAAATACTGAATGTGATTTTCTCGAAATAATAGGTTGACAAAAAATAATAGAATAAACACAAGAGTAAAAGGCATTTAAGTATTTATTAATTGTAATAAATATCTTTAATAATGATGGACAATCTTCTCAGATGCAAATGACATTATCAATATATACCACCATTCAAAATCAGCAATATTTTTCAATTCTCTATATATTTCAAAACTATTTACTAGAAAAATTTTTACAAAATAAACCTGAAAATGTTTGAAATTTATGGGGTTTACGATACTTCGACATGCGAATGCCAATTCTATTGATGAGTTTCCTTAAATAGTATCTGTGCATAGCCTCTCACTCCCCGCCGCTCTCTCTGCGCTTCCTCCGTGCCAAGCGACCCATCTTTTGTTCGTTTGATTGACTGCTTGGTGATTCCGGGCGCGTAAGCTGTTACGGTCATTAGTCTCGTAAGTGTAGTTAATGATTTTATCCCGGGAGGTGGCGATATTCTTCCCGCGCTGCATGGTGAAATACGTCGCCGACCTGCACTTTGGCTTGCGGGGTTTTCCCCAATAGGCACCTCCCACCAGCGGAGTACTGTCCCAGCCGGGAGAAGTTTTAAGTTCTCGTCTGGTCTCCCAACACATGTGGTATTGTAGTAAGTGTAAGTGTGCATAAGTAAGGGGTGAGGATATGACATGGCAGGGGAAGAAGAGATCATGCGCGGTCCGTGGCCCGTGTGTTGGGGTACTCCGGCGTTGTACTATGTATTAAACGTTCTCTTCAACACAATAGTAACATTGTGTCAATTTTATCATATGCAATTGAGCTCACAGGTAATCAGAAAACATTGTAGCGTAAATTTCCACATTCTAATTAGAACGAATACAAATTAGATTACTACTAATAACAACACTATATAAAAGAGGATGAGACAAGGAAGTGAAGAAAAGATCGCGCGAGGGACGTGGCCCGTTTGTTAGGTAACTGCTCCTGCATTCGCCTGGTACTAATGGGAGAACCCACGAAAAACTACCGACCAGAGCAGCCGATCGATAGAATTCCCCTCCAGACAGCGGCTGCAGTCGACATGTTAACTATTTTACAGCCGGTAAATCCTGTCACCGTCCTGTCGAATCCTAGGCCCTCCCGGTCAGAGGCAACGCAGTGACATCAATTGACGCGCTGAGTCACTTAAGCCGATAGCTTCTGTTCGCCGTCCCCAGCCGCCTTGCCCCACCCCCGCCGGCGCCGTGCGTGGCCATACACGCCTCCCGCGATGACCGCGCTCCTGCGCCTGCGCGGCGCGGCGCGTACTGCCCCTCCCCTCTCCTCACCATCCCCACTCCCTCCCACGCCCCTCCGCCGCCATGCTCCTATTGTTTGCATTGTTTTCATCTGTCAGGGTGAATCATGTTCTTCAGCGAACGTCATGGGCTGCAGAAGCAAGATGACTTCAAGATGCAAATAAGTATACAGTGTTTTTAAAAACAATGCTTTATAATTGACTAGGGAGGAAAATGCAAGTAAATCCATATCATGTTTTTTTTCGCGAAAGTTTATTCCAAGACGATTGTTTTAATATAATTGATATACCCTATATACAATTGACAAGATCTGTGATGGAGTCAGATAAGTATAGTTAGATTGCAGGAAGGTTTAAATATTCATGATTAGAAAACAGTATTGGCAAATGGTAACAATTCCTTCAAATTATTGAAACGCCTTTGATATTTGTAGCAAATGCCACTAAGCAACTCGGCCGGAGAACAGATTACGGCTCGTGATTATAAAAGTCCCATGAACGACACAGTAAATAGCCTTGGGGTTACTTGTAACAATTTTCGTTCTTTGCATAATGCAGTAATATGAGTGCTAATGTTTACTCTTGAAGGCTATAACGACTGTATTGTGTCCATATTCTGCACTCTCTCTGATTCAAGAACTTCAAACTGCACAATCACAAATGAGGAATTTCTAGATAGTAAATTCATAAAAGTACAAGCCAAGATTTGTATCAAAATGATATATTTAAGAATTAAAACCTACTAGTGGTTTAAGGAAATAATTTTTTAATTGCAGTATATTTAGTACCCATCCTTACGAGACAGAAATAATGAATATTAAAAATAAACATGTACATCCCACGAACGATGTAATACAATCTATTTATAACCGCTTCTTACATTGCAGCCAGAAACATGTAGTACATATGTCATTTTATCTGAAACATATCGGTAAGAGCCAAACATTCACTTTCTCCACCGCATGGAAAGAAGCATTCGCACCACGGCTATCGAGTTCCCTCGGCTGATTCATGGCCGTGCGTTTTCTCCCAATGAAATCAGGGCCCGGGCGATAATTGAAGCGGTTGCGTCAGCCACGGCCAGGGCCCTCGTCGCACTTCCGTGACGGCCGCGCGCGACTCGCCGTTGACCTAGTGGCACGTGCGGCGGCATTGTGCTCGCGGCGAGGGGCACGTGACGCAAGACGCCCGGCTCAACGGATCACGTGCACAGGCTTCTGGAATGTTTTTGTTTTCACTGCAACTTAACAAGATTCATGAAGTACGTTTGCGATTTCTTTACTGTAGCGTTGAACTATTGTGATATAAATATTCCCTCTTTTACTTTTTTTATCGGCTCTCTGTTAAAAGTCGTTATTTTCAAAGGAGGGGGAAAAGGAAGAGCGACCAATAAGTCTGCGAGTGTGATACTGGGATATATCCTCAATGTTCTTTTATTATTTACGTCAAAAACAGGTAAACGCTTTGTGTGACGTGCTATGGGGAGAAGTTAATTTGAAGTTACATTTATGTCCAGAAGCAAGACAATCTCAGCATTTGCTCGAGGGTCAGGGAAACTGGACGAAAACCTGATCGACATGAGGGTCATTGACCCAGAAGATGAAGTACAATACTTGTTACAGGTTCTTTACAATTATACAATCCAAACGGTATATAATACATTAAATGTCATTGTTAAAATTAATATTACTTTCCTTTTGGGTGCTCGGTATAGTCTCTAATTGTATAGAAACAGTTGTGCAGCAGAAAAGATTTTACTTGCGACTTGTACTGTCACCTGATGAATATGATTACTACGTCGAGTATTGTAGTTATAGACAACGGCGTTTGCTGAAAATATATTCTCGCCCTTAAGTGAGTCATTTTTGACAACAACCACTGATTCATATATGAAGAAACAAGGTAATGGTAAAATACCTAGATTAATAAATAGACGCTTTCAAGAATCACGTGGGTGGGATGTGCTTATTATTCGTACAATTCTTTTTTGTAATATAAAAGTCTGGGAGCTATAAGATGTATTTCCTCAGAATATTATGCCATAGCTCCTGCGGGAATGAACATACGCGAAATATACTCAACGAGCAGTGTGAAGGCTGACTGAATTTGAAAGAATTCTGAAAGCGTAGCATAAAGAACTTAATTTAGTGTTCAATTCATTTAAATGGACGTTCCATTCAAGGTTTGACTGAATTGAAAGACCTAAAAATGTTGTTACCTTAACATCAGTCAATGGCATACCGTTCATTCTCAGAGAAGTGCAGAGCTGTTTATTTGAAATGGAAAACTTAATTGAAAGTTTTCTTTTCATTAACTATTAATTTGTAATTACGGAACCAATGTTGAATGCGTAAAGGACCTCTGCTGTAAACGTGTAATGACTTACATATCTGTATCAAAACTCATTGAGATGTACTACTGACAAATCATGTGATCTCTTCAAACATGAGGATACAGTAAAATTGCAAATTACTGTCACTTTACGACCCTTATAAGTACTTACTGCTTTTCTTATTTTATTACTAATAACATTTTCAAAATAATTAAATTTGTTATAATAATTTGAAGATTTCATATTAAAAATATTTGTTTTGTAGTATTTCTAGAAGTAAACAATATTAATAATAGTATATATTATTAATATTATATACTGATAATCTGGTACATGGCCTCACTTTACTGCTCACTCAATTTGCATGAGAGTAATCGTGACCATCGATAAATAAGTGCTAAACTGTTACGGAATTCGTAAAAAGTCATTGTTCTTTAAGAAAAAAAACTCAGTTCATATTTCCATTTTCCATCCTTCTCCTATCTTTTTCGTCACACGGCAAAGTATATATTCTCACACCTATCCCATGTGTACCATCCCCGGCAGCACTTGCAAATACAAGAAATAAAAGTACAACAAATAATAAATTAGCTGGTAAAAGTAACACACACCACAAGGTGATATATGTTCTCGGCCGTATTTAGATAATTGGAAGTAATTGTATTTCAGAAGGCTTTTCGCGCAGAAAAATATAAAAATAAAAACGGCCGCGTGCACTCGCGCCCTTGAACTTGTATTGCGGCAAACAAATGAAGTGGTGATCGTGGGAGGACGCCGAGCTCTCGCCATCTCCCTCAATGCTCTCCCACGCGTCTGTCGACACGTAAAAGGCATCGAGGAGGTTGGTGGGCTCGCAGCGTATTCACGACCTGTCCGCCGTGGCCATGAAAGCTACACTAACCAATGGTCAAGCGAACTCTTCCAGTACAACGTACATGTGCTTCAAGATACCCTACTGCGCCGTGATGTGAATTGTTAGGTTATAAGTATAGCTCCTGAACGTTTTGTGTAATAATGTTATCAATAAATATTTGTATTTGTTTTTTGTTTGGTTTGTGTAATGAAAATATGAAATAAGCGGGAAAAAAAGTTGGAAGAAAAATGTGATTTTATATTGTGCTCCCTGGAGTTTCAAACATCAAACATTGATCTTAAATTTCTAGATCAATTACAATAAATCCAAAGCGGTATTTACTGTCATATTAACTCAAAACTCTGTTATTAATCAGTATTTGTAACTTCATGCACTGTAATGATTCTTCTCTCGCTGTCACATTCAACTTCTTAATTGACTCCCTAAAATATTTGCTGTCGAAAGAAGGGAATTGGGGAATTTATTACAGTGGTCATACATAAGCCTAGTAAATTACATTTTGAACATAAATAGTTGAATTGTAAAAATATAATTAGACACGTTTTTCAAAAATTCATTCTCCTTGAATTATCACTTCAACCTCAAAAACATTGAGAAAGCACAAACAGCTCGTTCCGTTCCAAAATTGTATTCTTGGAGGTGTGGTTTATCCCTGCGGCCCCCGCCGCCCCCGCTGCCAGCACTTCCGATGTGCGTGCCCCTTCCGGGACGGGTAGCTCCCGGCCGACGCCATGTGCATCCACCAGCAGCTGGATAGCAGCGGTGATAAGCCGCGATACCGCCTCCAGCCCCCGGGCATACGGGCTGCGACCCGTTACCCCCGCACGCGCCGCTACCCGCCCTCCCAGCGACAATACCGTTGCCCCCGAAGTGCTTTATTGATATAAAAGGAAACGTTTAAAGAGCTGACGAAGCCGTTTCATCGACTAAATTAGTGTCTAAGCGTCTATTGTCGGAAAAAAGAATTTTCTTTGGGATGTTAGTTCCAGTACTGCCCTAAATATTCGTAACGTCTCTAATAACTCCAAAACGGTTGTGCTTGTCCGTCAAACGGGTACCTATTGCCCAACAATTACAGATAATGTTCGGACATAAAAGATTTTATGGTCTATAGATTTGTTTGATTACAGCAATAAAATGTAACTTGCGGAATTACTAACTGTAGAAATAATTATTGGAAGATTTTTTATTTCAACTTTTAAACACACAGCTTTGAAATTACACTCATATTTAATTTAAACTTTTTAGCATCTCGAAAGTTCATAAGTAAAAATGTCAAGTGCCATGTTATATTAATACATATTTTTATTTTTTTATAAAAGCAGTGTATTTTCTTTATAATTTCACCAAATTTGATGTGATTCCGAGCTACGCCTCTTTCCTCAAAGTGATGACATCCTTTCCGCTGGTCTATCACACACACAGAACTCTCTGAATTTACATCATTTTCGATGATTCTCAGTTGTTGTCTCAGTCTCAGCTTGTTGCAACTGCCTTAGAGAGATAGAATTGCTTTAATTTATCCGCGAATAATTCCGAAGGGATTATTCTGCACCAGCAGAACCTGCAGAATCTGCTGGTGCAGAATAATCCCTTCGGAATTATTCGCGGATAAATTAAAGCAATTCTATCTCTCTAAGGCAGTTGCAACAAGCTGCAACCATCATCGCCTGAGATAGAACAAAATCACCATACAATACTGTGAATAAGAGCAGTACAAGAAGCCACATTGCTTGCTCATTGCCACATGCATATATATTGGAAATTTATCTCATCTAAAAATTACAAGTAATTTCTAAGCTTTTGCATATCTAATAGTCTCAGAAGATGCGAGAAAATAAACCGAAACAACTCGCTTTCATAATCCCTATTAGAACCCAAAGATTAGTTTGCCCTTCTCTATAATGGAATCCTTTGTTAGAAATAGTGAGAGTGCTGTATTAGAAAACGTTTCCCCGAGTCTATTCCGCACTACTTCCAGGAACACGGATGAATTAAGACCTGGATTCTCAGGAATGTCGGAGTCGGAAATGAGCTGCGTATTATCTCCGGTCATGCTTTTAGTTTCGGAGAGACGGGCCCTAATATACATAATGGATGTGGGTTCCGAGTTGATAGGGCGGGGAGGCCACTGCCGTCGGGCCGTCTCTGAATCGTGAGCTATGCCCACGAGCTCACGCAGCCGCCTTCGCCGCTCTCAGCTCTCCGCTCCCCGCCCCGTCCCACCCCGCCCCGCCCCGCCACAAATCTCCGCGGCGCAGTGCCTGGGCGGGCGCGGCCGACGCGGCGTCTATAGTGGCCGGCACACAAGCGCGCACGCTCCGCCCAGTACCAATGTAACGTAGAAAAGCTCAAGGCTTGAACCGGCTTAGGTGGCTCAGGGCATCAGTTGATGCCGCTACAGTGCCTCTCACCGGGAGGTTCTAGGTTTGAGTCCCGACGGTGGCAGGATTTTCGATACTGAGTAGATACTAGCTAGGTCGAATTAAGCCGCTGTCTGGAGGAGACTTCTAGCGGCCGGCTGCTCTTATCGATAGTTTTCCGTGATTTCTTCGACCACACGAGGCGAATGCCAGAGCAGTATGCTAACAAACGGGCCACGCACCGCGCCCGATCTTTCCTTCCTCTTCCTTATCCTATCCTCACCTTTACTCACACACTCTTACACTTACTACATAATCACATGCACTACATAATCACACATACCAGGAGGCCAGTCGGGAGCTTAGAGCGTGTCGCAGCTGGGGCGGTGCTCCGCAGGCAGCAGATACCTGGTTGGGAAAAATCCCGATCGCCAACGTTTAGGTCGGCCCGGATATCACCGCCACCTCCCTCGGTACAATATGCACTACACTTACGGTACTAATCACATTAGCAGGTGACGCGCTCGGAAACATTAATCAATCAATCTCGAAGGTTGAAGTCTTAATTTAACGTGTTTTTTTGTTTTACGTTGTAAGTTGCCGAATTGCCCTCCCTTTCTAGTTTTTCGTAGGGATAATTCAAAAGAACGTACAATTATTTTAGCTTCTAAACCTCTTTGTAACAATTAGTAGTCTTGCTGAACCACACAAAGGTAATATCACTATATTTAAGTAAAGTCTCTTAGCGTTCAAATGAAATCACTCGATATATTTCTGGTTAATTTTACATCCATCTCTGACTTGAAGTTAATTAATATAATCACACAAATGCTGTGAGACTTCCTCTTCTGCCAACTACCTCCTCACTGGTTTTCACGCTTGACACATATGTGAGAAAACATTTGCATCAATTCTTTGATTGACCTTTTAACTATGCAGTACTATTGTATTAAATTTTCAAAAGTGGTCAGATGGAAAAGCGAGCCAAATAACCTGAATCTCGCCACCAATAAAGACAGTTATTAATTCATTTATTAGAAAAACTCATCCACTGTTCTTGCGCTAAAAGTTTGGTTGGCCTCAGTGCCTTTATCGTCAACCACTGGGCTAGATCTCCGCTGTCGTTCATCGCGATGTCACCACGAGTACAACGGCTGAGTTGAGCTCAAAGCTAACACAGCCGCACACCAAGATATAGCTAGGTTGAATTCAGCCGATGTCTGGAGAATTCTAGCGGTCGGCTACTCTGATCGGTAGTTTTTCGTGAGTTCTCCCATTAGTACCAGGCGAATGCAGGAGCAGTTACCTAACAAACGGGCCATGTCCCGCGCGCGATCTTTTCCTTTTCTTCCTTGTCTCATCCTTTTTTATATCGTGTTGTTAATACTAGTCATCTAATTTGTATTCGTTCTAATTAGAATGTGGAAATATTCGCTACAATGTTTTCTGATTACCTGTGAACTCAGTTGCATATGATGAAACTGACACAATGTTACTATTGTGTTAAAGAGAACGTTTAATAAGATCGTAGGGAAATTGAAATGGTCTTTGACCTCAAATGACAAATGACAAAAAAAAGTGTATTCTTCTACTACAAGAAATATACACGTCTTATGCTTGTAGCCGCGGTCGTGTTTACAAAAATTAAGATGATGGAAAATTGTAAAAATTATTATTTATTTTCATTCTATGGTGTTTTCTACTTTCAGGTAACTAGAAATCACTTCAATTGTATTTTTCAATCTATCTGGTCTATTCGCCGCTTCGTGGCGTCGTAATCAGACATAATGCAAGTTAGTGACATTTGGTAAAAGTAGAAATACCGATGATTCGTTATAATAGCTTCCTCTGCCCAGTTCCATTGTGAACGTAGTAGAGCTCTTGCGTGATGGAGACTGTATCTACATTGCGGGGACGGACCGTTTTTCAGGCCCTTGACAGTGAAACGCTTTCTCTGCGGACGACTGAATTCAATCTCATCGTGTCCGTGGCACGGTGCGTCGTTGTTCTTTTGTAAACAAGAAAATCGTCAGCATTGGAGTGCGGGTCAACGTCTTTTAAAGGTCACGGTTACACCGCGTGGCGTGGCGGCGTTGCGGGGGCGTGGGGGCACGGGCGCGGGGGTGGGACGACATGCGGGCCGACGGCAGCTGGCGGGACCCGCCCCGCGACCTTTTACCTGCACTCGGGGCGGATACGCACTTCCTACCGCGTGCACAAAGGGGCCGGCTGCGCCATGGCTTTGAAGCTTGAGAAAATATTTCTCCGATCGGAAACTTGGGATCTTTCCATTGATGGAAGATAAGAAAGAGCAGTCCAAATCGTGGTAATGAGAGAGAAGAAAATAATTTGCTCTGTGGACTTTCCATTAGTCTTGCTTTAATTGCAATAATGGGTGAGAAAGAATTCTTGTCATTTTTAAACGTAGACCCCACGTTCGATGAATTGATGATTTTAGTTCGCAATGTGATTCGATGGTTTGATATGGTACGATGAATATTGTAGTATGTACGATGTTCATGGCATTTATAAAGGTATGGAAATATAATTGAAATTTTTTCTTACTTGCTCTCGTTTAATATTTATGTTTCTCTTCGCCCCTCAAATTTAACCTCGAGGCAATAATTCGTAAATATTCCTAAAACTGTTCCGCCAACAAGTGTGTAAAATGTAAATTTAATTATGTTTTTGTTTTGTTTCCGTTCTTTTTCTTCCCTCTTTATTTTTCTTTCCTTATTACCCTCCTTCCTCCTTTCTTTCTTTTGTTTTTTTCTGAGACTCCAAGAAGATTCTTCCACTTCTACCTTTTCGAAACGCCCTCTTTCCTGGGGATGTTCTTCCTGGACTGAGGGTTGTATTGGGAGCGACCTATCGGGAGTGAAAACTTCCGTGCATGGAAATCGTATCGATTTTGTTTGAAAAGAGGGAAAAGTCTATGGATAGAAGACGCACTAAATTTTATAATTTCCGGTTGGGAAGCGACAGGAACTTTTGGAAGAAACGCTTTAACGGAAGTTAAATTTTGAGCGACTCGAAGAGTACTTTTTTGTAAAATAAATTATACTCGTAGTAAGACAATGATCATCCCAAACATATGGTACATCCCTTTGACTGACGTTATTTTGCTGAGAAAAAAACTACCTTCACCGTTACTTCCAATATACAATAATTCATTTTGTACTTGGGAATTGAGAGCTATAAATACTCAGAAACTGTTTTTATTTATGAGAATGAAACATAAAATTATTGTTTCTTTATTTGTTGGTTTAATTGTCTCTAATTTCCAATGCGCAGAGAAATTTAAAGAAAACTTCTCAGTCTCCAGCAGCACGAAAACTATGTACGGTTTCGTTAGATGTCGGGAAACTCAGGAAAAATAGAAAAACAAAAAATAGTTTCAATTTTGACTAAAAAAGGTAAATATTTGATCATTGTTCCGCCTATTCTCAGACTGTGCGTAACGAATGAATTTTCATTCTCAGGGAGTGACTTTTTCCGACACATCTGATTTCATGCAATAGCAAGACTTCAAGGGAGAGGCCTCTCGCCATTTTAAATATTTGCTATTCACCTAGAGGATAATGGAACAGAAACGTTTTTGTAATTATTGTTATATAAAGAATTGTTGTATTGTGTAACAGCATATAATATACTCCGTTAATGCAGTATTCAATAAGACAATTTTCACAAAGACAGTGAAATATTTAAATTTTGTATAGCTATACGAGAGTATTTTATTTGTTGTTGTTGAGCAGTGTATTACGTGCTTTCGGCACAATCATTGTGTATGGTTTTGTTCAACAACATTTTTGCTGCTGCAAGCCTCATGTAACATTCATTAAGATGATATGTACAATGCAGCTTACATTATTTTTAGGATAAACTCTAAACAACACATTTCAGGCAAATTTGCTAATTATTTAAAGAAAGAAGGAACTGAAACACAATAGCTCTTGTCTGTAACCAGCCACCAAATAGAACAGAAGCCCAAGGTAAAGAATAAATGTAGGGAATCCTAGTTGAAGATGAAAGATGACAGTGTGAAGAAGAAATTGGAAGAAGCTTATTCCATGAAGTGCAAAAGAATGATCGATGTGTACTACTTTCTCGTGGGTTTCTTTAAGGACACATTTCACTGTGAAGTTATCTTTATCTTTAATGTTAACAAGAATTTTGGATGATTGCCGCAAATGTCTTTGGGCTTATAATTGCTTCACTATGTGGTTTATTATTCTTTTCCATAAATTATACACAAGAACGAAGAATAATGAGACAGCCGTAAGATTTCGTAAACAAGCGCATACATTTACAAATTTCAACTACAGGAAAGGTCAATGATGCAAATGCAAAAGTGTACCTGAGAAACATCAGGTATTTTTCAGCCACATTTAAAGCACGAAAGAATTATTATTAAGAGAACTAAATTCCGCACTAAAAAATAATGGCACAATTTGCATCATGGTTTGGAATTTATTGATTGATCATTATTAAAGGTCTCAAAATATAAGAAGTGTTTGAATGTACCCTATAAATATGGAACATTTTATACAACTACTATTAAATTATCAAATTTACTATTTTAATTAACTAATTTTAATTACATACATTTAAATCTATGTTTTTTGGGTAGGGTATTTTAAAAGTTGGTATGAAAACGATGTAAATAAAATAATATACTGTAATGTATACAGTGATTGATATTTCGCGTGTGTTAGGGGTAACACATTAAACTGACATGAGATATTTACACGCGTGTCTAATTGAAGTGTCTCTTTTTATGTACTTGGTGTCAAATACAACAAAAAGTGTATATGACGTTTGGGAGGGAGAGAAGCTATCTTATATTGAAAAAAAGGTACTATATTTATTGAAGACTAGAAGAAAATGGTGATTTCAATATATGAGGAAATCTGCTGGCCAATCAGAACCTGTTTTACATTCGCGCAGTCCCGCCAAGTCCCCGCCAAGTCTCTTTCAAAAGGACCTGTTCGTGGCTGGGCGCCGACGAGCGTTTCCTTGTCGTTAGGCGGCCGGCGCAAGGACAAGGGTCGCTGTGGAGGCGCAGGATGTGGACGTGACCAAGGAGGAACAGGGAAGATCGGGAAGACCCCGACGAGTGGGCTTGCCCCGGGGGAAGGGATTGCACACGGTGTACAACTGTGCGGCACTTGCGAATAACTGTAATTTCAAAAGAAGGAATCTCGTTTCATTCTTCATTTCAGCAGGATAATTGACAGAACCTTTACGTTTGCAAAATATAATAGCACATTGGAAAAACTGTTTTCCCATT
The DNA here is from genome assembly GCA_038098605.1 of Gryllus longicercus. Classification (NCBI taxonomy): domain Eukaryota; kingdom Metazoa; phylum Arthropoda; class Insecta; order Orthoptera; family Gryllidae; genus Gryllus; species Gryllus longicercus. The sequence continues at coordinate 845,459 of JAZDUA010000198.1, forward strand.
GAATTTTTATTTCTGAAGTATATAGAAGTATCATTTTCAGGTCGTCATAATTTCTGGATTTGCAGTTGCTTGCGTTATGTTATTTTGTGTTTATTCGCAAACGTGTTGTAAGGGAAAGAAACAAAATAATTCTGTCTTATATTAGATTAGATTAGATTTATTAATTATTCTGCAATTAAGTTTGAGAACTTGTTGGCAGAATACACTAACTTAACAACTACACTAACTGAACTTAACAACTTTACAAAATCTACAAACTTTACAAATTAACGTTTCACCTTGCAATCTTTCATAGCACTCCACTTCACCACACTTCACTTCACCGCACTGCGAAACACCGAGCGGTAATGTTTTTCTTATATAGTCGTTTCCCACAGTTTCACAACGTCACTGCACTTCACGCCACTGCACTACACATAATTAATAATAATAATGACAACAATAATAATAACAATAATAATAACATTAATAATAATAATAATACTTAATTACATAGAAGACATAGTTACTTACACTGAATTTTATTAAATATATTTATAACACGCATATCAACATTCAGGAAACTAATTTATTTTTAAATTTGCTTAGGCTTTGAGGAAAGGGATCGAAGATTCTCACAGGCAAACCGTTCCAGTCTCCAATATTCGATTTGCGAATGAATATTCCCCAAAGTACGTTTTCTGAATTCTTGTCTGAATTTTGGGCATGTGATCCGCTCTGCCGAAATATGTAGGTTTCCCTAATCGACTTTGAATTTCTTTCCACGCTCGAAGCCCTGTGTACGCTTTATACATTGCATAGAGATGTGAGTTTGATCTCCTCCTTTTGAATGATTCTCATATCCCTTTATTCTTGGTACCATTGAAAGTAAATTTTGATGCTCTACGCTGCACCATTTCTAAATTCCTTTGCTGCAAAATTCTGTATGGGTCCCAACAAACCGCGCCATATTCTAATATAGGTCACACTAATGACATATATGCAAGTTCTTTCGCTCTCACTGTACTCTTTTTCAGTATCCGCATAACAAAATATAAAGATTTCCAGGCTTTCCCTACAACGAAATTGACTTGATTTTCCCAGCTCAATTTAGTGACTAGCTGTATTCCTAAGTATTCGCAAGACGTGACTCGAACATTATTGTTCAGTTTGTACACAGATTCATTGTAACTTCGACCCCTATGTAACTTCGACCCCTATATGTATATATTCAAAACGCATCTACAACATACAAATACATTGTCAGTGTTACTGAAACAAGAAGCGCCCGGAAAAGGGTGAACTATAAGTACCATAAGAACGAAGGTAATTAGATTAACTTCAAGAAATATATCATTTAAAAATATGTTTGGGGAATTGGAACAGAGAAAGGGGGAGATAGAGATGTAATAATGAAGAAGAGTTGAGTATAATCTTATATTTAAATTTAAATAAAAGATATATTTCTGAACAGTAAATCGCTACGAATATATCAAAACTTTCATATTGAAAGGTAAAATGCGTTATGAAATTAAGGCAATACTATAATTGCGTTATTTCTATTCAAAGAATTTCAAAATTTTACATTTTTAATGAAAATATGCTTCGATTTTTTTTCTTTTTTGTATATTCTAACACGTCGTTTCTAGAATGTGAAGCCCTGAATGTGTTTCGCTTATCTCTAAACGCATGATCAATAGAGGACTAGATTGCCAGTAACAACATTGAAAGTAATAGTATAATGTTATTATGTTGACGTGAAACTTGAACTCCGTTCTCGTAATGTATTTAATAATTATTTACATGTATATTTGTACATTACCCGAAATTATTCCCATGTGACAAAATATTCAGAACAGAACAATTACGTTAGCACTTTGCCACTTTTTCCCCCCTCAGTAGCCCTTCTTTGTTTGGCAAGATTAATGGAAGTTTTGGGACTAGGAATCTACCATCAACAAGTGTTGCAGCTTTAGAAATCAATTATAATCAGTTAATCAACTCATAGGATTACGAAATTTATGTTACATATGGGGTCAGGAAAGATAATGTCTATGAATAAAATAATTCATTTCAGCATTTGTTCCTTTAACGTTGAAACCGAACCAAAAGAATTAATTTATCTACGAGATGTGTGAAATGAGGAAGGCAGTCCTATTGCTGTAATGCCGTAGCAAAAATCGTCTCCCCAACCTCCTGGATATTGGTGTGATGCCTGTGATGATTAGTATTATGGGGAGAGAAATAGGAATGAATATGAAACTGGAAGGAGAATTAGAGGCAAAGAAAAAGGGAGAACCTCGTGGAAATCTGCAAAGTACGCTATTTGTATACCACAAACTCTACATGGGTCGACCGGTACCAAGAAATGGAAAACTTTAAACTGAGAGCTACGTTAACCCACAGAAACGAACGAAAATGAAAATAATGAGGAACTTCGGTGATAAATACTCATCCTGAAGTTGTCATTATTATCCCCATTTCGAAGCAACAACTTCTAGCTTCATAAAAAGTAAAAAAAACAGTACATTTTTCTTTTTTGATTAAAGATTTGCAGTAAAGATTTGCTAAATTTCGTATTGAGAATCGAATGCATTATCAAAAAATCAATAAATGGAAATATTTGAGTTTATTACGCAGTATCGAACATCCAGTACGTACCACATTGAAGTGACGCTATGCAGTCCCCATCAAAGAAGAAAATAAAATCTATCTCCCGTTGCCATAGGTAATACGGAATGTGCTATTTATACCACATCGGTTGTAACCGATTAGCGGATGTTGAAGACTCTCCTGAATGCGGATTATATCAAACTCTTCCTCAGGCCGGCTTTGCGAGGAGTAACGGAGCGTGGGTGAGAGTGGTGAGGAACTCTCGCGAGAGCGGTGGTACACTAGGAGAGAGTGACTGGTGAGAGTGACGAGATGTTGTCGAGAGTGGGAAGGCAGTGGTGAGATACTGGCTAAGGGGGGGGTGAAGCTGGGTGCCAGGTTACGTAAATGAAAGTGGAAAGGGATTCGATTCAGAAAGTGGAAAGGGCTTCGACTCGGGCGTTGGTAAAGCAACAATTTCGTCCAGGAATGCATTAGTTATATTCACCCTCTCATTTGACCAGATGTTGATTCGAAGAGTACATAGAACAAAATTTGTAAGTGTCGCTGCATCCTATTGTCTATTGTTCTAATGGTATCGTTAGTTACATTTCTAAATGTATTGAAAAAAATATGAAAGGGTGCTTTCGTAGTTTTTAAGAAATTAGAATTACTAGATACTGATAACAAACATTCAAAATTTGCAGTAGGCTGTGACAGAGTGAGGTGAACTACAAGTATGTGAAAATGTAATGAATGTTAAAATACATAAACATATATTATATAATATACATGCCACAAAATATTGGAAAGTTGGGAATAATAACTCATAAAATGTTACACATATTCCACCGAGCATTGTAATTGATACATAAATTCTAATGATTTTCAATCAGAAATATTGCGATGGTCAAGATGGCAAAGTGATAACATATCTTCAATTCAACTCGTATTATTAGTGGCGAGTTTCCAAATAGAGATCTGTTTTTTCCATTTTCATCCCGGGACATGGTTTTCTGGATAGCACTTCCGTGTCCGCGTTGTAAAGATGTCTTCTCCGGAAAGCGCCACGCCAACCCATCAATTGACTGTTTGATGCGAGTACGTCGCAGGTGTTGTAAATCCCGTCGTGGGGACCCGTGGAAGAAATTATTCTTCTCAACCTGCATTCCAGAACCACTCCTCCGGCGTTAAAGATCCAAGATTTCTGGGAGTGTCTTGAGCGGCGGAATGCTCAAGATCAATGACCCTTCCTTTTTCCCCACGTCAGAGCCGACGATAAGAAGCAGCCGCGGCAGATTCTAATTACATCAAAACAGAAATCGCGTGTCGCTGTTCTCAGCTTGCGCAGATAAGGAGCCGCGATCCCTCAATTATCTCCGAAAGCAAACGTGGTCGTGTCTCGGCGCCCAGCGGAGTATGGAACATCGGCTTGGAAGTAGAACGCGGGATTCCTGGGCGGGCTCGGCGCTCCGTGCTCCGCGGGCGTGCGCGGCGGAAGAGTGCCAAAGATTTTCGGACGTTGCCCCGGCGGCGGTGGCGGGGCGGCGGCGGCGGGGCGGCGGCGGCGGCGGCGGCGGTGGAGGGCCTCGCGAGGTTTCCTCGGCGGCGACGCCACTGGCGAGGGAAGCGATGTCATCGTCACCGCCGCAATCGACCACGTGGGGCATTGCTTGGGTCCTCCCCGACGGATGAGAGAAACCATCAGAATTATAGTGAATTTTGGAGGCTTCTTGAGCAAGATTAAGTTTTAGAATTTCGTATTATTTGATAAAGAAAGGTTTGATTGGAAAGAAGTAAGTGCTTAGTAAACAGAGTACAAAACATAACATTTAACGACACAATTATTTAGACATGAAGGATGTGGGACTAACTTCACCGAATGCGTGAGGTAAGTTTTCTACGAAGTTATTTGCTTCTCTGGTTTCCCAACAGTTGTTAAGGAAGCTGTTATGTTATAAAATCTATTAAGAGAATACTTTGGATTTATTTTACTTTATTTAATTATAAATTGAATACTTCGAATTTTGGTCTAACCGCAATTGGTTTATTGGTGCTGTGTGGTTGATATAGTATAAATGAGAGATGTAGTCTTTATCAACATTTTTATTCGGTAGCATCGGAAGCTGCTTATTTGATAAATCTAAATAGAAATGTTGGCAAACACACCTTTATACTAACCGCAAATGTTATAATCTATCTTTGTACCATTTTAACATGTTGCTGGCAATATTAATAAATAAAGTAAATTAACGAACTTGGCTCTATACGTTTCCTGTCCTAAGTTTTCATAATGTAATGTCAATAGTGAATTGAATTACTGTTTTTCATTACCACACATGACGCCATATTGCGTTCATGATGAAAATAATAATAATAATAATAATAATAATAATAGTGGTAGTAGTAGTTACGTTGTTTATATTGACACATGGAAGATGTTCCGATTACCTGCGATACATTTTTCTTATTTTATGAAATCGCAGTACACTTAGTTCCCAAAGGGGATTTACGAAGAGGCAATAGTTGAAGCAAATTTTATATAATTTTATATTTAGTATTGTTCAATATCAACATTGTCAAAGTATATTAATGTTCTCTAGTACAAACACTGTGGTTAATTTTGTTGGGTGCAGAGTCTATGGGAAAAAGCTTAACATTAAATTGACGCTCTTACACCCCATTAATATTTTAACGCAGGAGATTTGTTTTTCGTTTCCCAGAATACATTATCATTTATGAAACACGATGGAGCGCGAAAGCAACTGAATCACAGAATCATAGAAAGCATATATAACAATTATGGCAACTCAATGACACAATGAAATCTGCGACGAATTATGGATGTGTTAATTGAGATGAGCGCGGATCAAGTGAAATAAATGTCGTGATGATGCCAAGAAGTGCAGGGAAAATAACATCAGTTGTAGGTGGATCAATGACACGGGCAGTGGAACAGTGGAGGGGGCGGCAGAGAAAAGAACTAAACGTATGCAAGACGAAAGGAGTCGTATAGGCGAAGCAGCTGGGCCCGAGTGACACTAATATCCATACAATGTCGGTTAAAGAGAACATAGTGTTCTATAAGAATGCTGAACAGAATGCTTTACAGAATGCTAATGTGTTGACATTTATGAGGTGGCAAGCCAACAGTAATTACTATTGCGATGAACAGACATGGATTGATATATGTTGTTCAAAACGTTATATTTTACCTGCGTTTCAATGTGTGTGCCGTGTTTATAGCTTTTTTAACAGTTTTTCAGAATGCGTGCTCAGGAATTAGAATATATTTCGATTGTACTGCATTATTTATTCAATTATGATTAAGCGAAGTGACTAATAAAATAACCTTTAATAATAGAATAATTTATTTTATTATATTTTTTTTTATTTTAACAGTTTTATAAGGTATGTATGTACTTTGGCACAACAGCTCTTAACGAGCTAACTACCAACAGCGTCCCGGCCTCGCGGCCATAGGTTAAGGGGTACGCACACAGCCACCCCTACGATGTATTTCTGATATTCTCTACCTGAGAAGTGAGCTTTCTCATCGTCTCACAGCAACATATAACAGTTTTATACTACATGTTAATTGATGTAAACGCCAAAATTTAATCACGAATTTGGATTCTTGAGTACTTGAAATACAGAAATATTTCAAATTGATTTTAGAGACTTCAATTATTTAGAATTTTTGCACCAGCCTAAAATAATAATCCTTTTTTTAAATTTTTTTAAATTTATTTACTTGAGGCCGATTAAAATCCCTATAAGGTCGCTATTATCTAGTGGTTTATTATATAGTATTTTAAAATACTTAAATGCTGCTATTATATAGTAGTTTACTATGCTTAAATGCTGCTGTATATAAAAAAGTATCCTATTGCTTCCAAGAGGTCAGCCCTCAACTGAAAACACTTTTCCACCTGCTAGAGAGTGCCATCGCCCTTCCACGATTCCTGAGACCAGTCCGGGGCTGCTCGGAGCCACGTCTACCGTTCCGCGTCCCGGCGTTCGAGTGAGCCCCGCCTCGGCGCTTCGCGGCGGCCGCAACCGAGCAGGCAGGCGGGCGGGCAGGCAGGCAGGCGTAAGCAGCCGCGGTCCGTGTGGGCGCGGAGGCGCGACGATCCCCTCCGCCGCCGCCGCCATCCCCGCCGCAGCCCGCCCGCCCTCCTGCGCGCCCGCCAGCGAGCCAGCCAACCGCGCGTTCGCCGCGCCGACTACGTCCGCATAACTGTTCTAGCGCGCAAAACACAGCCGTCGTCGTCGTCTTCGCCGCGAGGAAGCGGCGGAGAGGAAGAGCGAGCGCAAGATGGCGGCCGGGGAACTCGACGAAGGGGCTTCGGGAAACTGGAAACGAGAGACGACGGGTCGCCGGCGGCGGAACGACGCTCGCCCGCCCTCCCGCCCGCCTCGCCGCGGGGACGAGCGGCTCCGGACGGCGCTGGCGGCGGGGGAGGGGGCGGAGGGAAGGCGGAGACGGACGGAGGTGACGGCTGGAGCCACGCCGCTCGCCGGTTCCGATCGGGAGAACGGATCTTTGTAATGCAGCCGGCGGAAGGCGACTGAGGCCCCGGAGACGACGAAGGAGGGGGGGGGGACGCGAGCTTTTGGTCGCACACCTCTCCGTTAAGCATCTTGTGAGCATGCGCTAATGAAGAAAGTATACTGCGTTTATAACCTCGGCACGCTCTAAAAGCGAATAGAAATGGTTGCTAGGGACCAGATGTCTGGCTGGTACACAGCCTTCAGAAGGCTGTGCGGCTATAAAAGAAGAGAGTATTCTTGACAATTGGGACTGTGTTTTGAACGCTTAGATGTTTGACTTGGTGCACTATTTTTAAACGAAACAATGAATGAAAATTATATAATATTCAGATTTGAATATGCAGATGTAATTCTTCATTGCAGAATGAAGTTAATTTAAATTTAATTGTGAAACCACATCATTTTTATTCTATACTGATTATAGGAAATCTTTACTAAATAAGTGAGTACGGAATGATTTTTTTCAACAATTATGTATTAGGTAAAATCGGCCAAATTAATCGTACATTCCTGGGAAATGGAGGCGTCAATTTTCATGATCCACATAATATTGATAGTGGAGATGACAGTGTTCACCATTATCATTAGTGTTGGCAGGGTTTCACTTAGGCATTCTTGACGCTAACTGCGTCAAGCAAGCGTTCTGAGCAAGACGTTTCTAATGGCCTATTCAGTTCCTGTTTTTCTTACTCTAAATAATAATAATAATAATAATAATAATAATAATAATAATAATAATAATAATAATAATAATAATAATAATAATAATAATAATAATAATATTGAGATCTAACTATATTGCAAGATAAAGCAATACCATACAAAAGACCAGATATTACATTACGGAATAAAAACTACTCACGCGGCTTATTTAATAGGTATAAGTGCACGTAAAAGCAAACATGTGGTAGAGAAAGAGCAGGCAAAACCAGAAAATATATACCTCCGGGTGCCTCGCTGGGAAGATACAAGAGGGGAAACCCCGCAACTTCGAGATCCAAGCCGGAACTCACGTTCCAGCGGGGAAGAATCACAGCGACCTATCGGGATACGGCAAGCACTACATTTACGGTACTAATGAGCCTAGCAGTTGGCGCGCACGGAAACCCTGAATGATCAACCTATCAATAACAGATTAGCAGCGAGAGCGATGCCGTGAGATGTCGGACCTGGGCATCCACGAAGGTGGCAGCGCTCATGTTCCCAGCCCTAGGAAGACCGTAATACTCCGGGAGAATGACGCGCGGGTGGTGGGCCTGGTCCAAGTTGACAGGTGCCGGCCACGGCGACGCCTCCGAACACTCCGCCCCGCCCTTGCCTCCACCGGTGCTAGCGGGTAGGCGGGTTGGCGGGCGGCCGAGGGGTCTATGAGGGGAGAGTGGGCGAGAGACGATGAGGCGAGGGGCAGCGGGTGAGCGAGAGGGCTAGTGAACGAGGAGGTAAGGGGGCGAGGAGGCGAGGGGGAGCAAGTGGACAAGTGGGTGAGAGGGCTAAGGGTCGGGGGCGGCGAATGGGCGAGAGGGCGAGGGGGTGGGGAGGGGACGTGGCGAGCGGAGAGAGGCGAGGCGTCGTGCCGCTTCCCCTGGTGTCGCGTCCGCACAACCTTCCTGCCCCGCCCCACGGCCTCGCCAAGGCGCACGACGTGGTCGGAGGTCGGGAGCGGACAGGTGGAGCGCGGATGCGGTCCCTTCACCTCCTCCCCTCCCCTCCCCTCCCCTCCCCTCCCCCTCCCAATCCCAATCAGCCCTCGCCCTTCACGCGCACCTGCCCCGAAGGCGCCTCGCCGCCCTCAGCGCAGCCTCCCCCCCCCCCAATGCAGCACGCCATCCTCCCCTAGCCCCTGCACAACCAGTGCTGTCCCGGCCCCACAGTGGGGCAGAGGACCATAAAATGCGGCATTAATTGAAATATTTACATGGTGTGTTGGGTTTTCTCAGGGAACGTTTGGTGGGTTGGCTTAAATGGAATTTGTTAGTAAAATGAAGAGCTCGCGAACATTTAGCCATAACGGCAAATAAAAAATAAAGAAACAATTAAATTTTAAAGCATGCATAGTTATTCATGTTTATTTTAGAGACACTTGTGTTAATCATTGACTAATTAAGAATGAAAAAAATATATTCACTAAGTCAGTACATGAGAAAATACATATCAATTCATATAAACAACGTTGTAAAACTTCCAAATTGTACTCCTAATTTATCTAGTACATTGCAATTGAATGACCCATCAGTACTGCTTTGACCGTCCCGTCGTGTCTCGATCTTTATTATAATTATTTTTACATCTATTATTTATTTTATCTGATATCCAAAATCGCTTTTTATCTAAATTTTAATTCTCATCTAAAATTTTGTACCCCCTTTTCGAATCGCTTCCGGATGATTATTACAATTGTTTATTTTTCTAATGCTTATTTTCTAGATCGAAAATTCCCCTGTTACTCAATGAGAACATAAAATTCAGTTCCGCGTTCACGTTGTCAATTGCTTTTCCTCCTTATATCCACTTATTTACAAAAAGGAAAAGTAATTGTATTTTCTAAAACGAAATGTTTATTGAAAATTCATCATAGTTGGATCCTGCGTATGGTTAGAGTGCTTTCTGTTTCTGAATTTTTCGAAGTTTTTCTGTGGGACAAAATCTGCTGAGACTTGCGTATTTAAGGGTATTTACAGTAGTTCAGAAATGAACGTATTTGTAAGAATGAAAGTGAAATATGAAATATCAAATGAAACAAAACGGGCAGTTTTTGGTGCAGTGAAAGACAGATAATGATAGAAAATGGAATTACAAAACCATGCTTATATTCGTTCATATCTGAAATTGTATTAAAAAGATTTTCTCACAAAATAGGCTGTTTTCGAAAAGCTTAATTTATCCCTCATCTGAGACAGGTCAATCTCCAAGCTCCAGACTGGTCACGCGTCATGTAGTGCATGTAAGTGTACGTGTCTGTGTAAGGAGAGAGAGTAGGACGAGGCAGATGAAGGAAAAATGGCTCGCGGTCCGTGGCCCGTTTGCTAGAGTACTTCTCCAGCATTCGCCTGGTACTATTCTGACAAATCACGGAAAATTACCGATCAGAACAGCCGGCCGGTCATTCAGACAGTAGCTGAATTCGACTTCGCTGTATGGATGTGTCAAAAATCCGCCTCGGTAGGCACTCAAACCTTAGGACCTACCGGTCAGTGCCGCTTCAGAGAGAGTGCTGTAAATGATCTAAGCTCAACTGGTACAATTACAAATTAAAATTGATTCACTTTTTACAGATACAAATATTTTATATTTTTTCGATTTTTTTTAATTTTCCTCGGGCATGGGGGGCTTCCTTGGAGAAGGGCTTGTACGTATCATTTTGGTTGTAGGTACTAAACCCGTCCCTGTCCGTTGTGTGTGTGTGTGTGTGTGTGTGTGTGTCCCTGGCCTGCCGACGGGGGCTCAGTTTGCCTCCGGAGCACCTCTCATTGCCACGATCAGGCCCCTCCGCTCACGCCCTCCGGCCTCCGGCCTCCACCCTCCGCCCTTGTGCCCTGCCAGGTGGACGGCTCCCGGGGCACCCTCGCCCCGAGGGTCCACAGGTTTACTTACGGAGGAAAAAAGACGAGTGCATTTTGGACAGGAGCTAAAGGACGCGACAAAAAGAGTTACTGTTAGTACTAGGTGAATTCTACATTTTCTCCAATCCGATTCCGAATATTGTGTGGCTATTGAATCCTTCGAAACTTTTAAAACAACAACAACAGCATAATAATAATAATAATAATAATAATAATAATAATAATAATAATAATAATAATAATACAAGCAATAACTATATAATGCCCTGTCTGGTTCGTGGGATCATTAGTTTGAGTTCCATCTTGTTTAAAGGTATTTGCAGTTATGAATTCGCCTATCATGATCATTCTTGCACTTCCCATTAATCACCGCTTCGCTTTTAAACGTAGTTGCGATAAAGAAGACTAGAAATCGCTGCTCCTATCGAATATTAACAAGAATCGTGTGTGAGTGACTGAAAGAAAATATATTTGAACCATGGACATCAGTTGTAACTCGATCTAAAACAGGCCCGAGTCATAAACAAAATTCATTTAAACAATCTGATATAAAAGAAAGTCTGTGAAGATTGAACCGTCTTGAAGCAACTGTAAAGTTTGTGTAGAAATTACTGAAATTAAATCGTATATACTTTTCACTCCTTTAAGTTTCCAAATGTAAAACAAAATTAAGAGTGAAATAAATTACTCACCAATATTTTACTATTATTTTATAACCGTTGTCCTGATGTGAATAGAAGACGAGTCAAGGCAGCTATGAGCAGCCGCAGTGGTTATAGCACGAATCGACTCATTGCTTCAATTCGAGGGATTACGATTTCGAATCTCGCGTTGAACCGTATTTGTCCATTGTCTTAGTGCAGGAGTACCCAAACTTCGTTTTTCCATCGACCCTTTCGGCGAGCAATGGATACGAAAGAAGAGGAGTGAATTAATACTTGATTATGTTATGTTGCTTTATATCAGAAAAATAGTTATCCAGTTGATTAATATTTTTTGTATATATTATATTTGTATTTATTATACTGACCAGTCATATTCAGGTCATAACTCCCAATAGATCCAATCACTGACCTCCTTCAATATTTCGTTGACCTACAGGGGAACGATACCGCCCACTCCTTTAGTAAGTTTTAGGAGGGCCTCCTGTTCGAAACATCTGACAATTTGAAATTAAATACATATATCTCGTTGGACATTTTGTTCGCGTATCTAGAAGTATGTATTGATTGTTACAATGTGTGTCGTACTGAAGGATTTAAACTACTTTTCTGATTTATAATACACCATTTTACGATGCCATTACAATATTTAACACTTAATAGTCAGTTTATAAAGCTCCTAACGACGTTATGTCGTCGTATATTTTCTTTATTAGCAAGGATCGTCATATATATCCTAGAGTGGGGGACGAAAATGGCAATCTGCAAGTATTTATGTAATAAATATATCTTTTATAGATTACCATTCCTATTGTAGAATGTCTGTAGATGAATTTTGAATTGAACAACTAACCAAATGAAACTAAATTAAGCAACGACCCTCTGAGGAAGAAGAAGAATAAATGGATTGCGAGTTTCTATTCAATTAGAAAGTGAACGATATTACTCTGACCATGACCTTCACTTCGGTTCATGGTAGAACAGACACCAACTTTATATTATGTAAATGAAACAATGAGGAAAAAAAGATACCTGCGGAGAGATGTTGGGAAACCGTTAAATGCAGTGTTACAAGAAAATTGCAAGAGGAAAATCTTTCGTTTTTTTAAAGGAGCGCTTCTTTGGAAAATAAGGACATACGAAGTATTCGTATTGAATCAATGTTTTTTTCCATTCCCATTTCCAGCTACCATGCCGGGCAGAAAAAAGCCAAGATACCAGAAGAAGGGCGCCATTTCCCCCATAAAAACACTGAGTGGAGATCTTAACCTTAAACCAAATAACACTCAAAACTTTACTCTGGCACTTTGTGATTTAACTTCATGGCGCTTCGTCGAGTTTTAGTTGCAGGAAGTTTTCATGGAATCTTTTCTTGATAATAAAATTGAAGTGTCTGTCTGTGACTTCACAATAACGACATTTTTTGAAAATATATTCTACATATTATATGATTTAAGTATTTTCTAAATTGTTACTATGATTTTTGTGTATTTGTCCGAGATAATCTCCAAAACGGCTTATACCGAGATCGATGGGATTTTCACTGAACGGGCGAGTGATTTTCGGGCATAAGTTAGGTGTCGTTTTCAAATTTTTATATTTTCCTATATAAATAAGATTTATCCACTTTTGTGTTACCAGAGTCCGGAAATAAGAATTTTTCTGTCAAAAAATTCACCGTCTTCCGGCAAATGGTAAAAATACTTTCTGTTCTTACGAAGAAAGCCGAGAAAGTAAGGTGTTTTTTTTCTTTTTGAAGGTCGATTTTTAACATCTTGGTCATATTCAAAGAACTGAAAAAGAAAATTGAAATGTCCTCGCATTTATCTGAAGAACATCGTTCACAGAAACCTCTTATGAAACTTCATATTTTGTGAGCCATTCCTGGATAAGATGAAACTTCTAACGTGACGCGACATCTCGATTTCATTACACAGCAATTATAAGTGCATATTTGTATTTATGCATTGTCAAAATAAACATTCTCTCTACAATTCTGATTCCCGCAGACGAAGTTGATGGTAAGTCACCGCCATTGTGTCAACACATGTACGAGTATTTCCTGGTTTTGTCGTGAACATCAAGAAAGGAATGTTTTCTTCATGAAAAATTCGTACTTCTTGAACATTTTATCCGTGACAAATATTGCAGAGTCATTGTGCTTAACATTTACACCAAACAATTTCCTCCAACATCAGCCAAAACTACCTCCACTGCTCCAACTTTGTAGTTTTAAACTAATTTTTGAGATAGATTTTTTCCAGGTGGTGTGTGATTGAACAAACTATTGACTCGGTCTCTACTGCGAGTAGAACTAAATGCAGTAAACGATGTGTACAGTCTGGGCTCTGGCCCTCGACTTTGGTACAATGATTACATGCACAATTAGTTCTGTGTGGCTGAGGCACTCCAGTTGTGGAATAAAGAAATCATGCTAATTAAAAATGTCAACGTACCTTTTTACAACTTTTAAAGGAAAATAATTTTTGCTCCCCTAAATATGCACGTAACACCTTCAATTAATAATTCTCTACTTCGGGAGAAGGGTTGTTTTGTGCCAGCAGATAAATGCGAGGACATTTCAATTTTCTTTTTTAGTTCTCTAAATACTAATTGTTCTTCAACCAATTACGTGTATATGCAGAAAATTCTTACTTTGAACAAATATTATACGCAAACGTCACATGCAATCTACATGTACAATAAACACACAGTTTAAGCAAAACAATGTGACTCACTTGACTAAAAAAATATTAAAAAATAAAAATATAAAAAACCTCCGAAATGAAGGCGACGTGGTGGAGGGAAAATCACTTGAATAAAATAAATTTTAGACTTTAATAAAATAAGGTTTAAGTTAATGTGTTTGATTAGATAGAAATGGAAGAAATATTCATCATACAAGGCGATTAAAGAGATATTTTATCTAAAACAGGAGATTGTAACCTCACGAAGGAGTTCATGAGGCATCTTTCATGCGTATATAAAGTGTGTTTATCATCGTGTATATTATTTTATTTTATTCCATTTGTTTTGTACAAATAATGAAAAATATTGTAATAATGGATAACCTGAAGTTAAATAGTTTCCATTACCGCCGCAAGGAGCGTCCACGAAAATTGTTCAACGAAATTCGCCGGCGATAAAGAGGTAGTTTAGCAACATATTTTGGTCCATTAAAAAGGGTATTTAACATTTTGTATGCTAGTAAAAAGTAAAATGTATGGCATAGGAGTAGTTCATTAGTAACAAGAAAGTGGATACAAGGATGTGATGCAATTATATTTCATTGTAAACCTGTTTGAATGAAAAATAAAATCAAAGTACTACAAATGGACACAAACAGCGTCTTTAAAAAGAAAGAAAAAATTAAACACGTCGACATAAAAAAATAAAACCTTAGATGGAACAGTTTGCTTTGTTGAAGACTAAAATGTGTAGTCTACATTATTGTTTGTTAGCAGATAATTTCGTAATTTGCCCATCCCATTACTGGTGAGTTTAGAAATTTCGAAGCGGGGAACCACGAACGGAAAATATCTGAGCACCAATTTATCATCCTTTTGTGTATTACCTTGAGCGTGCCCCACTTGTCCAGCCCGCGAAGTAGTCTCGAGACAAGGGCGTCGAACGCGGGGGCGGGGCGGGGGTCACAACAGAAGGGGTTGCTTTGAGCGCAACAAAGCGACGGCAGGGGATGTTTGGGTCGTCGCACCCCTTCGCGGCGAGCTCTCAGCTGGCCGGCCCGGGAGGCAGTGACCTGCTCGCGCTTCCGGCGTGCAGGCCAAAGGCGCGGAGGGCAAGGGCCCCTCTGATTTATTTATGCTCCGCTCCGCTCCGCTCAGCTCCGACTCGAAGGGCGATGGCCCTGGAATGCTTTACATGTTTTTTGTTGTGTTGCGCCATTCCTGCTCGGAGGGGTTGAAAGCCTTCCGAAAAGCACAGGCACTAGGGGTAGAAATATTTTCCGCCTTAATTTTTTTTATGGTTTATAAATACGTTCGGCTTGTCGTCTCGGCATAAATGTTTTATGGAGGTACTCTGCTCCAGCCTTCTCGACCGCGCTCGGTTTTTCTCTGCCTCCACCTGTAGTGGCCGATTGGGTTCGCCCGGCATTGTCTGTGGATCCTTTTTCGCTCTTTTACAATACGTTCTGTGCCTCACAACCATTTCAGAGCCATATCTACAAAACGTGTGTTTCCTTACAATATCTGGTTGAATATCACCCTAGAACTAGAGTTTGGACCAAGCCTCTGGGGATTCCATCCCACTCTGCTACAAAAGTGCCCTTAACTCTTCGTCCTCCTTCAATTCCACTTTTCTTTCTTATATTGCTGAGTTTGTTGTCTTAGCGTGCGTTTTTTCCATTTAGTATAGTTAATATGTAAAATACATATTACGAGATTGAACAACATTCCATTTCCAAATTTTCGAATTTTTCCTTTTAGAAATTCCGAATTACTTTTCTGAAAGAATGTTGAAGTTTTATAGTTCCTCTATACTAAATCGATGTTCCTAGATCATTAAAATCAGTTCATCCTGGTTTTTCTTCATATGCTGTATTTTGTGCTGTCAAAAATCGTGTAATGAAGGTGCTTTATCCTAAGTTTAATCGCACATCAGTTATAGAAAAAAATAGTGGTAATGAAATATTTTTAAAAATTTTTGTTTTTAAAAATAATGTTGTCTACTGTTGAACCTTTTTATCTATGATATTTTTAAAACAACCATTTATATTTTATTAACACTTCCAAAGCATCGTGATTAAATAATTTTCTATCAAATATAAAAGTGGAACACCATACATACATCTCCATTTTTCAACACAGTTAAGAATAACGCAGAAATCAAAGGGGAAGAATTAAAAAAGGAAAACATTATAGCATTTTATCCAATGGTGAGCTACACAAATATGAAATTGTGTTGTAGTATGCACCCATAAATTTAGTATAATTAATTATATTTAAAATAAATGTGATTGTTTTTTTGAAATTATTTGTGTTTAGTTATCAGGAAACAACTTATGTTGATATAACAAAATGCCAAATTATTATTACAGTCATGCAGACAGTTCAGACTCACCACTAGTCGGATTATGTAATATGACGATAATAATAATGATTGGTTGATGTGTTGGTTTATCATTTCTTTCTAATAATTAGTTATTCACAATGAAAAATTACTCGAATCAAAATTGCTCGAAATTGCTCGAATCCTTATTAAGAAGCCTCTCCCAGTTCATTTTTACGAAAAAAAGATGATTTTATGTATCATTTATATGCACACATTATTATGATACGGAAATGTAACTAGAACTTTTGGAAGCATGCCAGTTAGATGGATGTGCCGCGAACTTTCCAGAAACACAATTTTTCATAAGTGGAAGAGAATATTTCGTCATCACAGTGAATTTTAATGTGTCTTCGAGAATCTCCTACCAAAACAACGAACCATACACGGAAGTTTTGTCGTTAGCATATTCATCTGACTTCGGTAACGGTTCTTACTAGTGAGAGTAGCTCTGACGATCTGCGGTCTTGACCCCTCTTCTGAATATGAATGTCGCACGGTATACTTTCTAGAACACCGTTGTCGATTAACACCTTCTTCTAGTGAATTAAGTAGTTCCGATGTACATTCCAATAACGAATGAATAAATAATTTTTTGGAAGTGGGTTAGTGTTTTCCTTGCTATTCCACATGGCAACTGTGTGTTTCGTCTATGGAAGAAACCCACAAATGCCATGTGGAATAGCAAATGTATTTGGAACGGGGAAGTGTAGAGCGCGGAAGACAGACGCGTTATATAATGGAAACAAACATTCGCCTGGCACACTTCTAGAGTAGGGAACTGTGCAAATCTTCAACCTTCGAGATTATTCGGCGTCGCTGTTTTCCTGTACGCCATCCAAGATCCAAGACCCAAGTAGTACAAAAAGACTGACATTCACGTAGACATTTTACTACCCTCCTATCACCCCTGTATTTTTGTGCGACACGCTACGTTCCCAAATAGACGCAAGTTTTACAAACCTTTGCATGTAATTCACTTCACCTATTCGCAAATTCAACCTCCTTTGCTTCAATGTCAAATTGTTGAATTTAACAATAAGAGGACAATGTACATCCAGGATGTATTCAAATACTCATTTTACAGTTAACTATGTTTAAAGTATCTTGGAGCTCCAAAAGATAATACTGTTTTTCTCATTAATTGATCATTAGTTGTAATGAAGCGGTCCGCTTTTTTCCTTCATTTAGGCAAATATACGGAAAGAAACAGCGTTGGTGCCCCCAAGTCAACACTGTCAGTAATTTGTGACGTGTTTACAGCGCAGATAACGTTTACGTAAAAACAGTGTTTCGAAATAAATAAGAGCGTGATATGAAAACTGACAACTTCAACCATTTATCTACAATAAGTTATCTACAGATACGTTCATAGTGATTTGGGTACATAAAGACTTTAATTATTAATTATTTCGGAAGTTAATAATTACCTTCTGTTTTTCGAAGGAGGAAAAACCAGACTATTTAGAGGAATAAGAGAATTTCAGACATTCAAGATAAGAAGTGATTTCTTCTCGCGATAGCAAGGTGTGTGAGTTACTATCTTACACTCGCAGAGTCAGCGTTCATTAGCCTGAACGCAGACAATGGCCATTCTCCCGATTTTTATTTATTCTGGGGTTCTCTGTTGACCCCGTCGTTGGTGTTCTCCAAGTACCAGAACGGCATAGTTATGCGACTGTTAAGGACAGGTTGTTAATTTTTTAGACAATAATTTTCATTATCGTATTGCAAATTATCGTATTGGCGACGTTTCGGTCGCCATTCTGCCATCTTCCTCAGGCATTACCGAACCGTACCGAAACGTCGGCACCTTTGCCATGGGCGCGTCATCACCCGAAAAAGCCAATGAAATACAGTATAATGTAATGTGGTGTGCACATACAGTATGACGCAAAGTCTTGGAGTTCCTGGTTCGTTTCTGAACATAAGTAAGGCAGTAACAGAAATAGCCTGATTTTTCTAGAACATTAAGCATTGAGGTTATAAGCAATTGAATGTGGAAAACACTGTTTCGACTTTCACACCTTACAACAACTACAGACAAACAATTTGCGCTTTACGTAGAATTTAATTCTGCAACCCGTACGTCACCTAACCCGAGATCGCTCCTTCCCCACTCCTGATCTGGGATTGGAAATCTAGTGATCTTGTTCAAACCAATTCTTGGAATTAACATTTTACACTGACGTTTTGACATTTTGATAATTAGAAGCTCGGATTTTATAGATATCCAAGAATATAAGGTAGTTCTAAACTAAACTAGGGGCAAAGCATATTTGGGAGAAGAAGCGGGATCAATAAATGAAGTTTTTAAAGTATCAATGTCATATATTATTATGATTTTGTCTATTTTATACGCGACGAATCGCTTTCTCTTGCATATATATATATATATGTCAGCATCGACGAGGAGCGACTTATAGAGCTGACTCCATGATTCAATCTGCAGTCATTACCTCTAAAAGTAATTAATAGCAGACGAAAGGGTAATTATGAGAGAGCTGAGACCCGCCGCGGAGTAGTTACGGCAGTAGCCGTGAACTGTGGAGGTCTTCGGGTTCGAATCACTCTAGGCATGGATGTTTACATTACTATTGTGACATGGGGCTTGACCTTCCCACCATGATTCACTCATTTCCAGACCTCTCCCGGCCTGAATTGTGTATGAACGTGATGAATGAATGGAACCGCTTGCGTGTCAGAGGGAGAAGGCTTCATAATGAGATTAAGGGCCTTAACGTGCGCGCCTTCTCTCAGTCACCGAACCTCCCTAAATGCAAATGGGTTCAAGCGCCGCCACGGGCTTATGAGATACAAGCGCAAGGAATAAGTACTCGGCCGCAATTGACTTACGAGTCAATAGTGAGTTAGGGAGGGGCTAGAGACGAGAGAGTATGGTGTAATAAGGCCGTGGTATTAACTGAGAGAAGGGAGCGTCAGCTGATAACCAAAAGGTTTAGTTTATGTAAAACGCCCGATGGTAATGATGATGGGTTATTGTAAGAGGTGAATTAACAAACATAAATTCACATGCCCACGTGCGGTACTCGAACCCAAAACTGTTCGGTCGCAGAAACTTTCGGCTTTCCTGCCTCAGCAACATCGAGCACTCGAGAGAGGTGCCTTTTAATAACTTATAAAAATATTTACTTTTTAGTGATTACTTGGAAAATGTGTTTGTTCGTTAATTTGAAATTTCAGTTAAAAGTCCACTGCACCTGCAAGGAGGGCAACGTAATCTCTTGCATCATTTTCACGTCGTCCGTGTTGAGCGCTTCCGTAGAATCTCAGACACCCTCCCTCCACGTGTTGCTCCTACTACTTTTCCCTCTCATCCTTCCCTTTCGTTCACAGAGGCCTTCCGGCCCCGCCTGCCTCGCCCTTCCACAGCCCCGCTCCCACTCCGCCCTCTCTACACCGCCGCCATCCAAATATTTCGGAAGGACCCTCGCTCGCTCGCTGCGACGCGCAGGCGACATTGACATTGAGCGTCTTTGTTGGAAGTCTGGCTTGGCCGACCAAGCCTTCCACTTGAAATCCTTTCTCTTGAACTTTTCCTCTCTCCCTCTCTCTTGCACCGCATGGCAGCCATTTTTAAATTGTTCCGGTGTCACGGTCTGAAACAAAAGAACTTGCTTTACAGGGCTGTACAAAGCGAGGAAACAGTGAAAAATGTTAATTTCCACCGTCAAAGAAACTACCGCATAGTGGCAGACATTGTTCCGTTTCATCAATTCCGAACGTGGGTGCTCGGCCGCAGTGCGGTTTCGTCAGCGTTCTCGGGGCCCTATGGAACATGGAACGGCGGCCCGCGGTCATACGCAGTACGCGACGAAAGCCGCCGGCGCTGTTTGCGGGGGCCGCCGCGAACGATACAGTATCGCTGGTGGGGAACGTTGAACCACCGCCCATGGTGGGGGTTTGGCGGTCGACGCGACGGCGCTGTCGCTCGTAATGGTGGTGGCGGTCGCGGACCAGTGACGATGACGAATGGCGGAGACGGCGGCGGCGGAGAAAAGTGTGGCGGTGGCGCCGGCATTGAACTCGACCGCGGTTGCGACGGCCGCCGCGCGCCGACTCCTTGCGTCATATCGTCCGGCCGACAGAAGCCTCTGCCCGCCCCGCCCCGCTCCGCGCCGCCCGCCTGCTGCATCCGCTGCCCGCCCCCCCGCTCTGGCCTGGCGTACCCGCCCTTCCCCACCTCCCCGCCCGCCTCGTCGCCTTCGGCGGGGCAGCCGTCGCCGTCGCGGTGAGGACGAAGGAGCGAGCGCCGTGGCGCGCCGCGCGTCCCCTCGGATCCCCTCCCCAAGACGTCCCGAGCAGCCTGCCCTCCCCGCCTCTCCCCGCCCCCTCTTCCCCGCGCGCAGCCGCGGTTTCCGCCGACCGTTTCCCAGAGGCCCTACCGCTCGGCGCCACGTGCGCTCGCGAACACTGAGTCCCAACGGAGCATGCGTCGGGCGGTGACATGCGTTTCCACTGGCGACGCTACAAGAAGCCGCACAGAGTGTTGGACGGTCGTGAAGCTGAGGTGGCCTAGGCGTGACAGGCAAAGAGATGACAGAGGGGTTGTAGGCAAGGGCAGGGTCAGGCGGGGAATGACTGCGCACCAGTCGATTAGAACAGACACCCAAGCACCAGTCGCGATATGGGAAAGAATTGAAGGAAAAAATAATATGTAGAGAACAGACAAAAAAAAGTGGCGGAAAAAGCGAATGGCTTCTGATTGGAGGGCGAGACCGGAAGACGAAAACTGATTAAGAGGGACTTTTAATCAGATATAAAGATAACTAGGGACCGGATTTATGTGACGTAAAATGTCTAAAATGTGACATATAATCACCAGTATATTTTCTTATAAATATGCATAAAATATGCAAATTAAAATTCACAGGTAAACAATTTTTTTTCTAAAAGTCAATGCACTTCATTATCTGACGGACAATAGAAAGGTTTTCCTAGGTACTTTATGTTGAACACTCTCAACATCCTTACAGAGTTATTTAATCTGGAATTAGGTGTACAAAATCAGCCTCAAATTTGTCCGTAATATTTTCAATTGTCTTTTCATAATTTTAAGATATTTTGTACGTATAGTACTACCAGCGAGTCATCTGCTGTGATGCATTATCCTTAAAAATTTCTGGAAGTTTCAGTTTGTAATTTATGAAAAGAAATGTAGGACACGGTTCAAAGAAGAATATCTTATTTAACATTATCTTTTCTTGACGATGAGGTGCAAGGGGCCAAGAGATTCTGTAAGCAAATATTCGTTCAATAGTAGATAAATGGGAACCTGTTACTGACAATTGATCTCGGTACAAAACTTCAACTACTGTCCTTTAGAAACAAGAGCTGCTTACATATTGAGCCATATTTTAAATTTTCAAATAAAACAATTAGATAAAAGAAATGAAATGGAGTAACAACTTCTTAAAAGGTAGCTCTCTGTAGACGTCACAACCATCAAGGCCAAATCTTTTTCTTATTTGTTTTATAATGTTAATTTGGCTAGTAAACTCGTTGCGTTTTGTGTTACATCACAGCCCCAATCATTCTCGCTACGCGGCAAACGATATAGTTGCAATTGCAAGTACAATAGCACAACGTCTATTTGTTACTTCAAAACATCCTGTTGCTAGGGTGGTCCACGAAGGCTTAGCCGGGCTTCTGATTAGCGAGAAGAGCGTTTCCGGTGAGACTAGTTGTCGATAAGGTGGTTGGTGGCAGTTTGCCGGCGGCAGGACTGGTTGCCTGCAGGAATGGTCGCAACAGAACGGGTCTGTGGCGAGCCTCAACGAGCAGAAGGCAAGTCGGAGATGAGGAAGATAGGCGACGGACTTCAGTCTCAGGACCAGAAGTCTTTTTGGAAGACAGATTCCTATTGATGGTCCCACCTCACTATTGTTTGAATTATTATTATTATTATTATTATTATTATTATTATTATTATTATTATTACATTTATTTTATTCACTTTTCTGTGGTACATTTCTTAAGTGTTATACCGATATTTTTATCAAAACGTGAAACTTACCCAAAGAATCACATTTACAATATAATACATGTGATAATAAACAGGTACCTACTCCATCAAAGGTATTTACTAGTTATAAATTAGTAATTTATCAATTTGCAAACTTACAAATTGGACAGATCTTTGCAGCAATACAATTTTAATAAATTTGTTTTCGATAATTTAGACACACAATTTCTCACAAACCTCACAAACGATCATGCATAACTGCAAATGTTTAGAACTTAGAATGTTTAGAACTCCAAAGTGTACAAAAGAGAGGAAAGGAAATGTAAAAGTAATTACTGAACCACTATCATTAGCCAGTGGCGCAACCAGAATTTTTGAGTAGGAGGGGATATAGGTGTAGTGTCCAGCTGAATTTAAAAGTTATTTTATTTGTTGATTTATAGTTATTTATTTGTATTCAATTAAAAACTCAATGATTTTCGTTACAAATGAAATTTAGTAAAAACTATATTTGTAAATATGTGTCATCGGCTTCTGAATGGAGACTGGAGTTTCGTGAGTCCCACGCACCCACACACACACTTGGATGTGTCACTGTGATTGACCAAAACATTTCTTTGCTATTACTCGTGGATATTAATGAAACAACGAAAACTGATTGTATTGAAGAAACAAATTAGTCATTGATTGCAATAGCAGGCAAAAGAAAATGAACATTATGTAACTTTTTTATCCGTGAATGGAAACACTGTTAAAGTGAATGTTTTAGCTATCATTATCCGAGTCCTATTTGTAGCACTAATTGCACATAGTTTTATGAACGTACAGTAATATCTATTGTAGAAGATTTGATATAGTGGAAATTGAAATTGATAATGATTTTTAGTTTAATTTAGAAATTAATTTGAACAGCTTTTCCAAGGAACTTAAAATGCATTAATAATTTAAAATTGCTCTTCCACTTTCATTTGAAAATCTTCGCTGGTTTTGTATAATTACTATAAAGGAAAAAATAAAATTGTACATTGATCACCCAAAGACATTCTGGTATTCACTATGCTAAAGCACGGATTCTCAGTGAATTCCAACTTTCCAAGATCTTGCTATGCTGCTCTTTCACAATCACTGCTCGTCTCAAAATTTTATGACACAATAGACTGAGCTTAATTTCTCACTGGTGCTGCCTAAATGATTCGCCGCTTGATGTTTCCTTTCACGTCAGGCGGCTCATATGAAAAGTGGAAAGAATGACACACTGATGAGAACGTGTCAAAGGAAATAGAAGCTACAGATTTTCAACGGGGGGAAGGGTCACCGGAAGGAGGGAAGGGACTGGTCGGTGTGGCTTCACAGCACTGCGGCCGCGCGTGAGGTGGCGCGGCGTGGCGGAGTGGCGTGGCGGTGGGACTATAGCACGGAGGCCGGCGGGCTGGCTTCCCCGCCGCTTGCTCGGGGCTCGCGCCGCCTCGCCTGCTGCTCCCCGCCTCTTGGCCCGCCCTTCCCCACCCCGAGCCGCCCCGCCCCGCGCCTCCGCGCCGTGCAGAGGCCCCGGCGGCGCGGCCGCGTCGCTGCTCGGAACGCTTCGGACAGACTCGGAGCGTCGGGAGGTCAATGACTCAAGTTGTCCCCCGTCCTACCTAGTGCCTGCCAGCCGGCCATCTTGTCCTTGGTTCTTCCTGTATGCATAGCGTTGGATATAGGGTTCCCTCAATTAGCAGGTTTGCTTGCTTCGTAGACTGTTTGCGTGGAAGTTTGCGACTATTGTTTCATCCGGAACGAAATGACACAGCTCACACATGAAAAAGTCGGCAATGAGAATCGCAAATTGAGTGGCGTTGTGCCATAACGAAAGGAAATTGTTTACGTATTCTTTGTATCTTTCGGGCGCAAAATTTGCTCCTCGGAGCTCAGAAAAACAAGTAACTATGAAGCTAGACTCCGCGATGACCACGTCTCTTGTTTATTACGGCTAGTAACGGCCCCTGGAACAAGCCGTACAGAATCCAAGATGAACCACAGGAATGCGTGGCGCAACGGGGGAAGACCCGCGCCAGCGCAGGTAACTTCCTTCTCAGAATGGTAAGTGGGTCGTCCGGATTTCCTTTGCAACTCATCTGCATTCCCCACGAAATTACGACATAAAGTTTCGATTTCGGAGAGGTCGGCTATTACTCTGGTTGGTCGAGATTGCGGTGACTTGAATGCATGTGTATGACACGAACTCAGGAGAGTTGCATTTATTTTGTTTATTCGGGCATAAGGGACTCTCAGCTTCTGGGATAATTGAAGACCTTGAGTGATGATTTAATGATCACGTGATAGCAATAACGGCAATTGAGCAAATGATGATGGTGAAATGAGAGGCAGAGGAATCGGGAGAACCCAACAAGTTCCAGGAAAGATTTCACTTTTTCCTCCACAAAATGCACATGGGTTAGTCAGGGATCGAACCCGGGACCCACCCGGAAGGCGTAGGCGCTCTCCATTACACCACGTGTTCCCGGAAGACGTCCAGGCACGCAATTAGCTTCCGAGTGACGTTCACTTTATCGAGAGCGACGTTGCTCTAGGATATTTTAAGTTAAACTACATAATGTCCAATCTTATGTTACTGTTAATACACTCTTATAATGTATTATTATGTAATGTATAATGTATTAACTCTTGGTATGTAATAAATTAATAATATGCAATGAAGTATGAACGTCTTTGCTGGGGATTTTCTTCGAGGAGGGTCTCGGAATAATTTAAGTAAATTCGCAGGAAACTGTTAATTTGACAACCTGAGAACTCCCTAATACATAATTCCTCTGATTGATAATTATTTGTAGAATATTCTATTGTTTTTCTTTCTCTAAAAGTGAGATGAAACCTTAAATAGTAAGTTACAACAGTAACAAAAGAAACAGTGATTAAACGACTTAATTACGGACCCACTACACCTAAACGCACGCAAAAAAATAAATAAAAGCCGATGTAAAACCAAATAATCATCCATTTTTAAATTTGTTGAATATAATAGAGATCTATACCTTTCAGATTATATTGAATAATAATCATAAACATTGGTGAACCGAAGGCGGGGGTCGTCATGGGGTTTCAGCCCTTCACCAGAAACCAAAGAAACAATAAAATCTACCGGTTTCAGTAATTCTCAATACTAATAATAGTCATTTAATATATCAATTGTTTACGTCATAAAGATTAATTATTAGTCAAGAAATAAAAATTATCTTTTATATTCAGAATAAATAGACAATTCTTTATAAGAAAATATCAAGTGTACTGTACAAAATACCTGTACTCCCCTTTCCAGAAAAAAATTCCGCGTGAGCCTCTGGTCATAAAACAATTTTGAAAGAATAGAGAAAACTGACGTATCATCCTGAAGAGGAAGTCTGATTTTCAAGTATCTTTTCTTGAATGGTGAAAATCTATCAAAAGTCATCAGCGTTGGTGAAAAACGTTACAAACTATTATACTACGATACCCAAACTAGAATGTACTTATGAGGTAATCACAATAATTTAATATTGAAACTATGCAGATCGAATTGCCTTTATTGAGACTTCCATGACGTCTCATGTCTCGTTTCTTTGGTCGTGAACAACAGACATCTCTGGCTATCAAAAGTGCATCTGATTTGACATGACGGCACACGCTCATCAGAACAACTTCCAAGCACATAAAGAGTGTCTAACAGTTGAGTGATTACCTTTAGAACAGAAAGAAAAAGTGTATTCATTGTTCGAGGTTGATTTACTATCGACTTATTTTATTTGCTATTCTCCTATTGTTTTTCAATTATCACGAGTTGGGGAGTTCAAAAGCCAAGATACGTAACCATTGCGACAAAAAACTTCTGGACATACTTAGCTTCCAGTAACATGAAAGGAAAACAACTGTAGTTATAAAATACTACATTATAAAATATTTTTGAATATCCTTGAGATCGATACACAGAGGCAATTACTCTTATTACACAACCATACATCCCAACACCTTTTTTCATACTAGTTGTGGCCAAAAATGAGTTGGTATTTTTGATAAAAATCGAACAGTCTGTTTCAACAAAGTGATTTTACCTAACATTTGCTTGGCCATGAACAAAAATATACTACTTTTTCTAATGAACACCACTAAAAAGAATACATACTTTGCTCAATATTTGGCAATATTTGGCTCAACATTTCACATTGCGATTCATTTCAAAGATATCAATGCATTTAGATTTTTGTTCGTTTTTGAGCACTCTGAGGTGGCATACTATTTTCTTAGCCCCTCACTCTGTTTCCTGATTACTGACATCTGTTTACCGATGTCCTAAAGATCAATCTGTATTTGAGAAATTGGGAAGGATATAATGAAGGTACAACAAAGCACATTAAAGCAACGACATAAGCAATTCATATAAAGATTACAAACATCAATACTCGAAGCGCCAACACTGCAGAACTAGCTAAAATTCTCTAAACAACATAACCGCCCTGTCCTGGTTTAACCTTTGCAAGGAATGCAGAGGAAGGATAGGAAATATGGAATGCAACCCATGGCGTACTTGGTTGACTATTCGCCTCCCAGGACCAGGACCCGGGTTTGATCCCTGTCTGATCCAAGTGAAATTTGTGGTGAAAAAAGCAGTTTCAGGGCCCGTTTCCTCTGCCTCCTATTCCACCTTCCTCTCATTTGTATGCTTCTTACTATTAACATGATGAATACTAACATCAGCATTACATCTGAACACAAGTATCAAGGGATCAAGGGTGCTGTCAAGGGAGAACCGACGACAGCCGCGTTGCAACTCTGTTTCAATAGCGGCCTGTGGACATTTTAGTTGAGAATAGAAGCCAATAAAAATCACCACATTACGATTTCCAAAATACTTGGGGTGCTTTATCTGTGAATCCACTGAAACATTTTAGTGCGGAAGTTCTGTTAAATTTCGCTATTATCGCATTGTTGTGGAAACGGACATATTAAATTTTTAATAAGTAAAAAAATCTTGGCTTTTAACGGAACACAACAAGAAACTTATTTACACCATAATCAACATTCTTTATTAATATGCTTTTTCTACACTATGCTATGTCGATGATTGAAAACCAGAACAAAAGCCAGATTATTCCAAATTATCAAAGTGAAATAAACTAGTGGAGCTACAACAGCTACACATTCTCGTATTGTTGGCAATTCTTTATTATACTAACGTTTCACTAACACTTCATAAACCCCAACAAAAATAATGCTAGTTCCAAAAAATACTCATAAAATGCAATACAATGTACATTACGTTATTTAATGATCTAATTTTGAATAACAGATTTCCTTCAGAAAAATATCAATGCTCAATAACGTAGCTTAATATGACGACATCGAAAAACAATTAATTTTTACTATTTTCGAAAAATTCAGCGGTTTTAATAAAAATTGCAGTTGCGCCATTTTCATAAGCGTTCATTAGTCCATTTAAAAAAAGAAAGAAAATATTTTAGGAGATTTTGAGAGTAGCAGTATAGCTCCGAGGAAGGCTTCAATATGTTGGCCGAAACGTGAGCCACCACGAAAGAGACGGGGCTCGTCCCGGGGAATCTAGATAACACAAACTCCGCGGAAGCCTACGCAATCAAATTTTGAATATGTCCTACAAGTTTCATATAAAGTAATGAAAATTGATTGAAAGATACTATTCAAATTCGAGGGGCCGTCTTTGGGTCATATCAATCTCGGAATATCAATTTTCGTAGAAATACTGCACAGTTTAAACGTCATTGTTGTATGCAGAGAGACGGATGGACAGACAGACAGATGGACAGAAGTTAAAAAAAATACATTTTTTGAGTACCCTTAAAACGTGTATTTTGACTACAATAAGTACACGAGAAGTATACTGCATGAAGGAAAAACAGAAGATTTTTGTTTGTTATCAACCACACTACATTTTGATTGGCGTAGGTTTCTGAAACATTATTCAACTTTCTTTATTGAGAGTCTACGTGAAAGTAAAAAGGTATTTTGAAGAATGTACCTTGGATTGGTTCCTTACACTGTTAATTGACATTGAGCAATGCTTACGTAATTATTGTAGGAAAAATCGGAAAGTGAATATACAGCAAAAAATCGTTTCCAATTATGGTATTTCTAAAATGAAAGTTCTTGGCATTTCATCATTCAAACAATAAAATAAGGATTTTTTGTAATAACGAAAGCAAACCACAAAATTAAAACTTAATACATTGGAATATTTTTAGGAATATATTACACTTGAATGGTTTGATAATTAAAAAAAAGGTATACGTATTGTTTGCAATAATAAAATGCACGGAACACAGCGATACACAGACCAAGGGAATTAGTATTTGGCTAGAGGGAATGACAAAAATTCGCCATAATTTCTCGCCAAGAATAGAGAAGCAGCTCTGTAAGGTTTTAGTGTCAAAGAAAGGAGTGACCATATTTACTAGCACATAAAAGTCACTTTATCCCTTAAAAGAAATTTCCATTCTCTTCTATATCTGTCAAATGTAGAATGTGAATTTTCGTTTTAAAATAATGTGAAAGTTTCGCTTCTTCTGATAGATTTATTTATTGCAGTGCTACAGCAGTGAAAAACACCATACCACCCGTGGAACTCGCAAATTTGGCCTTCACCGAAATCTCGTACCGCCCACCGGATCCCCTTATCGTGAGCACTCACGCCTTCGACTGCACACTTCCCGCCAGACAGGGCAGTGAACTTCTCGGGACGAAAGCGACTTCTGCCGACTCGCGGTGAGGAAGCAAAACCTCAAATGCACACTCCGTGATTCAACTACTCGTTTCTTAAAGATTCCGTTACATTCATGGTGTAACTTTCATGGTAGAATGAGCCGTAATTGAACGGCTCGTTTTCAGGAATGTGAGCGCGCAGAAGCGCTTTTCCAATTATAGGCGACGTTCAGTGCACTCCGCAGAGGGTGGTGCGTTGATTACAAGAACCAGATTGCCAAACGCAATTACTCGAATTCTGAAATCAATTCAGAGGGAATACCTTTTTATGGCTGTAAAAAACTAATAAAATCATAAAGTATGCTCAAAAATATGCCGTAGTAATTCATCATGAGGGACAAGTGGCTAAATGTGAAACAGTTTTGTGTTTTTGGTTACTATGCTCTCAATAGAAAGTCAGTTAAAACAGGGTATTTCCAACAATAATTAATAATCTATGAATTCATAATGAAATATAATATTTTATATAATTTCTGTTTCTGGTCAACAACTGAAAAGTACTGAAAATCTGCTACCGGCTCAAATTCGGAATATCATTTGCCTAATTAGAACTCACTGTTTTTATGATGGATCTCAAAAGAATTGCGCGTGTGGAAAAGTTGGGAAAAGCTACAGTATTTATTGAAAATACATAACATATATTAATTTAGGTGGTAGAGAGAAATCATACGTTGAATTTGTTGGGGAAATTACAAATCTCTTGGGAAAATATGAACCTACTATTTGTTTATGCACCAGATGTGTTGTAAGGGATCTGATGATCGTGCGGCGACAAAAGCCCGAGGGCGTTTTATCTCCCGACATCATTAGAACAAGTTAAGGCCTGTGATACATACAAGCTTTTTTAAAACTAATTTTAGAGATTCGGGTTTACTTATTAACTCGATACGGCTTGTCTTTTCATATTTCTCTACCATAATTCACTGTTGCAGTTCCCTCCATAACAGAACATGTACCATCATTCAATGAAGCAATATTTCCCTCATAAACACGATCCTCTCGTTGCAGGTAAGTTATGCAGTATTTGTCGAGCTCCGTATCGAAGGCAGTAAGCAATAATGTATTGTAAAAAGTAAATGTAATTTGCTTAAGTAATTTCATGCCTCATTCTAAAAATGAAGATAATATTTGAACTAGTGTTGCTACAACAGCGCATACTTTCTCGCATTATTTCTAACTTTTAAAATTTTCGTAACCATAGATTTCAACGAAGATGAGATCTGTGTCGTTTTAAACCGTTTCTTACGCTATCCGAGAACAAAGTTTAATCAAAAAATTTGTAGCTATTTTTGAGACAATTTTAACATTTTGAGGCTTCGTGTAAAGAAGTACCCCTAAAAGTAAAAATATCCATTTCAAACTCGCAAGGCCTTGAGTTCGTTCATATTATCTGGAGAGTATACATTTTGGGGAAAATCATCTAAAGAGTTGAGGAGCTAGCGTGGACCGCAGAGAGACAAAGGGACAGATAGATATTGTACCGTTAATTCATTTTTCGATATCATGGGCCCACAAAACATGGATTATGACCACACAACGTGCTAGAGGCAGACATTTATTACTATATATGATGTTTCCACTTTTTCGTTAACAGAGCCCAGCAATAAACGTTTTTCTGATTTTAAATTTTCAGCGCAGATTACGATACTTTCACATCTTACGTAGTAAGTCGAGAAAGTAAAAAGCATTTCTATATATATTCTAACATACATTAAATTTTTCAATCAATTTTAGTCTTCCAAATTAATAGAAACACCATGTAATACTACACGAAGAAACCATTCAGAAGCACTGCACCATTCTATTTAATAAAAGCTTTCAAAGAATGGGATATTAAAAGATTTTAACAACCAAAATAGTGGATTAGTTTTCATCTTTTAGAATTAGTTTTAACCCATGCAATTTATGCGTACTTATTTATTATTTTTACTTTCGCACAAGGTTGTGAACCCATTAATCTACATTCCAGACACTGAATATGAACCTTAACTTCTTTTTTTCCTATTCACATATCGTAAGGAACAACTAGATTAATTGACATTGCAATGTTCTTTGAGTTTTTGTTCCTTCTACCTAATTTTCTCTTCTTATTTTCTAAAAAATGTTCTAAGTAGTCTTTCCGTTTGTTCTAGTTGTTGTTTTTTGGGTATTTGTTATTAAAATTGCCCTTTATGGTTTTCCTCTTCTTCCAGTCGCTTATATGTCAGATGCTTTAAGAAGTGGAGCTATTTTGTTAATAGTGTCTTGGGCATAGAAATCCGCATGCAGTCAAATATGGCAACGGTCCAAATTAGGCAACTTTTCCATACTCTTTATAGCTTACCAGGTGAAGAATTAGGGGATAACCAAGTGTTTATCAAATCATTTATTAGACATACAAATGAACGAGTTCTATCTGCAATGTAAAATGGAATGATTAATATTTTATGCCCTGCCTCGCCTTTATAAGTGTATTTTACTCTATTCTTACGAGAAACTTCAAGAAAATATTTGGAAAACTTTATAAATTACCCCCAAATTTTAAAGAAAGTTTTTCAAACTCGAGTCGAGTCAGATCGACCAGACAATATCTATTTAAAAAAATCCTATTTATTGTTTAAGCCTTAGCCGTGTTCACAGACCGATAGACGGACAGACAAACGAACGGACGGACAGATGGACGAATGGACGGACGTTTTGAAAAAACCCTTTTTCGGTATCAGGAGATCCCAACACGTGTATTTCCGTTGAAATCTCGAAATCGATTTTCCGCAGCATTACATACCTAACTTTCTCTATACTACGAATATTACTCCGTATATACGTTTGTATACGAGTTGGTGATTAGCAATAAAGAACTTCTAAGTAATTGATATTTGGAACCTTTTAACCTTACAGTTCGGCGAAAATTACGAATGGAACCATCAGCTCAAATGCAAAGCTGATAGGAAAATGAACACGGTCGTTCAGAAAGCGAGTCGTCTTTCGTGTGAACGGTGTGAACAGTGCCTCGCTTAGAAAAGTGTGATTTTAGTTTTAGTTAAAGCCAACAAATTTTTCAAACCAGTGAATGGCCACAAATAGTTGCTCCGTTACGGGGCAACTAATTCGACGCGCAATGGACGCCACATTTAGTGAAAGTGATGGTGAAAACCTGCATACCAGTGAACCTGTTCAGCCCCCCCCCCCCGACCAAACAATACTACAACACCAAGAAATTCTTCAACAACAACTGCAACATCTCCAACATCAGCAACAAATGATAGAACTGCAACTTTCCCAGCTTCAAAATCATTATCACGTGCCGACACAACCGCCTCTGCCACAGCAATCATATTCACAGCAACCGCAGCTGCAAGGCACGCAGGAACATGGTAATGAACTTAAACGTAAGAGGTCACGCTCGCCAGAAGAGGATATATCCAGGTACAATATTCCTGTTTCTAATAGGTATAAGCTTCTTGGAACATTAGAAACTAATGAAGAACCCGAAATCGATCCAATTATTAAAATCCCCCCAATCATAGTGCACAATGCAAGCAATTTTCAACTTTTGTTAGATGATATTAAAAAGAACGTTAAGGACGACTTCACAACTAAACAAGAAAAAGACGCTATTAAAATTTCATTCACTTCAATAAGTGATTATAGAAGCTTTAGGAAATTCTGTGAATCTGAAAAAATTGAGTTCCATTCCTTCAAAGACCCAACTGTAAAAGCTTTAGCTATAGTTATGAAGGACATTCCTACTACCTACACGGAAAGTGAAATACTGCAGGAATTGATAAGGCTAAAATTCCCAGCAATTAAAGTCGCAGGACTATATAATAAAGACAAATGCCCCATACCTGTTTGTGCAATAGATCTAGAAAACACATATCAAAGTAAAGAAATATTTAAACTAAACCGATTTTTGTACAGTGTAATTAGAATTCAAAAAAGATTCAAGTCTCATGTAATCCAATGCAAACGTTGTCAGAGATTTGGGCATTCCCAGGCAAATTGTGGCCTGCAGCCTCGCTGCGTCAAATGTACTGGCCAACATCACTACTCTGAGTGTACCAAAATTAAATCTACCCCCCCCTAAGTGCATTAACTGTGGTCTCGACCACACAGCTAATTATAAAGGCTGCAGCATATACAAAAAGGCAGCAGAGTCAATGAAAAACTCGAAAAACATGCACCCACCTTCTAAAATGCCCCACCTAACCACTAGTCACCCTAACCTTGTTACCACTAGACAGGCACCACCACATCCTACCCACCATCCTAATCCATATCTGAGTAACCAATCGAGGTCATATTCTTCATTATTTAAACAGGAGCAATCAAATTTAATCTCAAACATCGTACAACAAGTCATGATAGCGCTTACTCCCTTAATTGAAAACACAGTTAAATCTGTTCTGTCAAATTTAAATTATGACAAATAAAATAGCCAATATTAAACTTTTAAACTGGAACGCCAACGGATTAAAACGCCAGGAAAATGAATTCAGATATTTTCTAAAGAAAAATGAAATTGAAATAGCTTGCGTAACCGAAACCCATTTAATTCCGGGTGAAAAATTCCACATTCCAGGGTTTAAAATTTTTAGACAAAGCGTCAGGTGGCGTAGCAATAATAGTAACTAAAAACGTCGAGTGCAGCCAAGTAACTACGCCCTCTTCCCCAAACCTCGAGTCAATAGGAATAGCAGTGAAGAGTAGTATTATCAGTAATAATATCACTAACACTATTGGTACCTCAGCAGCAGCTATTGCTACTACAGCTGATGATAACGCTGGTATTGTTGCTAATGCTAGAACGGACATTGGTAGTGGTGGAAATAGTGACGGTAATACTAATAGTAATAATATTAATAATAACCCTAACAATGACAAACAAGTAATAATTATTGCAGCCTATAAACCTCCCAATAAAAGCTTCCCTGAAAAGGCTTATAGAAAAATATTTAACACATATAATCGTATAATTCTCCTAGGAGATTTAAACAGTAAACACAGAGCTTGGGGCTGCAACTCAATAACTTTACAAGGCAAAAAATTACTGGAATTTGCAAATAATAATAACCTTAATATTCATGCACCAACTGAACCTACACATGTTCCCTATAATTGTAATATAATCCCAGACATTCTCGACATACTCATAACCAAAAATATTAACTTCCCTCTGTTTCAAAAAGTTGTAGCTGAACTAGATTCAGATCATAATCCGATCCTAATATCACACAAAGGAAATTTTAAAGAAATTACATCAGGAAATAACCCATTAGGAAAACATATTAATTGGACTAAATTCGCTTACCTAATGAAAAATAACTATAAATATCCACTCCCTATTAGGTCGATTGCAAATATCGACTCCGAACTAAAAAAGTTTAATGCAGCTATTCTTAATTCTCTAGATCATTCAACAACAACAAAGATATCCCCCCATATGTATAATACAAAAAATAAACTATTTTCCTCCCAAATTCCATGGAAAATTATTAATTTAATTAAATCAAAACATAACTTAAGAAGACTCTGGCAAATAACTCGAAGGCCAGATATTAAAGCAAAACTAAATAAACTATCTAGAGTAGTCAAAAATAGATTAATCACCGCTACACTTCATTCCGTCAGTTTATAAACCAGATTGATCCAAATTCAGCTCCTCTTTGGACAACAACAAAAAGAATCACCAGAGATAAAAACGAAATATCCGAATTAAAAGTAAACAATAAGCTACTGCTTTCAGATGACGAAAAGGTCAAAGCGATTGCAGATCATTTACAAAATGTATTTAGACCACACCCGCCAACAATGATACAACACAACAATGAAATTGAAAATTTTATGAAACAACCACTAACTACAGCTGAAACCAAAATAAAGTTTATTTCACCGTCTGAAACAGCTAACATCATTAAACATCTAAAACAACGAAAAACACCCGGTATAGATGGAATCAGTAATAAGATGCTCAAAAATCTTAATAAAAACTCTGTAGCAGGACTAACTGCAATATTTAATGCTATCTTACGCTTTAATTATTTCCCAACTGCCTGGAAGTCTGTAATTGTTCTACCTTTTCGCAAGCCAGGAAAAGACCCTCGACGCCTTGAACACTACAGACCAATAAGCCTCCTTCCCTCAATTTCCAAGATTTTTGAAAGACTTCTACTAAAGAGACTTAACAAGTACCTGAAAGACACGGATGCAATACCAGATATTCAATTTGGTTTCAGAGCAAACCACTCCTGCACTCACCAGCTACTAAGGCTTACTGAGTACATTGCACAGAGCTTCCAAGAAAAAAAAACATACTCTGGCTGCATTTTTGGATATAGCTCAAGCGTATGACAGAGTCTGGCATACCGGTCTGCTATTTAAAATAAGACAACTTGGAGTCCCTGAGTACATAGAGAATATTATTAAAGGTTTTATCTCTGATAGAAAATTTAAGGTCAAAATTAATCACTCCTTTTCTACTCTACGTAATATCACAGCCGGAGTTCCACAGGGCTCAGTTCTCTCACCTATTTTATTTAATATTTTCATGAGTGACATACCTAAGTATTCCAACGTGGAAACTGCTCTTTTTGCCGACGATACGGCACTGTTTTCAGCAAGCTCAGATATTAACCTAGCATTTAACAGAGTTCAGAATAACCTTAACACCCTAATACAATGGACAAAAAAATGGAGAATAGCAATCAATTCTCAAAAATGTCAGACTAAGATATTTACCCTTAGGAGACCTCAAATCCCTCCCAATCTGAAAATAGATGACAACGAAATACCTTGGAAAAGCGAACCAATAAAATACCTAGGAGTATTGTTAGACAAAAAACTCACCTGGAAACCTCATATTCACGCAGCTATCAACAAATCCAATGCCAAAATTTTAAAACTATACCCTCTCTTAAATCAACATTCAACACTCAATACCAAATGCCAGATTCTATTATATAAATCTATTATCCTACCCACGCTAACTTACGCATGCCCGGTTTGGGGAAACGCTGCTTCCACCACCATACAAAAAATGCAAATTGTCCAAAATAAAGTCCTCAGAAAGTCAATTAAAGCTCCATGGTTTATACCTAACCACCAAATTCATAGAGAACTCCAAATGGAAACTGTGCTCGAACACATTAAAAAATTAGCAAATAACTTCTATTCTTCCCTTCCCTCATCTCATGCCACTCTGATATTCCAATTAGGTCGAACAGCAAATATCCCAAGCCGAATCAAATCCAAATTTCCCAAAGACATGCTTAAACCCCCCTAAACAAATAATATCATCCCGCATCTAAATATAACCTAGCACGTTCCCTTCCTATTGCCCGCTAGGGCTATCCATAACAGCTTCCCCCTCCCCCTCCCCCCCAAAAAAATAAATCCCAGCAGCTCCTAGAAGCAAACAAGGAATTAAACGAGCCAGAGAAATCTAATCTCAATTTGTCAGGAATGCCCAAATCCCAAAATGTCAGTATGTAAAACCGAAAACCCTCGAAAGACCTTCAGGTCGAACGAGAAGAAATAAATTTAAAAAAAAAAGGAAAATGAAAGAAATGCCTGTTTATAAAACTTCGAAACATGGTACCACCAAACGAAATGAAAAACTAATAAGGGAAAGGCTGTGCCATTCTGTAGAACCACGAGTTTGTATCTCGGGCGCTGAACACAAAAAATACGCAAAAATTTCTAAATTGCCAAACAAACTAGAATAAAAATAAGTAGACATACTTACTATTCATTTGTCTTAATGTAACAGTTTGAATCTCATTGTGACTGGAAGTCTCAAGTTTTGTTCTATTTGTAATTTTCGTTTCAATCATTTTAAACCCAAGTATCAGTTTACTCAAATGTCAGTGTTCCAAATATTTGTTCAGTTGAAAAACAAGGTTATACGAAATAAACATCTAAAACATCAAAACTAGTTTCTGTACTGTCTGAAACAAAATAATTAAAAAGAAAAAGTCCACTTATGAACAAGACGAAAAACCCCATCTCGGGTTGTCGGTTTCCCGAAGGCGAGCACACCGCAGAAGGCAACGAATGTCGGGGCCCGCGACTTCTTCATTGAGGAAAATATTCATGCTGTTTCAGTACTTGTGTAGTTTTATGAACACTTATACACGTGTCTCACACACTGTGCCTTTTTAGTCACTGAGGGACGGAACTAACAAAGAAGAGGGACATTGCGTTGTCAGCACTGTGAGACAAACCTGACACCTTCAACATACGCATGTAGTCATAAACATGATGGCTTCATATCTGACATTCATATAGTTTTTGTATGTCTCTTTATTTCACATTCGCAACGTTCTTTTATAGGGCGACTTCATTGAAGTGTGCATGCTTCTTTGTCAAGTCGCTCCGCCGTAAACAGCACATTAACCTTTCCGGAGGGCGGCGGAGGGGGGAGGAGAGGGGCGGGCAGAGCGACGTGCTTTGACGCGCCATGGCGCCGCATATCCGCTCCTCCCGCCGCCTGCCTCGAGCTGCGAACCGTGGACGCCGCGTCTCGCCTCGCCGCCGGAATAAGCGCGACGAATGCATTCGGCGACGCGACGTCGAAAAGAGGCGGATGCGTCAGACTTCGCGACCCCTCCTTCCCCGACTTGGTTTACCACTCGATGCGAATGCATCGCCGGGGCGCCGCAGTCACGTGGAGTCGTTGCGGGTTGTCTTTCGAAGAGCAGCTGGCTTGCTGATAGAGAGCGGATTCATTCCTTTTCTAAATAGTTTCATTAGTGCGTTACAAAATTTCCGTCAAGGCGTCATACATTTGTTTCGTCTTTGCAGAGCAGGTGCTCCTTCCAAGAGTAGCTTGTTTGCTGCGGGGGGTGTATGGATTCGATCCTGTTCTAAATGGGTCCGTTCTTGAGTTTTGCGATACGAAATTTCCGTCCTGTCGTCGAATGCTTCTTCCGTCTTTGCCAGTGCCCCTTCGAAGGGTAGCTGGCTTGCTGCAGGGATGCTCATTCGTTCATGAGCCAAATCGTTCCATTCATGATTTGTGGGGCATGAAATGTCCGCCAAGCCCTCGTATGTTTCTTTCGTCTTTGAGGGTGCTCCTTAAAAGAGCAGTAGGCTTGCTGCATGAGAAGCGTTCGTTTTCGTTTCAAGTGCTGCTGTTCCTGCTTTATGAGAGACAAAAGTTCCAGCTATTTGTCGTATTCGTCTTTTGTCTTTGCCTACGGGGCAGGACACCTTGGTAGATCCATGGTCGCGGTCCGTGCCTGTTACTGGGTATTACCGTTACTATATTGCGGGGAAGACAAAATTTCACCAAACCGTGAAATCATTCTCTTCTGTAAGAAATTGAGGTAGGTAATCTAAAATAGAGAAGTGTCTCGATTGAAATATCAACCAAAATCAAAATTTTCTAGAATCCAAAACCTAAAAGGCTACCGCGCACATCGAATCTCTCAAGCACACAATTTTTCGAATCCTTCATATCCAATGATCTTGTGGGTTAGAAATTTAGGGAACGCTAGAATATTTCTAAGAAAGAATAATAATTATATTAATAATTATTATGAAGGATCCGTAGAATAATAAAAAGGGCTTCACTGACAGTAAAAAAAAGCACTGCACATTTTATATCCTTAATGTAAATATGAGTAATGTTGGGTAATTGCATGTTATGATAGCTTACGTGTATGAAAGTGTCAAGTGCCTGTAAACAGCAGAACAATAAGAATAAAGAGACTTAAAAGTGAATTTCAAAGGATTCGTCAGAATTCAAAAACTAAAAACACTAAGGAATTCGAGTTTTCTATCCATTTGTATTATAATTGAGTAAGAATTCGTGAAAGGTAACAGGCAAAATGCAAATTTTTCTTTTTATGTTGAATTGTTACTTAATCGATAGATTCTGATGCCCTTATTAAGTGTGTAAAATATTTTTTTTTTAAATTCATAATTACTTAAGTTATAAACAATTCAGTATTTATGCATCTTTTAGTTGCAAAATAAATATCTCACAACAGAGTTGATATAATTTAATGCTTCCAACGGCAACTTGAAGGAAAAAGTATATATTTTAAGATACACAATATTAATTTTTAAAACTTATTAACAATCCCTTTTTTTATTGCAAAATAAAATGTAAAATGAAAAAAATCCGTGTTCTGCGCTTTTTAAAAATATTTTAAAAAAACATTCTAAGAGGGAATTTAATATAGATTCAGAATCCGTTAAAAAAAGTTAGCAAACATTAATACATAAAAAGTAATTAATATTTTTATCGAGCGGCGCACGGTCGCGCCACGAGACGCGTACCGTAGCTTGGAGGTTTTGATGCACCATACTGTGTTTCTGCGATTTTACTCTCAATATTAACGCAAATATTTTTTTAATTTAAAATTTAGTAATTTTAGTACCAATTTTCGCTTAAAACAATTTTTTATTTACATAACCACATTAATTATTATTAATAATTAAATTTATTTACAGAACGTTATGAGCTTCGTAATCAGACGCTGACGAATATCGCTTACATTTAAGTGACTTAGAATCGTTCGGTAAAAAGCAATGAAACTGTCGGGTGTTTTTGATTACTTTACATTTTGAAAATCTTGGTTTTAAAAGTTTTGCTTCATTTTCATATTCCTCTTTGGTGCAATACGCGAAAGACATTGACCTGTGAAAACAATTTTTTGCCCAAACGAACAACATCTTTGCGTTTGTTAATGGTTCATCTAATCTCGTTCTTTGCATACTTGTTTTCCAAGCATTCCTTTTGATTGTCCCGCCAACACCGTCACATGCACTTTTGCCATGAGAAGTGGCAAAAAAGTGCCACTCTGCATTAATACGAAATTCATTTTCATGTTGAATCAAATTCAGGAAGTTACTTTTATTTTTGTACTGACTCGCAGCTCCGTCCGAAAAATAAATAATTCGTTCAATCCACGCATACTTGTCTTTCAAATACTGAATCAGTTTTGTATTGTATAGGTGAACGCTAACAGTATCGTGCTTTTCGATTTCAGAAATAATAACAAAATTATCCGAAACTATCTTGCCGTCTTTTCGCGTATACATGACGTATGGATGAATTGTAGCCTGGGTATTTGACCAGTGATGCGCCTGTATTGCATCTTGTATTTGAAATGTATAATTTTCTGAAAAATCCAGCGTTACCAAAAATTCACCTTCCTTTAAGCTGTCCTTTTTTGCACTAAAGTAAGCACTTTGTTCTTTTGTTATAAAATCATGCGTCAGTAGTTCAGGCAAATCTTTTCTTATCTTCTCTAAAAATGCTTCTATGGAATCTGTTTGTTCAACGAATTCAGTTCTAGAAAAATATATTAAAACATCTAATAAGCAAAAGTAATTGGTATGAGGAAGGACCGATAGTCAATCTTCCCACAGCCGTTCCCGATAAAAAAATCTAATAAGCAAAAAAGTTATTTGTGAAATTATTTATACAAAAATTAATAGAGTTACAGTAAGGTATTATAAAAAATCAAATTTCCAATTTAAATTTAAAATTGTATAGCAAAAGAAATTTCTGAAATTTGACAAATCGTTGCCAGGCACTCAGAAAATTAATTTTAAAAAATTGATTTGTAAAATTAATTGAAAGTTTAAAATAGATTTTTTCATGTTATGCATAATTTAGGCAATATATTAAGTTATCATTAAATTAAAAAATTGAAATGTAATTATATGTACCTATCAGTGCTTATCCATTCCCTGTACTTTACTTCCTTCACGGAATATTCTGTAAATAATGCATGCAACTTCTCGCAAAAAGCAGTAACACCAGGACAATTTTTGCAATTTCTGAGATGACAAGATGGAAGAGCTTCTTTGCAAATAATTTCTCTTAATGCCTTATGGTATGATAAGGTGAAGGTGTGATTTTTCTTCTGAAATTCGGATTTTAGAGCAAAAAACTTTAATCTCATGTTCTGGTGTGTTTTACAAACACATACGTTGTGGCAACTAGCTTTGTTAACAGAGATGCACTGTTTTGGTCGCAGTTTTGAAAATTTAGAACAACTAATGATAAACTGAGGAAATTTTTCCTGAAAACGTTTATGTGCTTCCTTCAAATTGCACAAAAGTAAACGCTTTTGCACATTTTCTCTACCTACATCGGTTTTTATAGAAACACAATCTTTTTTTCCTGGCATCATTCTACTAGTATCATCACTCAAATAAAATTCTGTTACTTTCTGAATAATTTCCTCACTTATTTTTCGACCAACTTTCTTTGGTGGACGCGACTTATAGCCATTTTCTTACCTTAATTTCTTCGCCCTTGATGCCATTTTATGCGAAACGCCAAACAACTCACGCATTTTCCTTATACTAATGCAAACAGGAAGCGTTGTAAGTATTTCGATTTTTTCACTTCGGAAAATAGCTTTCGACAACGCATTGTTCACATCTCGAATCAAAGTCTCGTCTATCAAAGAATTGTCTGCATCGGGCAATTTCTGTCGCTTTGTTGCACGTCCAAGCATATCATTTTCAGCTGTTTCTTCCTTGTATGTAGGGTCATTTTTTTCGTTGTCCACGTAGTTTTCATCCCGTGAAGATTCTTCTTCGTTAGTATCAATAATGATTTCCTTTTCGACGGAAGAGACAGTAACTTTTTGACTATAAATTGACGTTCTGCATGAATCACAGATATATTTTCCAGTTAAATTAGAAAAGATACGATTCCACTGCGTCGTTATCAGCTTCAAATTTTTGTAGACACGATTGTGTTTGGATTTTTTAAGTGGGTTGCAACATTTCTTCGGGGTAGGCATTTTATATAATCTGTTTAAAATAATAAAAAACATAAAACTATGAGAACTGACAATATGAAATAATAAATAATGTAAATGATTAGAAAAATCAGTTATTGTTATTAATAATATTGATAAAGTCAGTAATATTGAACATTTTAACGCTTTTAATCGAGATTATTTAATAACAATACACAATTATTGTTTATAAATTTGCAAAATAAAAAACGAAGTCATATGCAATGTTAATTACGCTTACCTTTTTGCGTAGAAAATAGAAACAATAAGAATGGTTTCTTAAGCGAAAACAATTGTTGTAAAACAAAAGCGTGCTGCGACTCGTTCGTACCGACAAGCTAAGGCGCGACCGTGCGCCGCTCGATAAAAATATTAATTACTTTTTATGTATTAATGTTTGCTAACTTTTTTTAACGGATTCTGAATCTATATTAAATTCCCTCTTAGAATGTTTTTTTAAAATATTTTTAAAAGGCGCAGAACACGGATTTTTTTCATTTTACATTTTATTTTGCAATAAAAAAAGGGATTGTTAATAAGTTTTAAAAATTAATATTGTGTATCTTAAAATATATACTTTTTCCTTCAAGTTGCCGTTGGAA
The DNA here is from genome assembly GCA_038098605.1 of Gryllus longicercus. Lineage (NCBI taxonomy): Eukaryota > Metazoa > Arthropoda > Insecta > Orthoptera > Gryllidae > Gryllus > Gryllus longicercus. Next base: position 887,975 of record JAZDUA010000198.1, read on the forward strand.
GCATTAAATTATATCAACTCTGTTGTGAGATATTTATTTTGCAACTAAAAGATGCATAAATACTGAATTGTTTATAACTTAAGTAATTATGAATTTTTTAAAAAAATATTTTACACACTTAATAAGGGCATCAGAATCTATCGATTAAGTAACAATTCAGCATAAAAAGAAAAATTTGCATTTTGCCTGTTACCTTTCACGAATTCTTACTCAATTATATGTATACACAAGTCTGTTTTTGGAATCTATTTCAAGGTTCGAGGGATTCAGAACTTTGAGGATTGTAATGCCTCATTCCTACATGTTGCTTAAGTGTTCAAATTTAGTTACTAATTTGTTGAATGTTTCTGACGTATTCAGTTTTATCTGATGTACTACATATTGTTTCATGGTGTGCATAACATACGTTCATCAATTTTTGTTTGAAATAATGACAACAGTGGTAGATATTCTTGTTTTTTATAATATTTATTCTTTTAAGGAAGTCGGTGTGTTATTCATATTCGTATAAATATTATTTTGAATTAGATTTTATATTTAATTTTAGTAACGTAAATTTAATGAGTTGAGCCTTGTGAATTTGCAGGTAACTTCTGAAGCACTACCGTTATACCTTACGAGATGAATAATCTCATTCTTACTGGAAAGAAACTATATATCTTCTTAAAAAATTTTTACTCTTACCGTTAATAATCTTTCACCTTCTTTGACGCACTGGCGTTTCTTCTACTCCATTCGTGAAACGTTTCTTTCATCTTACCAGCTTTCGCGTCCAGTGCCCTATTGCACCAACGCGCTGCGATCTAAAAGACCTGTTGTAAACGCATTATATAAACCTAGAGAAGGTTTATGAGGCAGACGAAGAGCCTGGGATATTGCCTTAGAAAAACACGATAGAAGAATGCTTGCGCTTACGCATATACTAGCATAACTATAGAAGGTTTCTTCTGGAAAATACGTTACTACTTTTTCTAGGTTTCGTATCGTTCCGTTACAGGGTCCGTAAGAAGGCATATGTCGCTAATGGCGAGTGAGTTGGGTCGGAACGTCCTACCCCAAGGGGCCCCAGTCTAGATTGGAGGAGAACATAAGAAGATGATGGGAAGGGAATGAATAGCGTACTGCTCGTGACCCGTTGTAGAGAGTGCTACTCAGGCATTCGCCCGCATATGATCAGGGAAACCACAGAAATTATTGATCACTGTGGTTGCCCTATTAATTCGATTCCGGTTAGCGTCGCAACTCAAACACGTTGGTATTAAAACCATCAAGTAAATGTCTAGCTTCTTGGCGGCTCGAAACCGCGACCTCCCAATCACCGGTACGCTTCAAACATTATGCGTAACCTTTACAGTCCCAGCTTCCGGTCTTGGTAAAATCGGGTATCTCCAACATTTTAAAAGTAATGTGCATTCTTTAAGTAGGTGTGTATGATGAATCGACCCAAATAGATATTTGCAATAGATCTATGTGTATTTCGGGCTAAACTCTCGAGTCTTTACCCATACCATGAGTGAGATATTCACACGCCTCTTCGGTTGAAATGCTACGGCACATATTGAGTATATTTTTGCTTCGCAATATAGGTTTCCGAGCTTTCGATAATTAATCTTACACGAGACTCGCAGAGTATCATTTATCGGACTTCACTTTAACGTCCAAAGAATATAGGATTCTCCCGTCTTCCTCCCTCTCACTCTACCTCTCCTCCATCATTAACCATCATCTTTAGCGCTATCATCTACTCACAAGATCAGGCATGACATGATCGCAGGCACATGAACGAAACTAGCCCACGAGCGTTCACAGTCACTGCGTACAGTGAAGCTGCTGCGATGTTCACGTATTTTCAGTTTTTGTGGTATGGCAAGTACACACACACACACACACACACACACACACACATATATATATATATATATATATATATATATATATATATATATATATATATATATATATTTAAATTTTCTGTATTTGCGGTCCTTCCTGCATGCACTCAGAAGGCCATGTCAATTTTTTTCAAGATCTAGTTCAATAATCACTATTTTATTCCGATTGATTCATTACTGATTTCGCGCACGTTGGTGGTCATTAGGTGGGTGACTAAGGTCATTAGCACCGTAAGTGTAGTGTATGCTTTCATTGCAGGAGGTAGCAGTGATCTTGCCCCGCTGGATTCGGCCCTCCGCGTCCTCTGGCGCCCACCTACGTCGGCTTGCGGGGATTTATCCTAACCAGGCATCTCCCAACACCGAGGCAGCAAGTCGACGTACCTGTATAGCCAGTAAATGCTGCCGGTCTCGAACCGAGGCCGGCGGGACTCGAAACCTCGAACCTCCCAGTCCCAGGCACTGCAGTGACATCAGTTGATGCCCTGAGCCATCTAAGCCGTCCGGATTGGAGGAGAGTATAGGATGATAATGATGGGAAGGGAATGAATTGCGTACGGTCCGTGGCCTGTTGCATAGGGGCTGCTCTGGCGTTCGCCTACGAGTGATCAAGGGAACCACGAGAAACATTTAACAGTGCAGTTGCCCTATGAATTCGATTCTGATAAGCGCCACAAACACGTAGGTATTAAAAAAAACTAATGAAGTCATAAGACCACATACTTTCTCGCAATATTTCTCAATTTGCAATTCTCGAAAATTCAGAGAGTTCAACGAAAATGAGAACCATGCCATTCTATTGTGCGTCCCTACTTGTACCCATTAAAAAAAATATAAAGAAAAAATTAGTAGCGATTTTTGAAAAACGTTTTTTTATAAATTGCATGTATTTCAAGTGCAAATTATGCGATAACTACTCGTTTCTTAAAAATCTGAACATGACCTTTTTAAAGAACTGATTTTTTACACTAGACTTTGTCTAGGGCAAAAATCTCTTTCCTAAAATTTATAGTTTTCAAACGTTAACTTTTTGCAATTTTCAAAAATATGGAGAGTTTGACGAAAATAGGAATATCACCATTATTTTTACCATTCCTAGATACATTGGACAATAAATGCATTCTTGGCTATCCGGGATGAGCCGCGACTCGGTCAATTGTACTGACGTTTCGGCCATCTTGCTGTGGCCTTCTTCAAAGCTATACTGCTGCTATTCAGCAGTGTAGCTCTGAAGAAGGCCACAGCAAGATAGCCAAAACGTCAGTACCAACCAAGATGCGGCTCATCCCGGATAGCCAAGAATGCATTGACTCCGGTCGTGGAAGCCTACGAACGCATTGGAGAAGAAAATTTAAAGAAAAACTAACTAGCTAGTTTTTTTGTTTTAAAAAAATGTTTAAAATATTTAAAAATTGCCTATATTTTGCGCAAAAATTACACGAAAACTTTGAACAAATTTTTAATTTTGAACAAATGACCTGGACCATATTTCAAGATCTGTTTTTGCAGAACAGATTTCATTAAGGAAAAAAATCTCTAACTTCAATATTGTAGTTGCAGGAAGACGCTAAAAATTTACACTTTTGTTGAAAACGTAGGATTTCAACAAACAAGAGACCTAGGCATTAAGCGTCCTTTACGCTCTCCGAGGACAAAATTTAATAAACAAATTGGGGATATTTTTGAGTAAATTTTGAAAATGTTTTTGAGGTTTCAGATATAGTACCGCCAAAGATCAGAATATCCGTTTGAAACTCCCAAAGCCTCGAATTTGTTTTAATCGACTGGAGAAAATCAATTTTGGAGAAAATCGACTGAACAGTTTAGGCAATAGCGTAGACCACAGACGGAGAGACAGACTTTCAATAGATAGTGAAGTCTACAAAAAACTAATATATCTGGGCATTTAGCCAGGACTCTTTTACAACTTTTGGAGTACTGCATAGCTACAGTAGATTTCCCATTAGATTTCCCATCTACTGAAGGATACAGTAGGGTTTGAATGGCCATCGAGCTTATTGTTCACTCAATGTATGGTCGCGAAAAGTGCATGAGGCAAATTTTCATGAATACCTACCTTTCATATCAGTTGGGGTATTTTTGATGCAGTTTATCACCAGTTTCTCATCAACGTTTTCTACACTATTATTTTTATTTGCCATTTATCCCTAATAGTTTTCCATTATTACCTCATCGAGTCACATTACTGGGGAGCCTGCCTCAATGTGCAACGGACTTAACGGCTGAGGAACACCGATCGTGCCGTTTTCTGTCAAAACTTGATCAATAATCGCCAGGGCCATTTCGCGACTTCACTGGTGATCGATTTCTCGCGTGGTCCCGCGCGTGCGCTGTTCCTTGCCTGCGTGCTCGCGTTTTCCTCGCCTTTCCAGAGATCGCTTTCCCACCATCGCGTTCCCGCCGAAGGTCAGCGTGAGGCATTACATAAAGGCGACCTGGAGAGCGTTGTGAAACGAGGAGATAGCGTTGCCTGCTGGATCTGCGCAAATGCTGCGCAACGGCTGCGCGCGCTGCCCGTGCCGAAGGGCTGCGCGGCGATTGCGCATTCCCCTGACAAGTGCCTTCTCAGCGCCGGGGGATTACTTCGGCGTAGTTTCGGAGGCAGATGTAAGACGCTCTCCGCTTGTTAACACTCCTTCTAATGAAGATGGATTACGGCTTCGGAGAGAAATTATGGGTATCTGTAATAACGTACTAACTGCCGTTTAGTGTTTTACACAGGAATTTTCAACTAGAGGACAGACACAAAATCTAGCACTGCGGTAAATTTTTAGGTTTGAATGTAGTAAGAACACATACAGTAACCTTAGCTTAAATTTGTATACAATTTTATTACCTTCTCTATTAGAAAAAAGTTGCCGAACTTGGTCCGTCGCTTACGTTGGACCGCATAAGTATTTACGAGAATTTTGATAATAGAAGTATACGAGAATTTTGATAATAGAAGTTGGCTCTAATTCTTGTGAACACTCTAATAGGATTGCTAGTCAATAAATATGTCATTTTAATGTGCAGGATTAGTGTTACAACGCTCTTGTAGTGTCCCTAACTATTTTGTGCGATATATCGTAAGATTTTGTGCGGACACGGAATAAGTAATTGCAACTTTTATGCTCAAATTAAAAATGTGCTTGTAGTTAAAATGTGCATAGTAAGACTTGCCCTAGAAATTAGTTGTTCAGCGTCATTTGTTTCTTAGATTTGGACGGGTTGGCTAAATTGGCACACTAAACATGATACGAGCATCCTTAGATGAACCAATCCATCTTAGGATGCTGGTAAGTATTACTTTTCATTTTTCTTTCGCGTCAACAGGAAGATATGGAATGGAATGGAATGTGTGTATAATATAACACGTTATATTGTGCGTCATTCGATGTCCTGGCAGTTGGAGTAGGCAACAAACGAACCTAGTTCTAGCAACATTGGGCATCCTCTTCAAATGATTCTATCATTAAGAGCAAGAAACAATAAAACTAGAATGTTTAAGAAGACAATTGACAAGTTTTCTTTAAACGTAAGAAGTATCATTTATTGGAAGATATGGAAAGAACAATTCTAATGAACAGCTCATCCGAACAACAATTAGGACGATCAAAAAGGCACGGCAACATATTTCCGGAGAATAAAAATAAAAAAGTGTATACATACAAAAGTGCACATTCATTCAACCCTTATTTACGTACACATTTTGGGTGTGCGTATTTTTTATCATCCTCAGGTGTATGGTTGACCTCATCCCACGAGGGTTGTATTGTATATTTTTGAGACCGTGGTAGATACGAAAGTGGAATGAAGTACAACACTCCATGAAAATGGTCAGGTCTCATGCCGTCTGGCCAATGAATACATCCATTCGTTTATATAAATGCAGTTGGGCGGATTGCATCAACTGTAACTACAAGTTTTAAGATTATTTCTTCGTTATAAATACTCTTTAATGAATTTCGAAATGATTTGAGATTTCATTCAAATTTTACCTATCCGTTCGCATGTGTTCCGGCACTGTTTCTGCTACTCATAATATTTCTTTGACTCGAGCTCGAAAGCTTTACGATTTTTGTCTTGCAGCGTTCTTTCTTGATATATCACTTGTGTTGCGTGATCCAGTATGTGTTGACGCTGGTCGCAGTAGAAACATTGCGTACAATGTCGGCGCGTGACACGAGTATCAAATTGCTCATTCTCTCTAGACTGAGCTTCCCCTGGAGAGGGATTGAAAGAAATGAAACGAACGCACAGATTCGGAAACACTTCTGCTGTCTGACATGTTACAAATTTCATTCTGAAATATCCGTCTTCGCCACTATAAAAATTCATTGCAAACATTTTATCTAATTTATTCTGAACTAGCTGACTGTGGCGTCACCGACTGTTTAAACTGCTTTAAAAAATTTTCCGAGTGTTCAAAATGTTCACTATGCACATTCTAAATAAAAAGAAAATTTAAACATGCAGTTTTCTGTACAGTGGAAAATTATTTATAAAGAATAAAGTTAAATAATACAAAATGACAAAAAATATGCATTCGCAGCTCTTTTTCATAGATATTCTTGCGGGCTATGGCCACTACCCACCCCAGAACATGATGTTCAAGAATCTAATCCGAACTCTCTCAGAAGAGTTGCTCTGAAGAGTGTATTCTTCAGCACATATCACCAGTTCCCCGTCCGGAGGCCGGGACGCGTCGAATGGCACTTCATTTGCCTCAATTTCTGGGCGGGAAGGGGTCTGACCGTGAGTGACAGATAAACGCATGGACGGACACAGGGAACTCGAATATTATACAAGGATGTAAACAATAACAAACCAATATTAATGTGTTTTATCAGCCATTCAAAGGGAAACCAAGTACGTCTCTTTCTATCCGACCTAAGAAGAATGAATTAAATTGAAGGAACTGATGAAATTGTAATTATTTCTCTTCTAATCCCAATAGAAAATCCTATGGTTCTTCTGTACCTTAAGAAAACATTAAAAATATTGAGAATATTAAGTAAGGATTTAAGTGTCTTCACAGCCTACTTTGTAAAAATTTTGCCATGATGACGACTTTCGTCCATTCGTAGACTACCTCTTCAGAGCTAAAAGAAGATAATTTAATACAATGAATAAGTGTTTCAATTAAACAAATAATTTTAAACCATTAATAATGACCTTTCAGCATGCATTGTTAAAGATGATCTATATTACCGATGTCCACTGCAAGCAGAACTGGAAAGAAAATTATGCAGCCTCGTGTCCAGAAACATCCAAAAATAATGAAAATGCTTCGATTTTTGTCTGAAAAATGCAAATATCGCTTTTATTCCTCTTAATTTCAGACATTCACTATACTCTTTTATTGCAGTACTCATGAACACTGTTTTCGTTAAAATATTGAATTTATTCGAGTGTTATATGAGAGTATTTTCTTTGTTGTTCTTGAACAGTGTGCGTGCTATTTTTTTAGAAACCATTTTGTATGGTTTTGATCAACAGCAATTTTGCTGCTGCAGGCCTCTAGGTTTGCTGTAATTTCCTAATTGTAGATTATCATTGAGTAGTAGCTTTATCAATAATAAGATCAAATTGATTTGTGATTACAAACCGGAATTCACGATTTTACATCAATGTTAATGTCAAGGTTATTGTGTTAATGAATATGTCAACTACTTAAACAATTCAAATGATCTGCTAAACAGTTGTAAATATTTACAATTCAATTATTTTGAATCGAGAACTTTCGATTTAAATTGTAATTTGAACTACAATTCAAATAGAGTGCTGGCTTCAAAACAATTGAATTGCAAAGTTTCACAAATGGTTAATTTGAGTTGTGTCCGTAGTTGATGTATACATTTACACATTGATCTCCCCCCGAACATTCATGTAAATATTGGATTTACATTTTTGATTTAAAAAAATATGTTTTAGCGTAATAAAAATATCTACTGCACAATGATAATCTGCAACTAGCAAATTATAGCTCAATAATCTTAAAAAATATAAGATGAAAGGTAATTATTCAGCATTTAGTACGGCAAATATTATTAGAAATTTTTCTCGTTACACTAACATTTTTTTGGCTTTGAAGGGTCCTATCAATTAATATTCGAACCGTATGCATGTAAACATATCAAACAAAAGCTGCGTTTAGTGTTTCACTGAAAGAAATAATCTTTTAGATTATATCCAAATAATAATAATAATAATAATAATAATAATAATAATAATAATAATAATAATAATAATAATAATAATAATAATAATAATAATAATAATATTTAATTAGATTAGAATCATTTTAACTACAAAATTTACTTTCTGTAATGCAGGGTTGTTGTGAGAAAGAACGTAATATATCGTATTTAATTGTTCTCAACAGAAAAACTAAATAGATATATATTTTTATTTACACATTATTATCAAGTATTACTCTTGTTTTTGAGCATTTTTATATAATTTTGTTTCTATATAAGACCATATAGCATTTTAAGTGAAAATGAAGTGTTTATGAAATAGCACTTTGTAGGAAGTAGACTTCCGAAAGGGGGTACATATACTACATTCTATTTTGATGTACTAAAGATCCCTATTTTTAAAGTCTTATGGTTTTATTTTAAAAACTCTCTAAAACAAATATATCAAAAATACTTCTAGTAGACAATTCATAATTGAATATATTCTGTTAACTATGAATAATATTCATGATACCTATTAACTATCAACATTTTTTAACTTCGGAACCGAAAAAAGTCGAATAAAAATCGATTTCAGAATTGTTTAAATTTACTTAAACAGGAATACTTATAAAGTATTCAAGTAAAATAACTTACTATTTGTAGGTATTTCGCTACAAGACATTAACATCTGCAGGGAATATTTCAGCTGTCTGAATGTGCCGCGTAACTCTCATTTATTCTATAAATTTAGATGACAAATGTCGAGTTTTCCAGAAAATATATCTGAAGGTTAATTTCCATCTTTATTCCATTAATATAGCTTAAATGATGATTCCGATACATTTCTATTGGTAGAATCAGGTAAAACTCAAATTCTGTGATGGAAGTTGCTCGAGCGATATGATCGCTGTAGAAATATCACATTTAGTGAGTTATGTGCAGCAACTGCATTAGTTCCTCGCGCAAGCGACGCCATCACGCGACCAACGCCGCGCCACGCAATCCAACGCAGCCGAAGCCTTCTCCTCCCCAATCGTTCGCCGTGATTGGTGCACGCGTTCCTACACACACACACACTCACACCGGTAGTGGCGAGTGGAAGGGAACGCCCTCGCACAAGCGGACCGGTGCGATGATTGGCAGGTTGCGGATTCGACGAATGGCGACAGAAGGATAGCACTTTTTTGATGTTTTAACATGAATGTGTTTCTGGTGACTGTCAGAATCGAATTCGTAAGCCGGCTGCCCTGATCAGAGGTTTCCCTGTCAACATCAGGCGAATGCCGGAGTAGTACCCTGTACGGGGCTCTGATTGCGCGTATTCGCACCTTCCCATCCCCTGGCGCCAATGACCATAGTAGTTGAAGCACCTTAAGACCACAATAATCAATGTTCAAGTTCCGCACGAGCGTTGGGTAATCCCGGATATACTTCAGTGCAGGAAACGTCTATTGTAATGTAACTTACAAACTGAGTAACAGGAGAATCCGCGATATCGATTAAATGTTATGAATAAACGGATGCTCTTTAATAATGTCAAGGAGACGGTTACGACATTCAACCCCACTTATAGGCTTCATAAACTTTATGTTATGATCTTGATTAAAAAAAGTGGCTGTGCGCATTCTCGGGCATTGAAAGGGGATGGAAATGAAGTCAAACGGCAGCATTTATATAGGGAGCGATTAAGGCTTGAAATATTGCAATTAGAGAGAGCAAATTATTTCTAAGGCCTCCACAAATTGCTCTCTAAATGTGAGATAATTGGTCTGAGAGATTTTTCCGAACTGGCATTTTCTGCAATTAAGGTTACAATTTCTTTACTTAAGTGCATTATACATCTCGTTACAATAGGTAAATGTTTCCAACATCCTTTGTTGACAAGATAAGGGAAAATTATCCACTTTTCTCCCGCTATGTGTATCTTGCAAAACGATTTTTATGGTCTCAGTTTATGTTGATTCGACGCGGATGCCGATGTGCACGGAGTTTTTCTCTATATTAATCTTTAACTTGAAAAGCGATTTATTGTTTTCAGTACCTTAGAGAAACATCTAGACTTTTAATTGGAACATCTTCGTTTTATTTCGAAAATACAAAAAAAATTAAGAGTACTGTTGCCTGAAGCACATAAAGCTTCAATAATAAATGTGACCATTAAATTCCCATAAAATTTAGTTATTCATAAATACGGGAAATAAGGAAGCAGATACTAACAGAAAACATCAAAAATCTCGATTTAAATTAATTAAATATTAAAATCTCAATTTTGTTCACGTAAGTTTCCTTTTGAAAATTGAAAATTTTCTTCAGTTCAGCACATATTTTAAATCTTTAAAGTGTCACATATTGACATTATGTAAATAAATTTTAAATGATGGCAAATGTATAAACTCGCAAGAACGAATCAATTTATATGGGAAAATACATACATTTATAATATACTTTACATATTTACAGATTTTTATTGTGTCAGTATTTTTACAGATTCTCTTAGTGCCAATTAAATATTATCACACCCAAAATAGAAACTCCTAACCTTCAGTAACCTTTGTCATTAATAATATACATTTTAATACATTTTTAAATAAAAACAACAGTGACGATATAATGAACTGTTCGATTTGATGAATCCTCCTCACTAACAAAATATAATCATGCTTTTAGAACAAAATAATAAAAGAGAGCTGAACGGAACCATTTAAAATTGATAAACGTGGATTTTAAGTCTTAAAAAACGTATACATAAACATAGGAACCGCCTTTATCTGATCTATCAACTTTGGACCGAAATGCTATGATATTTGTGCCTCAGCACTTGTAGTGTATTTATATTTTGTTGAGTATTTTGCAAACTTATGCTATCACAATATCAATAAGTATAACTAATTAAAATATACCATTAATGACAAGTAATAAACATAATTACTACTTTTCAGCCTTGATGTCCACGCGTGTGAGTCGTGAACGCCCCTTTCGTTCGTGTTGACAACTATCTCAGCCTGTCCTCGCTGTCCTGCTTTCGTTAGAGCGGAGCATTGTGGACACATCGCTCGCAGATCTGAGCTGCGGCAATCGCCTTGCCCCGCGTCGCCCCGCGCCTCACCTCGCCGCGCCGCGCAGATGGACGACTCCTGCGTGACGAGAAGCTGTGGAACCCGGAAGAGCTGCTGTCGGTGCGCAACTGTTCTGCGCGCAGCGACCACTGCCGTTGCCACTGCCACTGCCATTGCCATTCCCGCCGCCGCAATGGTCTCGCAGAAGAGCGCGTCAATGAAAGCTGACGGGCGGATCAGCGACGCCGCGCATCGCCACCTGCAACATCTGTCCGCCTGAGTGAGACGCCGGTCCTCAGGGGCGAGCGCCTGGGATGTGAGGCAGTTTGACCGATTATTTCGCTTTGCCGGCCGCGTCAACTGCTGTGGTTCTTAGCCCCGTAAGTATAGCGTATGATGCCTTACGATGGTGGCGGTGTTCTTCCCCGCTGGATGGTGAGACTTGGCGCCGAACTGCACGTCGGCTTGCGGGGTTTTCAACACCCAGGTGTATCCCACCAGCGGGGCATCACTCCAGCCGGAACAAGCTGTAAGCTCCCGGCTGGTCTTTCGACATGTGTGGTCAAGTGGTATAGTAAGGGTATGTAAAAGTAAGGGGTGAGGACGGAACAAGGATGGGGGAGAAAAGATCGCACGCGTGGTCCGTGGCCCGTTTGTTAGGGTACTGCTCGGGCATTCGCCTCGTGTTGATCGGAGAAACCACGGAAAACTACCGTTGAACATCCCAAGGCAGATATGAGATTTCACTATCTTCAGACTGTCATTATGATTTTATTAGATTTTTTGTTAAGTCATTTAACCATTTGCGGCTGCGGTGGTAAAACTATTAATGTATCGGACTGTGATACCTCAGTCTGCGGGTTCAAACCCGATCGAAGCCGTGATCGATGCCGATTTAAGGGCAAAATATCTTTCGTATGCCTTGCTTCGGAGAAAACGTAAAGCCGGCTTTCCCATGTTATAGATTTACTACATGTAAAAGATCCTCTAGCCTAAAAGAAGCCTCTGAGTAAAATTTAAATCACGTGTTTCGTCCCCTGAGTGATACATTCTTTGTCCGCTATATGGTGAAAGGAGCATAGGAAAATTTGCGTGGTCAGACGGAACAGCTGGCCTGATGACCTGAGTCTTGCCACGTAAAATAAGCCATCATTCAATTGAATGGAGCTAATAGAGAAGAAACGGACATCAAAAACTTCTAAGTAACAATCCAGGAAATTAGATTAAAACAAACGATTTATCTCATAATGTTGTATATTTTAAGGACTTTTGGGTCAATGTCGTTTAATTATACTGGAATCGTTAACGAGGAATGTACAACAAAGCAATATGAATGTAACCGCAGTGTATTGCGCCACCTGGGTCAACTGTGACAAAATAGCATTATTTAACAGGTTTGCAATGACCCACGTGTTTGATCTACAATGACTGAATCTGAAAGCATGAATTCTCGTTTTGAAGGTGATAGGAATGCACTGAATATGTTGCGGTTCCTGAAACGACGAGTAATTTATTACTTGTTATTCCACTCATGACAATAAGACGTCGAAATCTGACAACAAGACTAGGTCTCTTGTGTTCTGTCAAAATCTGCCTTGATTTTTTTAGAAATCAGCAAAGGTGAGCGGTGAGATGGGGTATACCTTTTGAGGGCGGTCCAATTCCTCGGTGTACACTCTCCTCGAAAGAATTCCTATTAGTGATATTTTACTTTCAATAAACTTTTGGCTTCAATTCTTTACAGACTACTAAATTTATTTTACATCAATTCATGTTATACACATATCACTCTTTACAATATTGTATATCATGAGAATGATATAAAGCTAAAGAATGATATGCAGTATTGTAAAGAGTGATATATATATACATATATATATATATATATATATATATATATATATATATATATATACGTAGATAACTAGTGTATAAGAAAAAGAATAGTGATATTTTAGCCTAACTTACAATTTGTTCGGCAGGCAAAATTTTTTATTGAGCCATGTGGGACACTGTGTCTCATATGAACCAAATGGTCTTATTCATCTTTCCGATTCTTGATGCGGGTCAGTTGAGCATGGGGTCCCTCAGAGTCGACTCTTACGCCCTATCGTCTTCCTTGTACACTTCAATGATGTGGCCTTGTCTAGTAGAACGAAAGAACAGTTCTCTTTGCTGATGACACGAATAATCTTTGCAAAAAACGTTCCAGTGATGCTACATCAGCACGTGCTTCCTTGCATCGTCGGTAACGGTTACGAAATATAATGCTAATTGAACCCGCAAAAAACGTTCGACCACGCTGGGATGCGAACTCAAGTAATTAGGTTTAGATAGCGGTGAGAATAATTAATACTACAATTGCCTACGTCTGCATTAGAACCTTCCCAAATCTTAACAAAGAAGGTTAAATATTTGCAATTTTCAAAAATTTAGACATTTTAGTGAGCATAGTATCAGTTCGAATAAAAATAAGTAAGAAAAATCCGTTTACGCTGGGAGTGAGAGTTACGATTGTGTTGGCAGTACTTTAAAAGCCAATCTACAGTTCGTTTATTGATGCAAATATGTTTTCTATTGCTCGGGATCGAATGTTTATAGTTTTCAATTGTTGCTTTAGTATCTTCTCCGTGGTCCGCTTGCTAGGGACTTCTCATCATAACCTATGGTAGTTAATTGAAAAGAACAACAGATACATTCAACTGAAAGTTAAATATGCATCGTTTTTAGATTCGTCAATATGTGGTATGAGTTGAAAATGTTTGTTCTGATGGGCCTGGCACCTATACGAGTTCTCCAACTAAAATCACTAATCAGCATGAGAATAGCGGTTTGCCAATGCGTTCTCTTCCACAGATGCATCGACTGCATTGAAAAGCTCTGACAAGTGCTGCTGTGTATGCATTGCATCTGCTGAGTTCACGTTATGTACTTGAGCACTTCCCGAATGTCACTGCATTCTGCATGTTGTAGCAGCGAACGTCTGCGTTCGTTGCAATATCCCAACAAACAGTCGAGGAGAAGTTTGCTCTTAAGTGTTAGTACCAACGTTCTAGGTTGGCGGTAACCTTTTCAGCCCTCTCGCCAGGGATGTGCATTCTGATGGGAGTGCGCAAGTCAGTTTCATATTTTAGTCAAATGTTTGACAATAAAGTATGGACATTACACTGAGCAATCGTTTACATACTTTGGTCAAATCATTTCATGATTAATCAAATTGTTCTTTGTGACTGAAACATTTGTCCCAATTTTTAAGAAATGAATGGAATTGAAGATCAATTGAAACTAGAAGACTCAATTATTCTTTCATTAACAATGCGTAAAAGAGCTAAGAAAATAAATAATTATTTATACCGTGCCCTTCGGGTGGTTCATGGACAGCGTTCGAGGTTTCTATGAGGCAGTCCCGATTTCGATTCCCGGCGGGGCAAAAATGAATCTCTAGCTTTCTAATACAAACCGACTCAGTTTTTTATGTGACGAAAGAAAAGGTTCAGGCAGGCCAAGAAAGCTAGGTGCGGTGGTTGGAATACGTCATGCTGACCACATGTCACTCTGGTCCCTAGGCGTGGATAATAGAAAAAAACAGACCCCAGACCTGGGAACACCGTTAACAGGCAATGACGGATTAGCCGGACACCAATGCCAAATGCCAAAGCCAAATACATACATTTTTACTGTTTGAAATATAGTGTAATGATCAGATAGGAAAATAATTATGACCAGAAAGTCACAACATCAGTCTTTCTTGAATTATATACTTGATTGGGTTTTTAAAACTTCACAGGAGGATGGATGTGGGGAAAAAATTGACCAGCTTTACACCCGAAGTTACAAATATACGGACAAATAAAGATACCGATAACAAACTTTTGTTCTACTATATACTCTATAATTAATCATTTTATATAATATAGTCACAGATAATTTTTGTTAACAATAATGTTATAAATGCGTGTGTTTTAGAGGTGTTTCCATCACGTGGTCAGGGTTAATAACCTTCCAGGCTCAAATATCTATCAAGACTTGAGTACGACCCCCGAAGAATCTCAAGAGCTTCTTGCAAGTAACGAATCGTGACTGCAAACGGTAAGATGTTTGAGTATAGGAGTAGTTAATCAGAAGCTGTGTCACCCGCCAAGCAACGTTTCCCCGAGCACTCAGCCCGCTGTCCGCGGACCCTGAGTTCCCGCGACTGACGTCGCGTGGAGCACGGAACTGATCTCTTCTGCTGATTCGAGAGCTGGCGTCTACACTAGGTGAGCAAAAGTATCCGGACACGTGGCTGAAAATGACTCACAAGTTCGTGGCGCCCTCCAACGGAAATGCTGGAATTCAATAATGTTGGCCCTTGATGATAGGAGTGCTGCACTCTTCACAGAGTGCTGAACTGCGGAGAGGTATCGATATAGGTCGGTGAGGCCTGGCACGAAGTCGGCATTCCAGAATATCACAAAATTGTTCGATATGATTCAAGTCAATACTCTGTGCAGGCCAGTCCATTACAGCGATGTTATTGACCCCTCCGCCACAGGCTGTGCAGTATGAACAGGTGCTCGATTGTGTTGAAAGATGCAATCGCCATCCCCAAATTGCTCTTCAACAGTGTGAAGCGAGAAAGTGTTTAAAACATCAACGTAGGCCTGTGCCGTAACAACGCCACACAAAACAAAGAGTGCAAGCCCCCTCTATGAAAAACACGACCACACCATAACATCATTTTGGCCGAGTCCGGATACTTTTGATCACATAGTGTACTTACGAGGAATATTTTCTGCAATTACATGACGTGAAATATGAAACATTTAAATGCTTAATGTTGAGCAAGGAGAATGCAGAATAAACAAATAAATTCTATAGATTAATTAGATAGTCCCATTTCTAGTGGAACATGCACTTCATTATTTTATACATAATTTTTCTTATAAATTTCCTCCGTTGGCAGTACAACACATTCCGAGCTATACTCTGCCATCCACTTTCTCGCAGTGCTTTCGGAGTTTTCGAGATCGATGGAGAAGGACCCTTTGAAGATCGTCCAGTTCTGAGAGTAAGTGTTTAATTTTATTTGATTCATTTTCGTCCAGAAACAGTAAAATTTACGTGACGTACGGGGAAGGAGTATAATCTACGCATGTTTTCTTGGGCTCTAGATGCTCGCATACTCTATAGCCACAGAGTGGAAACAATAAGCACAAAGAATTATCACGAGGGTCCGTGCTCCTTTGTTGAAGGTACTATTTCAGCTTCCTCAAAGAATTGATTGGAGGAAATCGAACCTAGGAACTTCCAGTTACCAGAGCTCCTCTTGCGGAGTTGAAACTACATACGCCATCGCTCTGGACCGTCGTTCTTTCACTCTAACATATTTTATCATTGTGCAAGCAATTTTTGTTTCAATTTGCATTGGTTTATAGTATACACATCTTGATTAGCACTTCAAACCTCAAATTAACACAAATTTACAATCGACTCTGATTTTCAAAAACCAAAAGTATTATAGTGTAAGACGACCACATGTCCACACAATGCTCTATTAGGAGAGAGAGACTGAGTGAGAGGGACGGAGAGAGGGGAGGAGATATGGGAAGAGAGAGAGAGAGGAAGAGAGAAGGAGAATGAGGAAGAGAAGAGAGAGAGGACAGAGTAAATGAGATGAGGGGAGGGGGAGAAACCTATACCCATAAAAAATTGATATTCGCTCAAACCGTTTTTATCATGTCTTAAGTATCTTTCAAACTTCATAGTACTATCAATTTCTGCTATACGTGTGTTTTTTAAATCACATTCAGTGGCATGAAATTTAACTACTACTAGAGTATTAATTATTTCTGTACCTCAATCAGAATATAACAAAACCTAATTCTTGAATACAAATATTTTTTATTTTCCTTTACGCATATTGCAAACATCTGTAAACTTTCACCTTCTAGACACACGATTTTCTCTACCAAAAATGCCTTCCATTTATGTTCCACCCAAACCATCTTCCTTTCTTAGAAATTTGCTGATCTAAGAGGACTTCACTGACGCTGTTCCATGCTACTATTGTCTTATAAAGCCACTATAAATACAAAAGCACGTTTACACTTGTAAATAGGAAGCACATGAGCGGAACGGTCTTGACATCGTGTAACACGTTTCTTGAGCGTGCGTCTTAAACATGTGGTGTAATGATGTCAGCAAGTGACAAAAGCCTTCTTTTTAACTCAAATAGTAGTACATGAGGGAAATGTGACGAGCAGAAAAATGTAGAAAAGAGTGTGCATATTTTACTTTTATTGTAAAGTATCCGTTTAAGTAATTGTTAATATATCGTAAGCGTAACTCATTTTGATGGATATTCCATTTGATATTTGGCTCAATTGAGAAATCCCCAAAAGTTGTTTCCTTAACATCAGCAAATTGCTTATAATTCATTTTCAATATCGTATGCGTGTGCCTGTTTGAAATGCAAAACTGCATTGGAATGGTTTTTCGTTCGTTTACTTTTAATTTTTTATTAGCATACCTACTATTTGTAAAATCTGAAATCGTCCGATTTAGTGTTTGTTCTTTGCAGAAAGAGTTCGTTTCGTCAGCAAACAGAACTGTTCTTCCATTCCTAATGGACAAAGGCATATCGTTTATGTATGAAAGAAAGAGGATAAGGCCTAAGACCGAACCTTGCGTGACCCTATGCTCAATTGGCAATTAATTGAAAAGAAGAGTCAACAAGTTTCTTTCATGCCATTGCGAAATATCTTTCCGACCGATTTTTGAGGTTAGAAGATACTAATGTATGGCAACTCTTCTACAAGGTAACTTTGAAAGTAAACTACTATGATCAATGATATCAAATGCTTTCGAAGGATCTAAAATTTTTCCATTAGGTGTTTCATTTTGATTCATTGATTAAGCGACATTTTTAAGAAAATAAAACATGCCTGTTTCGTGGATTTTGATTTCCTGTGTTCGCAATCTGAAAATGCATTGTATTTACTGAGAAAGGTTTCTATTGTTATTTTAATTGGAAACTTTCTCCAATATTTTTGAAGAAAAAACTGTTAAAATAGGAATTGGCCGCTATTTTTGAATTCCATTTTGTTGCCTTTTTTATAAAGTGGCTTAATTTGTGATGTTTTGTAAATAACGGAAAAAAACAGAGGGAAGATTTTCTATCCTTTCTTCAAATGCTAAGATGTTTAATTTTGGATTTAGATCAACCGCTTTTCTCGGAAAACTTTAGTTGCAGAGACAGGCCACTGTTGCCGTATCGTTACCTTATCCACTTCCGCCATCTCGGCGCCTCCGGTGACTGACATG
This sequence comes from Gryllus longicercus, assembly GCA_038098605.1. Taxonomy (NCBI): domain Eukaryota; kingdom Metazoa; phylum Arthropoda; class Insecta; order Orthoptera; family Gryllidae; genus Gryllus; species Gryllus longicercus. Next base: position 906,413 of record JAZDUA010000198.1, read on the forward strand.
AACACATGAACATGAGGAGCCTAGGCTTGCGCATCACCGGTTTTTTTAAATTACATCATATCATCATGAAACAGTCTGTTCATTATTGCCCATCTGCTTATTTGTATCTATAAAACTAGCGCGTAGAAAAGCAAACATAACTGTTGAGGAACTTGAGAGCGGAGTTTGTCTCCCTAGTCGCCACTGAATTGTACCTTTCCCCTTTCCCTGAGCAGGAAATGGGGAAATTGTACTGGAGTGCTTTCTTGGATCTACACAACGGACAACTGATGCCCCCATAATTGCCACCTTATGAGTAAGTAGCATAATGTTAAAATACTACTCAATTGCCAATAGTGTTAACTGAAAACGATGCCGAACGCGTGCCGACATCATGTCCAACGACGGAGGGGGTGTTTCTCGGTGGTATCCCAAGGTTGTGCTAGGACGTCATTGGCAATCAACGTTTTAGCAAATGCGCAGTGGAAGTTGTTTTCTACGCGATTTATCAGCAGCTGACATCTCCTTTCCTTCTTCACCGCTACCTACACATTGTGTTCTGTACACCTCAGTGGCCCCCTCGCATAAACCGCGGGACGGCGGGATGACTGCAGGGGGACGGGTGGCGGGGCGGGCGGCGGGGCGGGCGGCGGGGCGGGCGGCGGGGCGGGCGGGGAGCGTGGCGGGCGGTGGGTTAGCCGACGGGGCGGTGGCAGGGCGGGCGACGGGGCGGGCGGCCGGGCGGGCGGCGGGGCGGGCGGCGGGCGGGCGGCGGGGCGGGCGGCGGGGGGGCGGCGGGGCGTGGCGGGCGGCGGGTTGGCCGGCGGAGCGGTGGCGGGGCGGAGGCAGCGCGCCAGCACGAGGCGGCACGGGAATAAAACTCGGTTGCAACGCGATGCCGGACGCGGCTTGCACTGGCACGTGTTGCGGGAGGAGCCGCTAGGTTGCCTGAGCGGCAACTACGCAACGTGCTATTTCATAACGTGTTCATGGTCAAGGTCGCGCCATGCGGAGGAGAATGGCGAAACACCGGGAAACTATCATTCGGAATGGAGGCGGCGGCGGCGGCGGCGGGCGTGGCGCAAGCTGCTGGGAGCCCCGAGGAGCGGCCCAAGCGCCGGGCCCGACCCTCCTTCCGCACTCCACATTCCACGCCGACTTGGCCCCTTCACTGTCTCGTAGTGTCTTCATGTTTGACGAGTAAAGTCTGTTCACTTCACTCAGACTTTGTGCATTCTTTTAATTCAGCATGTGAATTTCTTCCTTTGAATTCATACATAGACTTTAAAAAATTCTTTACTTCCGTGTTTCCCTCGGATTTCAATTCCTACTCAATTGCCCATTTTGCGTTTTCGTACCTTTCCTTTCTTCCACTTCATTTTAACTCTCAAATCCAACTTGTAGTCACACATTTCCTCCTTTCTCGTCTTCATTAGTATTATTTGTATTCCCTCACGTTTTACCACTTCCTGCTCACCTTCCTTCTCACCATTCTCAGTACCTTCCTCCACGGCTTACTGTACACTTTCCTTCACTCCATTACATTCTTCATTACGGTTTTTCTATTATATTTTCCACTTGTTGACATTCATCGTCGTAGGCAACCGTTTAGTTACCTTTTTAACAGTGCATTCATCTCTTTTCCCATCTTTCATGATTAACTTCCCTTGGACTCTCAGAAATTGCTACCGGGAAGACCATTGATTTGCTTTTACTGATTATTCAGAAGACTCTCTCTGATCTATGGCGCGATTAAAGATACGTCACTGTACTTTGCCTGATGCCAAAGGTATTTTCGTGAAATCAAGCACTCATAAAACATATTGTGTTGAAGTTTATCTTTAAGTCTTGCTATTGATAATTATCTTTTATCAATTACCATAAACGAATAATATCACGAAATCGAACAAAAGCTTATGATTCTTGGAAAACTCCACGTGAAAAAATGTTGTGTGTCTTCAACTACTATTGTCAATTGATTGTAAACTTAAAATTAAACCAATCACCACACTACCATTTTTCGTCATTCGTTCTAGCTCTAATTTATTTCTTACGTATATATTTTTTCATCTATTTTTCCGTTCTATTTGACTCGATTAAATTGTCTCCCTGTCAACTAGCTCTGAAAAACTGTTCACTTCCTCTTACAAAATATTTGACCACTATTTCATGACATTTCATTTTTTATCGGTGTTGCTACACAGCACGTGCTCCTTGTTTGTGTGTTGTCAGGCGTACGAGGCGTTGGGGAACACAAAGTGATGAAAATTGCTGTATTTTTTATGCAGTTAAATTGCACTGCTGGTTTCTAGTTCTACACTGCTAATGTGTCATTTTAACTCGCTACTCAGTTGAAGAATGTAAATGTGTTTCAAATTTTAAAAAAATAAACTAAAGTAAAGAATGAACCGTACATTTAAAATGTTTATCTCTAATAGAAGTAGTTTTATTATTTTCTTGCTATTTTCTTGGTAAAATGACCAAAACTTAACCACAATAATACTATTTTATACAGCACACAATGAAACAAGAGTTTTATTCACTCAGTTTATGTCCTTATTCCGGAAGAGCTGTGTTATTTTAGTAAATAAAAGATTTGTAGAATTATGAAGTAGATTTAGATGGTTTATGATGCTAAAATCTTTAATAAATACATTACTTCTTGAAATTTAACAAATCTATCTTTGAGATGTAAATCAATCCCAAGGTGCAACTCAGAAAACCGTTTGGTGTCACTCAAATAAGAGAAGCAACCTCCTTTGCAAGAAAGATATTGTGTCGTACGGACACACTGACGGATGTCAAGAAAGCGAGTGGCGGTGGCGGGGAGAGGACATGCGAGTGGGGATCGAGGCGGGGTCTGCGCCCGCGGGGAGGAGCTGCGCCGGCGCGTGGAGGCAGCCCGCTGCACGCATGCGTCGTGCGGGTTGCCCCGGCGCAGGCGCACGGCCTCGACGACGCTCGGCTGCATGCCGCGCCGGAACAGCGAACCGCTGTCGCACAGTGGACTCAATCCCTTTGGACCGCTTGCATCGCGATTTCTAGATCTCTTCCTTGGGACAATAATAATAATAATAATAATAATAATAATAATAATAATAATAATAATAATAATAATAATAATAATAATAATAATAATAATAATGATAATAATAATAATAATAATAATAATAATAATAATAATAATAATAATAATAATAATAATAATAATAATAATAATAATAATAATAATAATAATAATAATAATAATAATAATAATAATAATAATAATAATAATAATAATAATAATAATAATAATAATAATAATAATAATAATAATTTAGTATCTTTATTAGTGTATAGTAAGGTATTTGAAGGTAATATGCCCACATGCAGGTTTTATAGCCTTTGCCAAATTAACTTCTTTATTGTAGCATGACCATGGAACTGGGACTAACTATACTAATATATAATGTAAATTACATTCTTACAGTCTAACCTTCAAAATACGGCCTGAAATAAATCAATTTTTAAAACAATTGCGCGAAAGTGTATAAGAAGTTTGAAGGACAAAGCGCCTTCAGCGCGTTCTTGACAATAAAAACTCCAGAGTGCGAATGCACGAATCAACAAGTCTGGTAGGGTGTTAACGCCCTTCTTACACACTTCCAGACAATGCTAGCACAATCAATCGGAAATTATTTCATCTAACATCGTAACTACCACTTGGCCGTATTATCTTCACTGGCCATATTTGCATCACTTACCTTACATATTATTTGTTATCCTCTACTTTTCATTCATTTATTCAATTACATTTGTACAACAGTGAATGAACGAATGAATGGAGTCATTACTATCTTGTATAAGCGAGCCGTTCGTTTTGTGCAAGTATGTTAATTTTTTTCTGAGCACTTGTTAGCTCTTGATTTGTTCGGTATGAATTGGATATGAGTAAACAAAACAACAACTGGTACTAAAAGGAAGGCATAAAAGTAATCGTTCTACCATGGAGAGGTCATTATATGAAAAATTGTCTTCTAAATGTTGCTACATCTCGCCGTGAAACGTTATAAAATGAAGGATCGACGTATTAATTATTAAATGTTTAGTAAAAATATATTTTCAATGGATCATGTGAATAATTACATTTTAATGTCGTAATGGCATGTGACATTTGAAACGGTATCGTACATTGAAGAAAAATATCTGAATTTCGTTTACCACAGGTAACATTTCAGGTCGTTTTTAATTCACACTACCCCACAATACAATAGCTTAGCTGCAAATACGTAAAGATGAATAGTAATTAGTTGTAGATAAAATTTAAATACGTATTGAAATTAATTGACAAAATGTATTGCAAGAATTTATCATCCAGATTAACGAACAATGCAGTAGTGCTTTGAGTAAAAATGAGTCGTCACGTTTGTATTAGTTCCCATTACTATTATGACTTCAGCACTTCCACTCAAACGACACCCACTCCCTCGCCTGACAGAAAATGCGAAAAACAGTGAACAGATATGTGGGCAGACGGAGAAATTCATACTCTTAACTCTTGAACAGAAAAGAGAAGGGGTCGTACACCCGTTCAGATTAACGTTTCAAAAGCAATTTTTCTCAATCACGACATCATAAAGATTTCACGAAACATCTAGCAACGAATATAAATGAAAAAAATAATAAAATTGGACGGTGAAGAACAGCGGAAAACATAGAGGTTACTTTATTGTTGTACTCGTACATAAACAGTTATTTTTTACATTTATTTGTTTTCCTCTTTAACTTCCAATACACGAATAGTATGAATAATGTGAAATCAATAATAATAATATAATGTAAGAGGGGTTCCCAAATTCTGGCACGCGAACCTGCGAGGGTACTCGGGAATTTGTAGAGGGGACGTGAACAACTTGCAAGGGAAGATTTAACGAGGTATTAACCTCTTAACTGGACAGTCATTGCTTTCCTTCACGTCCTTGTAATTATTTTCGTCGTTAATTTAAAACATTTTCTTCAATGAATTAATAATTGATTCAAATAATAGTAATTTAACGACCGTCATTTACTGAAATTCCGTGGTGGGAGTACAGAAAACATTTTGAGGTGGGTGAAGGATACAAGTTCCTTAGTACATGACACGCAATTTTTAAGTTTTTGGCGTTATAAAAATAAGTAAATACGGGACGTCTCTGGCGTAGCGGTCAGACTAGATGCCTTCTACCGCTGGTGGATCCGCCAGGGATCGACCCCAGGCGGTTTCAAATGGAATTTGTTGTGGACGAAGCGGGTTCGCGTCAGTTTTTTTCGGAGTACTTCCTCCAAAGTTGCCTCGGGGTTCCCCTGTCAATATGTTTTCCATCAGTACGCTCCATGACTCATTCACTAGCCTAGCCTATCATTAACCCCCATTTCACTAAGGATACACGGATCACAGCAACTTCTACGCGATAACCGAGGAACTATCTGGAAAAGGCAGTGGCTAACCCAGGGGTTTATCAATAGGTACGGGGCTCGGCCTGACGAACTAGAAAGGAAGATGATATGGCGAGGCAGCGTGGGACGCCCCCTCCAACACCCTAGTTACGAATGATGAGCAGTGGATTGAATGCCAGACGGGCCGAGGGGTTCAGCTTCGTCGAAGCTGGCTCCTGACGAAAAAAAAAAACAGACTCAAGTTTCTTAAATAATGAAGGAAAGCGCTGCCGGGGAGATCGGCGCTTGGAGCGACTGTGGGCCGCGGTCGCCGCCGCTGCCGCCGCTGCGCCGCGCCGCGCCGGCCTTGCGTCCTCGTTGGCCCAGTGCCCGCAGCGGCCGGCGCTCCGAGCCTCCCCGCCCGGTGCCGCGCCTTCCGCCTGCGCTCGCCGTGCGCCCCCCCCCCCGCGCCCCGGGTCCCGCCCCCCAGCCCCCATGGCGCCCCGTGCCCCTCCCGCAGCCACCGCGGCCCCCGGTGCACCACGCGCCCGATGGCCGATCGCGCTGCGATGCGCGTGGACTTCCGCCGCGGAACCCACGCCGTGGCCGTGGGAAGTCCCGCGCTGACCGCCGCTAAGGAGAGTACGAGCGGGGCTGTCACGCTGCCAAATTACTGGCTTCTCGCATTGACATTTCCCAGAATGGCTGGTTGCACTTCGAGTTGCACACCACGCGAACACGTCGGCTTTGGGAACGAATGGACTCAAAAACCTGTCTGCTGCTTTGAAGTTTTAAATACACACATATTTTGACTGGCAGGAAGTATAATCGTTATTTTAATGTTAATGAAAGTGACATTTGCAAATTTACTAGATGTTAGGTGGCCGAAAATTGCATATTTAATTTATATAGTAGTAAACAGTAAAGTCTTTGAGACACTCCATTGTGTTAGAGTATTATTTTGGTAGATTACAACGCGATATACAATTTTACTACCACAAAATACATTCACGAAATGTTTACAGCCATCATTGGTGTCCTCATAAATTTCATACATTTCACGGTTTTGTTTGAAGCGCTCTACCGGCAAACTCTTCAATTAAATTTGAAATAAATAACCAATTCACATTTTTCTGGTGATAAACATCGAAAACAAATTGTCAACATAGGGAGTTCACAAGATGCCAAATAGATAAATTGATGGCCTTGTTGGGGCTTAGATGGACTTGTGGCCGTGTTTCATTGAAATTAAAAAATATTATATTGGATTCTCTTGAGTTTGGTTTAAGGGATTATGGAATTGAGGACGTGTGGTCACATGATACATTTGCATGATTGGATGCCTTAAAGTACGAACATAATCCAGATAACCTTTGCTGACTATATTACATTACTGAATCATGTACGAACGACCTATTTTGTCCAGTGGGTTAATGTGTAATTGCCTCGATTTAAAAAGGTTCAGAACCATAAACCTTTAAAGTTCACTAGAATTCTCGTTTCAACTTCTTGGCAAACCTTGCAAATGAGAGTAGAGACATCATAACCAAACGAAAAAAATATGATATGCATTGTCCTCATCGGTATTTGGCCTTTATTAGTCTTGTACTCTGGCAGATCGTTTCATTCTTTGACCTTCTCCTCACCGCAAACCATTGGGGAAATTGCATTGTGAGCACTGCGGAAGTCGGACTGCCCACGAACTGGCCTTAGCGGTCAGCGGTTAGACTCAGCAAGTAAGGATGCGCCTTGAAGCACCTTTCTCTTACTTTATGAAAAGGAATTTATGGAATATACTAAAAATTAATTATATCATGACATATACTATATTGAACGAGTGTGTCAAATAAATAAGGTCAGTTACCGACCATTTGTGCGCTTTTTGCAGATACAATTCTGCTTCACTTCTTGTTCTCATTGCTATTGATCACCGTTCTTAGTTTTTTGTCACTTTGTTCTTTTCTTTTTCATTAAATGCATGCCTGCCTTTCTGTACATTAGGTTCAAAATGAATCTAATTAAAATAATTAAATATTCGGTACTTAATTATACCTATTTTAATTCATTTTTCTTTAAATATTCTAAGAATGATTCTCTTATTAGTATATAAAATTAATCAATATTAAAATATTAAATTCTAGGTATAAATTCTTCACTTTGAAAACACAAAGTCAAGGTATATGCATTCAGACTGTCTCTATGCCGTAATTGTCATAAATCTTACAGTGAATATGTGAATAACTAATACTTTCCTTAAAAATATATTTCAAAAACATTTGGAACTTGTATTTTTCTTATATGATTGTAAACAACTAATCGACATTGAAGTACAATCTTTCCTTTCTGCCTTCCAAACCTGCTATCATTAAATTAATGTACGGTCCATTTCATTTCGTAGGTCTTCCTTGACCTGTCAACCTTTGGCAATGCTGCTTGCAACTGAGGTCCGAATGCGCCTCTCCAAGTTGGCCACAGTGTGCAGAAAATCGTGGCCGTGCATACATATTGCACTATTACCACTTATTATCTCTGGAATATTCCAAACATGGCGTCACTACCTCGGCGACTATTGTGAGACCGCAAATGCATTTGAATGAGAATCTGTGCAGTGCTCGTAACGCCCAGCAGAAAATCTTTATCTTTGCAGGCTCCAAGCTGAGTTACAACATCTGTTCCAAGGAATGCTCTGAGAAAAGTGTACAGTACTTAAAAAAATACAATTTAAGATTCCAGCCAGGAAAATTGAACAGGAAATTTACACTGCAATTAATGTAACACGGATTAAATTATTCGAATCTGTTAGACGCGTTGATGATAAATTAATGCGAGAATACTGCGAACAACGATATTCTCAATATATTCTACCATATCATAGCAGTGAATTGGTTCAAAATTCCAACCAATCAAAAATATTATGGACTATATTCACCTTGAAAAGTTCATTACAAGAAAATGTATATTTTTTTCTTTTATACTCTATTTCCTACGTAAATCCGAGTAGCCCATAGTGAATATGGCCATACGACCAAAAAAACAACGCGCATACATGGAAACATACGATTCCATTTCGAAATATCTGAAATGTCATTGAGGGAACAATATGTTCAAGGACGAGCGGACGGACGATGCGCTGAGGCGCGGAATCCTGGAATGCTGCAGTGCAGCCACCACCTCCCCCCTCCCCGCAACAGCCGCCCTCTACGTCACGTGCCCGTTCCCCCTCCTTCTCCTCCTCCTTCCTCGCCCCCTGTCGATCTGCCCGACGCGGTCGCCGCCTCCGAAGAAGCCAACGTTGCATTGTCGCTTGTCACACCTCGTATCACCCTTCCCGCTATTGCTGCGCTCATTACAGCCGGAGTTACACATGTGTCTTTGTGACGACTAGGTATTTCTATAATGAGTACTTCACTCATTGATCTAGAATTTGTCTTCAAAAGATATTTTTATTTAAACGTAAATTATACAATAAAAAGATTTTATTACAGGTGTCTTCTGAACAATGTATATACCACTACATTGTACTGATTTATAAAATAATATAAATACTAAAATTATAGTATAAATTACAGTCAGAAAATAAGTACAAACTGATAAAGTCTTGGATAAATGTGTTTTCAGAGATTGGGTTCCCTGACAGGAGTTATTTTTCATTTAATGACTTTTCATAGTCTTCTTTTATAATGTCTTCTCATCCACACGTGACAAATCTGACCCGTACTTTCCTTTTACTCGACGTATGACACATCCGCAGAAGCAACAGACACCACTACCAACACCACCACCGTCACCTGTCGAATCTTCACTCGCACCACCACCCTCCGAAACCACAATCAACGTCAACAACGTCAGCCGCACCCTCGCCGTTACCCCTTCCAAGACAAGTAAATACCAGCAACTTATCAGCTCCATCGCCACCGTCATCGCTATGGCCGCCACGTCTCCCGCGCCTTCGCCAAACCGGTCGCGCCCCCTCCTCCGTCCTTGCCTTCCCTCGCCCCGTCTGCGCCGTCGCGCTCATCTCCGGCGCCGGGGCCGAGATCACCGTCGCCGCAGGGAGCGCCCCGGGCGGCACCGCTGCAACCGCCGCCGGCGCCCCCCCCCCCCCACCTGCCACCGCCACCGTCGCCGCCGCCGCCGCCGCCCCGCGCAGCGGTCGCCGCGGCCGGCCCCGCGGCCGCGGGAGGCCGCGGCCGTCGCCGCCAAGGTCTACAGGTTTCAACGCCGCCTGACATTATACGGCTGCTTAGTCACGTACGTCTATAAGGGACCTTGTTTGACCATGCCGGAGCCACCTGGGGCCAGTCTAGGTCAGGTGCCGCGAGGGCCCCAGCCGCCGCGATGCGGGCCAAATCCCTGCCTGCGCCCGACGGATACCTCGCGGAGGTTTTATGGGTGTGCGTTTGGCCGGCGCGTTTGCGTAGAGATTCCTCGAGTTCTTCTACCAGGAATGAATGCAGGCGCACGGCTTTCCTCGTTAAGGGACGGGGCGCAAAACATCTTTTCCGTGCGATTTGCCCCTGCCTAATAGAAATAAGTAACTTATCTTATTCGGAATATGTATATAATAGTAGTCGTAATAATAATAATAATAATAATAATAATAATAATAATAATAATACATTTTATTTATTTTCACATAAGTTAACAAATACATCAGATGGACCGGTATTAGCAAGTGCTAGTACTCAGGCACATTATTATAAACAATTTCAAATAGAGACTTTTTCATTTTAGACACGAGCGATAACGTTTGATTATATTTTAATATGTGTTTTTGAGTATGGGCCAAATTTCTTAAAGGACGCTTATGTTTCATACCTGAGCAAGATTTGATTTTGAACGTGTCTGTGATTTGAATATGCATAGCGTCGTGTACAAATAAGAGGAGTAAATTGACATCTTCCTTCACTCATTCTATGTGATGATATTAACATTCATATGATAATTCACCATTTTATTAGTATTGTTGAAGTGTATTTGAGTTATTTTCTTCAGATATATGTATATCGTCGATGTAGCGTTAATGAAGCATGTTGACAATTTGAAGCGAAGCCCTCGAATCGATATGTAACGTTATCCCTCTCGCTGTGGTGTTGTAATGTTATTCCTCTAGCTATCTCCTTGCTGTTGCCGTCGTGAGTAAATTGCAAATAAAAGGAATAAAAGGACTAGAAAAACTCTTAGAGCAAGAGTTAATGAACCGGTTACGGCACCACATATGGATAAATTCCTCACAACTTACAAAACATTTCACTCTGGAGGTCACCTTAGTAATGAAGTCAGCAAGTAATCTACACTGAGAGTCAACTAAAGAACAGTAAAGTAGAATCCCACGATTCTACGGACCAAGGTACATAGTCTATTAATTAATATCTAAAGCTTCTCATATAACATCGCAATTACATCGACGAGTAAATTATTCAACAAAGTGATGTAATACGCGTAGAGGCTGTCCAAAGGTAGAGGTTCTGCAACTTCCCTCTTTCAATCATTGCTGTTGGATTACTTATTGTGACCTAAAGGATGGGGATGCCCACATTTAGATGGGGGTGAAATATCTCACACTGAGTGAATTTAGGATATTTCAGTAAAGAAGTACAGATGCAGAGGACAGATCATGGTCGTGAATGAACTCTCGGTCTAAAAGGCCGGAACTCAGAGCTGCACTGTTAGAAACGCGTCTGTCCCCCGAAAGGTATGCATACCAACAAGTACTTTTACACTTTACTGTTCTTACTAAGAATAAGCACATTCAATAAACCTTACGCAACTCCAACTACAAGCAGCCCTCGCACGAAGAAAAAAAAAGAGTTGGTTTCGTGAGACGATTCACGCGACAGAGGATCTTTCGCCAGCATCCCACAGCTAGGTCCTAAGGATTGCTGCTTCGATGGTAAATCGCAACGTTTGTGGTAAAAGGGCATGGCAGATTCCAATATAAGAATAATTGAGGAATATTGTATTTAAAAAATAATAAAACTTGACGCAGAAATCATAATTATTTTTGCCTTTGAGCACTTCTCCTAAAATATTACTATCTATGTCAACTCCTACTGCAATGATTACAACCGCAAAAAATGTTCCTTACCCACCTCAACATCGAATAGTGACCACATGCACGACTCAAGTGCGTGTTGGAATGCCTACCTCGCAGGAGTTCAAATGCATATTTGCCACTGCCTAGCGCCGAGTCCCGGACACGTCGACCCAGTATTTACTGGCGAAAACAACTTCCCTTGATCCCATTTACCTGTCTTCTGCGATTGGGCACTTCTTCTGAAACACCGTGTACTGCTACACTAGGTTAAGTATAACCTCTCAGAGAAAACAGGAGCTCCATTGAAATTTTCTTTAAATCGACTCTATCGATTTATGTTGACCTCCGAATTTGTAGGCATGTCTTCAAAACTCACTGAGCTCTGAAGTAAAATATGATTCCAACAGTTGTGGCAGTGAAACGCCGCTTTCACGGTGGTCTGATCAGTATGAGTGATGGTTTTCTTGGAAGTCATTGGCATTGATTGCACACGCCAATCACATACTAATATTTGTAGAACAATAGCTTTTCTACAACAGGATATCATTTATGCATCAAAGTGTGCATGGAGGCGAATGGATGGTTTGTGCACGAAAACCCATCTCTAGATCTAAGGGACGTGATGAATTGCTGGAATCTGCAGTCATTTTTGAGTGATTGTCTATGGGATTTAGAGTCCGACTCTCACTGCAGGGAGAGAATTGTGGTTGGCCGAGATGTATGTTATAAAAGAATGATTTAAAACATTCAACTGATGTAACGTCTAGAATTGTCATTAACTCACAATCTGGAGGTTGAATCATTAATTTCCCCTAGGCGAATTTTATGAAAGGACCTAGTGCTCAGACTTTTGTTCATCTGGTCATTTTCACACTTGATGTATCTGCCATGGAATTGGTAACGAAGAAGTGAATGACTATGCTATTTTATTTTTTGCTCTGTTTCAATGTTGTCTTTACATGATTGATGTTGTGTTAGTGCTACGTTTATCTGTTACAATAGGAATGGAAGATGTCTTAATGCTCTCCTCGAGAGCGGACTGTCAAAAACCGGTCAAAATTCGGAACCCCTACGAGGCAATATCCCGCATGTATATCCGCAAGCGGTCCAGGACAACCTCAGCGGATTCTTTGTAAAATTTTTATATTATTTCAGCACTAGGCTGGCTGTGTGGTTATCACCTGTACGACATTTTACACTCGAGAATAATTCTATCCTAAAGACATACTCAGACGTATTGCGATCCGCCATTCAGTTTCATACCACAAACGCCCGGCCATTGCACCGATCCAGCAACCCTTAGGGCCGTTCCGTGCGCTACCGACGAGAGAATCTCTGCATCTCACGCAGCCGACTTTTTCTCGCACGAGAGCTGCATCAAGTTCCAGTTGCGTAAGGCTGATTGAAGGCGCCGCGCGGGACGGCACGTGGCGGGGGAGGGGGGGCTGGGCGGCGTGGGGCGGGGGCGGAGCGGCAGGGGGGCGTCGGCACACTGCCAGCGCCGCCCCGCCCCGCCGCGTCGCGCCTGGGCGCAGCCCCGCGCAGCCCCGCGCAGCGTCGCCGCGGCTGCCGCAAACGCCGGCCCGCGCCGCGCCGTGTGTGAGGATATTTTGCAAGCAGTGCTAACGGGACTCGGGCTATTGTCTGTGCGACGCGTGAGTCGGCCCCGCGCACTGCGTACGCCGCCGCCGCCGTGTTGGCGTTTCCGTCGGAACGCGGAGGAGCCGTAGGAGCGCGGACGTAAGAGGGCAGCAGCGGTTGCAGGAGCAGCGGCGGTGGCGGCAGCCGGCCGGCGGAAGGGGCGGCCGAGGAGGTGGCGGGAGCCACGGAGGAGATGAGGCCACGCCCCGAAGAGATGGTGACGCGGTAGAGATGACCCATATGTACAAATGGGGATCAAGTTTGGGCGGGAAACGAAGATTGAGACAAAGAACAAGGCTGTGACGAGGCAAGGTTACGCGTAGACTAGTTTACGAAAGTGTGAATAATGATGACAAGATGAAAAGGGGAAAACATGGTGAAGGTTGAAGGAACATCTACGCCAGAAACAACTAAGACGGGGAACTAGTACACTAGGGAGTTCAATATTGAGGAAAAGGTAGAAATGGAGAGGAAAAGTGGAAAAGAAAGATACTGTCAAGAAGAATGATAGCACAGCAGACCTAAATATAATTGTCTAAATATCGGTGGCGGTGAAGCAAGAGGTTTCTGAAATGGGGCGGAAGAAATAGTCATAGCTCTGCCAGAGGAAATAGCTGTAGACTCGATGACGCAAGCTCTCGGAGTGAATGCGGCGTCGGTCGGCAATAGCGTAAAAGCGAGGGACAGCGAAGAGGAAGTTAGTGGTGGCAGTAGACAGGTTTCCAGCGGGATAAAGAACGGTCGACGAGGAGAGAGATAGCAGAACAGACGGAAGTAAAATAAATTGCAGTTACATAATAATTTGCTGTGACATTGTCGGATGGAACAAGCGTTAGGCGATACACGCAGAACATATAGCAATGGAAAATCACATAGTGACGGAAGAATCTGCGAAAGGAGGCGTGGCAATGTCCGCGCAATATCACTTAAATTAGGGGGCTGAAGATAAGGGAGAATACAGTTCAGAAAAGGTTAAGGCAACGAAAAGGCTTGGGACAAATGTGGAACAGCGTAGCGAAGGTGAGAAATAACGAGAGAGCAGCAGGAATGACGTGACGACACCAGGCGAGTGTGCGCCGAGGTAAAAACCTGCGGGGGCCAGAAAGAGGTTGCAGGAACGCCACGCGCGGAAGAAATCGCTTCGGCAGATGAGACGTCTGAGATGCGGGGGCACAATATGGGAAGGCTGAATGGGGTACCGAGGCAGTAAGAACAGCTGGAGGAATGAGATCGCGTAACTGTGAAAAAATAAAGCGAATAGTTGGAACAATGACCGTCCCGCAAGGTCTGCTTTCATGGAGATACATGTTGTGCAGTAATAACAGGAGGAAGTGGAAGTGTTCCGAAGTAACAGCACATTCACACCTGAATTGCCATCAAAATAAATTTAGCCATTTGTAAGTTAAAAGTTGTTCAATAGACATTCAATACTTGAAATGAATTTGACTTTCATTTTTTTGTAAAATTGAGGTGAAATCTACAAATATGTATATACAAACATTGATATTGATATAGTAAGTATTAAAAAAGCATTTCAGTGATCCTCTAAAATTCCGTTGGTACTGGAGTTTACGAACATAATCGGAAGAATCACTTAAAGGATTGATATGTTGAGCAGCAGCGATTGTGACGCGGTCGGAACGGAGACGGGAAAGGCATCGCGGGGAGAAGACGGTGCTTGAGGCAGCAAACGCGAGAACACTGGACAGCGGTGTCTCAGCAGCTGAGGGCGGGAGCCGTTCACGCTGCAACGGAAGCGGCGCCGGCGAAGGCAGCTGCGAACGCGTCGGCAATTAAGGAAGCGGCGGGGACGCCGGCAGGCGGGGCTGAGGCACATTTTCGGCGGGCCGACAATGGGCCATCGCAGAGAGCAACGGCCACGGGACGGCGTGAGGCGGCGCGGGGGCGGCGCGGGGGCGGTGTGGGGGCGGCGCGGGGGCGGCGCGGGGGCGTGGGACACGGGACCTCCTAATCGCGCGCGGCGTCGGCGTGGCCGCCCCTCGCGCCAGCGCCTTAAGCAGTTTCGCGACAGGAAGCCCCGGCGCGCGGCGCGCATACTGCGCACGCCCAGCGAATGGGCACGCGGCGCGGGAGTTGGGATGCGGCCCACGAGGGCTCCAAGTACGTCACGCGGATGGCCTTAGCGAGCGCGCTCGCGCCCCGTGCCCGCCACTCGCTGACTTCTAAGGACGCGCACGCGGGCGGTGCGCGGCGAGAAGTGAGGCGACGCGGCGCGGAGCACGCAACGGGCGGGCGCGGCGGACGCGCACCCTCCCGGGCATCGCAGTCGCTCGGCGCGCCCCGCCCCTGGCTCGCCCGCCACGCCCGCCTGCCTGGTGCCCTGCCCTCCCAGCCCCACCCGATACCCGCTCGGCTCCGCCCTGCTCCCCACCCCGTCCCACCCTGCTCCACCCCACCTGCCCACCTTCCGAGCCCGCCCTCTCCAAGCCTTCCTCTGTCATTTCCCGCTCCTCTCCATCCTGCCCCGCCTCACCTCGTCCGTACCACCCCACTCCGTGCCGCCCCGCCCCGTTTCACCCCGCCTCGTCCCACCCCCCTCCGCTTGCTCAGTCTTTCCTCTCTGCCCATCAAACCGCCCGCTCCTCTGCATTCCAGGGACACGTGGACCCATGCGCGACAACAAGCCACCGAGCTCTTTCTTCCCTACCGGTGATTCACCACATATGTCTCCATTATTTGAGTACAACATCTTCTCTCCAACTCTGTCACTACCACCATCGCTATTACTACCGATAACGAAGCCACAGTCATCATCCCTGTGTTTTCGCCACGTATTGCCACTCCCCTCTACTACCACGGGTAGCTTTTATCTATAAGAGTGCGTGAAAGGTCAAACCTACGGCCAACGCTCTCCGCCAGTCGTTTCGTCGTCGGCGCCGTCGCAATGGTCACCATCATCACCGTCGACGGGGCCATCCCGTAGAGTTAGGAACGCATCTATTAGCTGCACGGCCACGCCAGCGCCGCCGTCGCGGTCACCTCCGCCTGCGCCGCCGCCACCGCTACGTCCGCACATGGCTGTAGGCCAAGGCCTCGGCGCGCCGCCCGGCCGCGACGTGCAGCGATGTCTTCCTCGTCGCCGCGCCACCCGCCGCCGCCGCCGCCGTCACCTGATGCGTATTCATCCTCGCGGCGTCGCCGCATAGCCCGCATTCCTGGCAGCTCAGCGGCGGGGCTCCGCCGGGCAACCCGCGCCGCCCGCGCTCTCGCCACCGCCGCCGCCGCCGCGGGAGCCTGCGTCAAAATACCCGCTATTTATAAGGGGGTTCATGCTAACACGCAAAATTGAAGGGAAAAACGGCGTGAAGAACATTTTTTTCAGGAAGGGAAGTATTCACAGTTAGCTTTCTAATTGCAGATATGTTTCGACAGTTTTCGCCTCTTTTGAACACAAATATTTTGGATGAAGAAGCGTCTTAAGAATATATTGAAACGTAAAACTCGAAAACAAACGTAAAGAAGATACGTCACTTTGGAAAGTTGTTAAATGAAGATCATGTTTTCCTTCCCTCAATACGATACAATTTTCCACAAGTTAGTGAACTTTTTAATCTGCAATAAATATCCGATTTGAAAGATCCTTTTTCACTAAATATTTTGCAATAAATAATTTATAACAATTAACAGTTCTCCTTACGATTCGCGCCCTTATTTCAAGGGCTTGAGGTTCTTGTACAATTCCCCATTACCGAATGTACTTCGAATTCTTCTGATTCTGATTCTTCATCTGATTTTTACTGTAATAAAGGCACTAGAGTGATAACGATCAACTAACGTTTTTTCAATTAATTTCACAGATAGATTTATCACATAAAATTCAATTAAAATTACAATATAACAATTTAATATTTTCTTAGTAGCATTTATTCCATTAATTTTATCAAAAGCCAATTATCAGAGCTATTATGGTTTAGGATTCCTCATGTTACCGACGCTATTGCATTTTCTGCACATAATGACTGTGCAAATCTTTGCTCTTTTATTGTGACATTCAAATATGTGTTGCTTGTTCTCGAAATAGTAAAATATTATGATAACCGTTATCCAACGTAGTGCAGTCTCTATGACTGCAGTAAATTCGAAATCGTCTTTTGCAAACCGATACAATGTCTTTTGCAAACGCATACTTTGAAAGTGTCAAGGATTTTTTTGCGGCCCTGCTTTATCTTATTGTAAGTCTGACAGCTGTTCAGCTTGTTCATAAGCTGCAAGTACGTATAGTTTTTTTTTCTTTTATTTAAGTGAATGACATTTCTCCGCTGTCATCGTGCTTGCACTACGCTGTTTGCTTAACTTTTGACACTGCGTCTTTCAGAATGAAATTCGACAAAAAGAAAACTAAATATGTGTTTTTAATCACATCCGGGCTCCCAGTAATTAGTTCTGCAATCACAGGATGAAGTTGGAACAATTTAATTGATAATGACATCATCCTGGATGATTATTGTGACACAAGGTATCATGACATTAGCTTCAAAAGAAATTGCAATATTGCAATTTTAGTGTATGAAGTTATCTACTGTAGTTTTTATATTGTTCGAGGTTTGTATTTAAAGCTCAGAATAATTTCATAAAATGGCAGTATTTGAATTGTTTTTTTCATGTCGTAACACACTAAATAGGCAGTGTTTTGAGAAAATTATGATGTTTTACATAATTACATTTCTAATAAGAATAATGTAATTTTTCGCGGAACAAATTGTAGATTCGTTGTGTTTGTTTTATAGATTAGAAACTACCGAACTTCAGGCCCTGCGAATTTAAAAAAAATGATTTTTTGGGTATTATCACGAAGTATTTAAAACGTTTTCACGTATTTGTCAGAAATATCTCAAATTTTCTGGATTTAAGATTTTCCTCGGATGGAGCAAACGACACCTAAAAACTGAAGCAGGTCTTATGTTCTTTGAGTTCTCATATTTTTTTCAAACTGCAAGACAATAACATTGCAAAACTACAATATTGATTATAGAGTTATATATTTTTGCATGAAGTGAGGGCAATAAACAATATATTTCCCAAAACGGCTGTAAATTGTTTCTTATTTTTTTCGAAATGAACAAATTCACTTGTAAAAATGGCTTTGGTTCTATTTTTGTTGAACTCTGAATTTTAGAAACTTGCAAAAGCTACAAAAAAAACTAAAAAGTATATGCAACATTTGCAAATCACTCTGATTTTGTCAGGACAAAATAAACGACCCAGTTGCCGCTTTTGCTACTAAACGATTTGCTATGAAACGCTGGGAAAGAATGGGGAAAATTAAAACTCCAAAAACCAATTTTCGTATTTTTGAGATTTGCTAACTCGGCAACGGCGTCTCATTATAATATCAAGATAGGATGTTTTTTAAAACATTATTATCTCTTAAATTTTGTATTAATTTGTAATAAGCATTTTGTCTGATTTAATGTTCACGCTGGAATACAACAGCTCATTATTGTTTATCAACAGCTGTTATAAAATTTTAATGACAAGAATATTGCTCAGCGTCGAGTTTTCAGTCCTTTCAATTCTTATTTATTTATTTACCGACAAAAACAATTAACACTGTGTGTTATGAACTATGGGAAGAAGTATATTCTGAGCACGTTTTCCTAAATTCTGGTATATCTACTCTATCCCGTATACATGTTTAATTATGAATACAAGTAGAAAGACGCGTTTTTTGGCAAGAATTGGCCAGGAAATATTCGCATCCGTGTAATAAAAAATATTTGCAAAGGCAAATCAGCTACAGATTTTGGCTATTGTTCCTCATTGTGTAGGAATTGACTACTGTCACGAGAACATGTCGAAGAACAGTTAATAAGAATAACTTCCCACTGGACTCTAGAAACCGTGTATAGGAAGCGAAGTTACACTTAAGTTCAGAAGCAATACAAAAGAACATCTCAACATTCGCTCAATGGATGAGGAAAACTGGACAAAAAACCTGAGTGAGAAGCATGTCATTGATCCAGAAGTTGAGATAGAACAATTGTTACATGCTTATAATTCATTTTTGGATGATTAGTATCCTAATTTACTAACACATTTTAATCCCATGTGGTGTAATTTGTTCTTTTTTCTAAACCTTTTCTTTGACATTTAAACGCAGTGTATCTATTTTGACCGATACCTTAAAAATGGTGGAGTACGTGCCCGGCCTAACCTTCTTTAACACTCGATTTCATGGCGTCCCCACCCTCTTTATGAATGAGGGAGGAGTCTCCACTTCCAGGACTTCCGGTCTTCCTTCGTGGTGTTGTGGACGAGCTCGGCGCCAAAGCTGCGCAGAACAGGAAGTTGTTCGGGTGCTACGTCCTTCTGCCGACTCATGGTACGTGCTACCGCAACGCTACTTCCTTTTGTTTTCTTTGGCCCTGGTGAACTGAAGAACTAGTTGAATACGATGGGTCTATTCACACTTATCGCATCAATTAAATTCAAATTATTTTCACAATCTAATGCGTTGAATGGCAGTCTCGCGCATTTTTATATATAGTTCCATGCTCAACACTATGTCATTTATGCCATTAAAATGTGATTTATTGAGTCGTTAAGTTGTGTTGGTACTCATACCTAAACATTTCCTAAGATTCTCGCGGAGATGTGTAAACCCTTTGACCTCTGAATGCGCGATTGGTCACTTTTGTTCGAACATTTATCCATCCTTGGAAATTACGATGTAAACATTTGCTTTCGCGGATATAACGTAATGCTAGTGAAGGTCGGCTTCATCAATATTTACAGTACGAGAGCAAACTACATAAAGTGATATAAAATAAGATATGAATATACTGTTTGAAAAGAACTAATTTTCAAGACCCTTTCTCCCAAAAAAGAGGAAGGTAATGGCTCATGCGTTAAAGAAAAGAGAGTCCACGGGCTGCAGTTCCAACGAAGGAATAGAAGTCTTGTTTAAGAAAACTTTTAAAGAATGTTTAAGAAAGACTGCAGCTAGAAAGCAGAGGTTTCAGAATGTTATGAGAATGATTAAACTCTCTTCGCACTTATTTGAAACTTATTCAAAATCTATGAAAAGAAAATAATGATGGTATTCAATAGCAAAGTAAAAGTCTTCGGTCATTTCTATACATTCATCCACTCTTCTCAATTGCCGATGTATTATAGATATTTATATATGTTGGTTCACTATTATTGTTTTCCTACGTTCAAAAATGCCAGGAAGAGTCACGGCACCATCATATCACTTACACCAAAATAATTTGGACCGGAATATGGTCCACAAGAGTTTTTAAACAACCAATTCTGTTCGAATAGTTTTCGTAAACTCTTCCGCTTTCCCATGATTCGCATTTCTTGCACTCTTCTCTCAGCGAAACGCTTCTTTTTCCTTCGTTTACATTGACCGAAGGACAGAGGTCACAGCCTCGACACTATCCAACATGCCCATTTACGTTGAGATGGGACCACCGCAAGGCTACGACGCATGTGTTGGTCTCTCCTCGACACAATTCCTTAGGCTGAATACAACGCTACATCTTGTAAAAGGAATGAAAGATGTAATCTTACTAACCAGACAAATATCCTTTTTTCACGTACATAAATACATAGTACGGATTACGTTTACATTTCATTTATCTTCAAGGATTCACCAATTTGGGGAAATTTTCTGTAGTTTGGAGAAATACAGGAGAACATCAAAAGAAACACATGTGGATTAAAAAGGAGCTCTATTATAAAAATACTTTCTGAAGTTACCTCCATTTTTTTTTCAGAGAATTGTATCTTTAACTTTGTCATCCTGTCGTGATTCATTATATGTTCTTTGAGCATAAAGCTCGATATGCTAACCACGTATCATATGATATATTTATCTTTTTAAGGCCTAGATTATGGCAGAATTTTTTGTATGTATCATCCTCTTTTGGGTATCGAACATCAAAGTCACATACCTTAAAACGTATTGATAGTGAACACGTTCGCGATTTTTATACGGATTTTTTTTATTTCCTAGTGCTAATTTCATCTTCCACGTTATTTAGAATTCGTATTCATCATTCTCTCATTTATCCCCAATTCCTTTTTCCCACTCGCTTCTTCTTATTGCATTATATAATTTCTTACGGTACGCAATTGTCCTAATCTTCTGGTTTCTTAACTGTTGTGGGTAATGATACACATGTGTACATAGTTGAGCTCACGAACACAAGAATAGTCTGCGTGCATATCTCATATTTTCTATGATATTAGTAAAAAGACTGAAAAGGAAAAAAATACCAAGGAACCGACATCTGGCAACAAGCCGTAATTATCCGACAGAAGGTAGCCGAGGACCCCAAGGTGGGAGCGTCGTGGCTCCTCGGGTTGTGGGTCCGAGTCCCACTAGGGATGCGACATAGATGTCGATGTTTTCAGAACGTCGATGGTTTTATAGAAACATCGATTTTTTTAAAATCAGCGTATTAAAGCCTATATTTTTTAATATTGTTGTTCTGTGACTGATGTTATAAAAAGTTTGATGCTTTGATTGTCAATGAAGAATTTCCATAATCACAATTTTGTAAAAGTTAAAAATGAAATAATAACTTAAGGTACCATTGTCAGGTTGTGTCCTAACAAAGGACACGCTGTTTGTACCATCTTCATGGAGTATCCAATGTTCTTATTATGTTTTACTTTTGTTTTCAGTTAAATAATAATTGTAAATAAATTATTATAAATCAATAAACAAGGGCACTGTCAAAATAAATTTTGTTACGCACAAAGTTGAAGTTAGAGGTTACTAACTGACCTCTAAGATACCAATGTTTAAAAACATGGATGCGTTATTAACATCGATGATTTAATTATGAGCATCGATGTTCAGTCACATCAATGATTTATGTTCGATGTCGCGTCACCGCGTCCTACTCGATGTGCATATGTGTACTCCGCAACGTGCAATCATAATAAAACATACGAACATTTTTCGATGTGCTTTCTTTAACTTAATCGGTTTAAGAGGATGAGTGATCCTGAGCAGTTCACGAGGTATATGCATAGGTTGATCGAAAAAACAAATGAAATTGGGCACATCATGTTTTACCTGATTGTGCAAAATAGGGTTAGATTTGTACCATGGATTTTACGAGTTAGAGTACGAGCATTGCTCTTATGAGATTTGATTGTAATATTCTGAACACATTAGATAAGCTAGAAAGGAAGCTCCACTGCTGACGTTTCATTCTCGCATAGAGAAAAAATAGTTCAATAGATAATAACAATGTAAAGAACATGTTAAATTTCGACTATTGTAATGAAGTTCTTCTACTCACATTGAATAATTTTATTATTAGATGGATGCAAGTTGTTTCATAATGATAGTCATTATGATACAGCCTCATTAGAGTACAAGTAAAACTCAATTAGAGAGAAATTTACAAACCAAGCATTGAGAAGTCTTTGGTCATCGTTCTAGAAGATTACGTTCTGGTAAGACGACCCAGGACAGGTAATGAAATGATAAATAGCGAAATGATAAAATATTGAACGATAGTGATTTAGACATGAAATTAACACTGCCAAAAATACGATAAAATGCAGAAATAATAACTATATTCAACTGTTTATTATTATTATTATTATTATTATTATTATTATTATAAGTCATAGAAAAAGTACTGTAAGAAACTCGACGCAATGGATGTTAAACACTCGTATGGAGTTACCGACACTCGCTCGTTCCTTGCTTGTGTCGCAGTGCACTTGATACCTATTAATTAATTCCCATCATTACAGAACATCTTCATAAGTGGCAAATCACACATAAACGTACTATGACAGACATTTAGACCAGTTTGTTTGTTTAACTATAGGATAACGTTATTCCGAAACCGAGCAAGGAATGCGCGGTCCTCCTTGCACACTACGTTGTGATGCGTTATTGTTGTTGCCTTATTTTACGTGGCGAGACATTTTACGATGCGTTGACATTTCCGGATGTGTCAAATGCTATGGTCATGAGTCCCGTTCGTGTAATAAATATTTTTAGCCCGGGAGGTGGCAGTGTTCCTCCCCCGCCGAATGGTGAGATCCAGCCTCGCCCTTCTGCAGGCGATTTCTCTCTTCAGGTATCTCTCCCAGAGGGGACAGCCCCAGCTACACAGCTTAAGCTCCCGCCTGGTCTTCCAACATGTGTGGTGGCGTAGTGCATGTAAATGTGTGTGTGAGTAAGAGGAGAGGATAAGGAAGAGCAAGAAAAGATCATGCGCGGTCGGTGGCCCGTTCGGGTACTGCTCTGGCATTCACCTGGTATTGATCGGAGAAACCACAGAAAATTACCGAATTCTCCTCGAGTCAGTGACAGAAGTCGTCCTATACCGCGATTTTCGCAACTCTGCCCCTGGCAGGTATCAGCGGTTGACAGTTTCATCTACTTGAGCGTGAACGTCAACATAGTGACGTCACTGTGGTGATGTTCAAGCCCCCCATAGGGTGAAACCGTTTGCATTAACCGCAGTAATCCGTCACCTTTGGAACTAAAGCCCTATATTCCGCAGGTCCGAGTCCCCGCAGAGTCCACAGTGATGTTGGCTCCAAGCGAACCTAGCCGGTGCGCTGCGTTGTGCGGCAGGCCCGTCGAATAACGGCTGCTGCGGCGGCTTTAGTGCAGCCTCCCGGGGCCGGCGGGGCGTCGGTCGGGGCGTCGGGGGCGTCGGGGGCGATCGCGCGGAGCGTAACGGCCGATATCGTTCGGTTCGGTCGGGCCACGGCGCGCGGCCGCCGTCATCGCCGCCCGAAACGCTTAACTGTACCTTGAGTGATCCACTTCGACCCCCTCCCCGTGGGCTTCTCCAAGGACCCCGGGGAAAGTGACTTGCTGGTAATGACCTTGTCTCACCAACCGCTAACCCCCTCCTCGCAGCTCGCGTACTGTTTCATGAATGGCGGCCCGGCAGCTGCTTACGCCTGTGACCCGGAGAAAGTCCCGCTCTGCATGCTGGGCTCTTATTACGATTACGGAATGCGTTCGACGCCTCGCGGGGGTGGGGTGGGGGAGGCGCTGTGCGGCGCCTCTACGCCTGCTCCGCTGCGCTCGCTGTCTGGCTGTCCTCCGTCAGCTGATGCACCGTGTCACACAGTCATCGAATACTGAGTTGAATGTCTATGTCTGGTTACAAGGAGAACCGGACAGTTCAATTGTCCACCGAAAGTTCTGGAGATGCCACAGTATCAAGATTTGTTCCTAATAACTTGTCACAAATCACTTTTAATCTGTGAATACTGTGAAATGGAGATGTCTAATGACAATATTCCTCGAAGATGTATTTTTTATTCTAAACAAATAGCATGAACACGTCTTTGAGAGTTGCAAATTGCAATAGTGTTATACAAACGTAACTGCAGAAATGAGTAAACAAAACCTGAATTTCTGTTATTACTTTCTATCCAACTTACATAATTATTTCGTGTTACGGAACAAAATGAATAGTGTGTAATGATGAACATAAGCCAGAAGCTGGGGTTAGAAACCTTTTAAACCAGTGTGTGGGAAATTTGGGGAGTAGCGATAAAGGGGGATTATTGTGCTACATCTGTATTATCTTGTGCATCGCGAAATTTTCGCGAATTAAAAAAAAGACAATGTTTCCTATGCTACCTTTCCTTGCAGCACCATGCAGCATATAAGTTTCGTCAGTTTATAATTATCATGTAATTCCTAAGGCATGTGATTTAGAAATTACTATTGCTTACTGAAAAAATGTAGAAAACAAATTTGAAGGAAACAGTTGTTTATTGCGAAAAAAAACATTTGAATGTGGCTCGTCTAGAGATACTAATTGCTTGCAAATAATATTTCTTCATGAAACATGTTTCATTTATATGTTGCAAGGTAAAATATCATTTCAATTCTTGCCTATTCTTTCTCTATCTGAAACTTGTGTTTTATGGATGGTTACAATACATATCTGATAAATGTTTCAAACTGTGATTCTTACTTTCTAATAGAGAATAAGTTAAGAAATTATATGAAGTATCTTTGCGTCTATCAGTTGTCTAGTTTGCTTAATTCCCAAACTCGAATAGTTCTTACATTTATAAGTGATCTCTCAAATCTGCCTTTATGTTGATTTTCTTGCGACAATGAATTCTATGCATCTCTACCTTAGTTACGTTTTGAAACTGTTTACTTCAGATTCTCGTTGATTATTGGTACTCTTTACGCTATTTAAGTTAATAATTCACTTAATATCGCCGAGAATAAAGATCGATTTGTTTAATAGAAGAAGTCCTAAATAAAGGAAATTTTCATGAATGAATTTTTCTCAAATTTCGAAGAGATATTGAAGTTTCTCCTCTTTATGAGAACCGGAATGTTAATCAGTAAAATCTCGATGCGTTATGAGCATTTCACACCATAAATTGATTGATTTCCTGATACAAACGGGCTACATTTCCGTTACACATTACCATTCTGTTGCGATTGTTAAGAAAAAGTAAAACAGAAAGTTCGTAGGAACAAATCACTTTTTTGAACCAATACAAGAAAATCTGACCTTCCAGTAGTTTAATTATTCAATATATTTCTGTGCTAATATATAACATTAATAATAATACGAGTTCTATTTTTTAACCTCCGAAAGCAAGAGTAAAGTAAATATGAATTTATTACTAAATGTTATGTATCAAACATGGTTAATTTTCTGCATAATCACATTGAATTGATTGATAGATTAGTGTTTCCGGGGGTGTCAACAGCAAAAGTCATTAGTCCCGTAAGCGTAGTGCACGTTTTATCGAGGGGAGCTGGCTGTGATCTTCCCCCGCCGGACTACACGTCGACTTGCGGGGTTTTCCCCAACCAGCTATCTCCCAGGCCGAGACTCCGCCGAGGCCGCGCCGTTCTAAGCTCCCGATTCATCTCCCGACGTAGGTAGTCGTGTAGTGCACGTAAGTGTAAGTGTGTGTACATTAGGGTGAGGATAGGACATGGAAGAGGAAGGGAAGATCGCGCGCAGTTCGCGATCCGTTTGTTAGGGTACTGCTCAGGCATTAGTCTGGTTTTTTTCATTTTTATTTATTTTTATGTCCAAAACAGTTAAAGACTGTGTGTCACGTACAGAAGTGAATACTGTACACGTTTTCATAATTATGTGATCCCTACCCTAAGCAATATAGTATTTGAATTTTGAATAGAAAAAGGAATGAGCGTTTTTTGCAAGGATTGTTAACAAATTATTCTCTCCTATGCAATAAAATCTATTTTTAAAGGCAAATTAGTTATAAATTTTAGCTCTTACCCCTCATCTTGTCCTTCGTGAAGGAATATTTCCTGCCGCGACAGCATGGAGAACGATAATTTCAATAACCATACTTCCCAATGAACCCTAGACGACGTACATATATAATGAAGTTACATTTATGTCCCAAAGCGAAACAGGTGTCATCCTCAGCATTTGGCAAAAATCAGGACTGGACGAAAAATCTGATCGAGATGGGGGTCATTGACCCAAAAGATGCGGTACAATACTTGTTACAGATTGTTTAGAATTATACAGTCCAAATGTTAAATAATACATTAAATATCATTGTTAAAATTAATGTTAATTTCCTTTTGATGCTCGATATGGTCTCTAATTGTATAGAAACAGTTATGTAGCAGAAAAAATTGTTTACTTGGGACTTAAACGTTTCTAAAGAATTTAATAGTTTAATGTCACCTGGCAAATAGTTGTAAAATAATGAACATGTATGTGATTTTTTTTTATGGTGAGTCACCTCAGCAATATGATTACTACGTCGAGTGTTATAGTTATAGTCATGGGCGTTTGCTGAAAGTATATTCCCGCCCTTAAGTAAGTCATTTTTAACAAAAACCACTAATTCGTAAATCAAGAGACAAGGTAATGGTAAAGTTCCTAGATTAATAAAGAGTGGCTTACAAGAATCACGTGGGGATTTGCTGTTGTGTTGACCGGAGAAACCACGGAAACTACCGATCAGAGCAGCCAGCCGCTAGTATTCTTCTCCAGTCAGCGGACGACCTTGATTTAGCTATCTAGAAAGTGTCGAAAATCCTGCCACCATCGGAATTCGAACCCTAGGACCTCCCTGTCAGAGGTACTTCAGCGACATAAATTTATGCCCTGAGTCACCTAACCCGGTAAATCGCCGTGAAGGTTCAGCCATTTGTCTTAACTGTTAATCAACTTTTCCATTCCCTCTTCGTCGAACATTGCCGCCACTGATGTGAGGTGGCCCTGAACTTTGCTTTGAAGCTCCTCATTGGTCTGGGAGCTTTAGTCTCCTAGCCACTTCGTAGCTTCGCAGAAGAGACGCAAATCACTTGCTGCTAATACGCGCTATACGCCTAATTATGAAACACGACCCACCTGCTCCACATGTTTTTTGGATACTGCAGCACTGTGACGGTCGATGTTGTCATAAAGAGGACATCTCCAGAGGCCACCAATCCTCATTTGTTTGAAAGTTTGCATCGTATACTCGGCTCATTATTTCGTGAATTTCCCTTTTTCTTCGAGAAAGCGAATAGCACTACGCAGTTAATCGTAACAGCCTTCTCCACGTGCCTACAGTTATGATGCGCAATCGTTCACTACACATCCCCAAATCCTCCTACTTCTCTAGCGGTTTAAAGAATCAATCGGAGGTTAAAAAAGGGCCCTCGTATATCAATACACCTATTGTATTTTCATCCTTTATATTGAAAGCACTATTATAAAATGAGCTGGAAAATGTGAGAACAAATAAAGCAACGATTCTTCCTAGGTAGCATGATTGTGAAAGGGGAGAGTAAAAAAAGAAAACAACGGTAAAACGTGCCTTCCACAAAAAAGAGACTGTACTAACAAGCAGGCATACCAATCTAAATTACAAAAAGAAGCTCGTTAAATGTTGTGTATGAAGCGTGTTGTCTTACGGATGCGAAACCCACCCAAGGGCAAAGGCGTTTGGCGAGCAGCGAGCACCGCATGTGTGGTGCCGTCTTAAGAGGAAAATACTTAACAGAAATATGGATCTGGAGGAAACTCACGAACACTAAACAGAAAAGCAAATCAATGTTTTACTTTTTAACAAAGAAGAAAGATATAAAAATGTTAGAAATAATAAGGAAAAGAACATCGAAGAAGCCTACTGGGCACATTTCACGACGTAACACTTGCTACAAATTGTACGTGAAAGGAAATTTTTTTTTTTTTTTTTTTTTCTTCAGCTTTTTCCCTTTAAGGGGTCGCTGTTTTTCTGGTTTTGGCGAAAGTTTTACGGCCGGATGCCCTTCCTGACGCCAACCCACGTGGGGATGATATGATATATGAGGATGATAGGAGGTGAAAAGACGAACACAATACAACCATGCCCGAGGCGGGACTCGAACCCGCGACCCTTCGGTCCGAGATCGCTACGGCACTACTGCCTTAGCGATCTCGGCCACCCGGACCGGCGTACGTGAAAGGAAAATAACCGGGGAAATACCGGCACAATATCGGGGAAATACGAGGACGTCCCAAGACTCTCTTTGTGCAGATCATGCTCAATGAGATGGATTGCGCATCATATGCAAACTTTCACGATAGCGGAGAACTGACAATCATAGTGCAGTGACAGCTAAACCTTTACACTACGATCATAACGTGATGATGTTGCTGATTCTATAGAAAGAATATTAGCGTTGTTTTAATTCAATTTCAATTAAGAGTAGCTGAGGATTATAACAGCATTGCACCATAATTCCTCAAAATACTCTTACAAAAAGCAATATATTTTATTTTTGTTTTATTAATAACTATTCAGATAGAAAATTCACGTTGATATAATGAAATGTTACATGTGACAGTAAAATGGTACTGTTACTGATTCACATACTTTATTTGAAGTGGAAAACTGAACAACTCTCGTTAATAAATAAAAACCAGAGGTACTCGACCAGTTTACCTTATCCACGATCTGTCGCTATCCCTTTTCGTTTGATGTAATGTTCCCATCATCTAAATGAGGAACGGGGGTGTTTGAGTCATTACATTAGAGCGGCCACTATTTTATTCACTATCTAGTCGTTGAGAACAGCACAAAAATGGCTTCGAATATTATTTGCAGGCAGTTTTTGGCCAGAAATAATATGCGAGCGCGAATGAAACTCTTGGTAAGATCGTAATTCATCTACTTCATTTGCATTCGCCTCCTGGAATCCTGTTCTCGGCCGCCACCATGCTCAACAGACTTGTTTCTTTCTCAGCGATTGACGGAAGTGTTCAGACCTGTCGCTATCAAAGTCAAAATTTATTACTTGAAGCGGTTCCAGTCCATCCCGGGAGCAGCCTGTAGGCACGCAAGCCGCGCAGAGCTGACGTCATTTTCCCAGCGTCCACCCTCCCCTCGCCTCGACACCATGTGCCGACCCAACACAAGATGCTCCCTTCGTTTTCTGACATCATTGCCTTTTGCCCTCGCTTCACAGCCACTCCCCCCCCCCCACACACACACAAGAGAATACTGCCATCACCTTTCGTCCGTGGATTCGTCAATCAACATCAGGCGAATGCCGGAGCAGTAGCCTAACAAACGGGCCACGGACCGCGCGCGATTTCACCTTCCTCTTCTTTGTCCTATCCTCACGCCTTACATACACACTTCCACTTAACATTCTCTACAATACCACACATGCTGGGAGATCCGTCGGGAGCTAAGAGCTTGTCCCGGCTGGGGCGGTGCCCCGCTGGTGGGGGACACCATCTGGTTGGGGAAAACGAATCTTGCCGACGGTAGATCGGCGCTGAGTCTCGCCATACAGCGGGGGAAAGATAACCGCCACCTCCCGAGCGAAAACATGCATTACACTTACGGGACGAATGACCCTGGTAGTTGACTTGCTCGGAATCACTAAACAATGAATCAATCAATCAAATAATCAACCATTTTCTCCCACCGGCTGAGTTTAGCTTAGAGCCAGCATTACCGCTCTCTCTCCAGTGACTCTTACCGAGAGGTCCTAGGAGGAAATTCCCCGCACGACGACATGTAGGTCGGCGACGGATCTCAACATTCCGTGGAGAAGGGAATCTGCCGCCTCCTGAGATTAACCTAAAATGACTAATTATCAAAGCAGGTGACGTTCCCGGAAACATCAATCATTCACTCATCCCTTTCCTCCCCCCCTTCCCTACGACTGAAATGATTATTACTTTATTTGTTTTCAATAATTATATGTGAAATAAATTATTGAATTGATTTATAGTTTGACGGATACGCCGAATTGGGATAGATATACAATATACAAATAGTATTATATTATTTTGCCACCACTTTTAGGAAGTCAGTCAAAATATAAGAACTTTTAAATTGCACCGGAAATCTGCAATCGTTCTTGGCAAAGTTAGTGAGTGCGAATCCTGAACAAATGAATTTTGAGTGTTGTCGTCGTCTAATTGTGAAGTAGAAGGCAACGGTGGAGTAACTCACATCTCATAATACTATCTAAGAGACTATTTGTCATTTTATAATAAATTGCCCTTAATGTAAAGAATCAATTCTCTCATACGTAGACTCCAACTTCTGGAGGAATGTGGCTCAAGAAGGAGATACATAGGGTATTTTAAACACAATTATACATATTACATATTTAATACAACACTGTGATGTACTACATGATCCTTAGAAACATGTGAGTGCAAAATAAGCATTTGACATTAAAATAAATAATTGAGACACGATTTAATGGCCGCAGAGGGTAGCTCTTTGTTTTAAATAATACAACACAAGAAGAATTCCACCTTTCTAGCTAGAATTCCTTCCTAGCTAGACTTCCAACTCATGACGGTAGTGTCTTTTTATACCATTAATCTATTTTAATCAATCTTTAAGAAGTTTGAATCGATTCAGAGTATTCATATTTAAAGAACTGTGCATCATACCCATTTCCAGCATCACATCTGCGTTCACTAGGACATTATTATTCGTATTTTTTTCTTTTACACAATGCGTGCACATTCGATTTCATTAAGACCCTCAAAAAGAATTTTACAAGTTTATAAAATAGGGTTTCTATTTTTTACTATAACTTCGCTTGACTTAGTAAATAAAATAATATCTTCCAGTACATATCGTGAAAAACACATTTCTCAAGCTTTATGTACCCCCTCCCCTACTTCATTTAATGTGTCATATCATCGACACTCAAACATTTCTACAGAAATTCATTAAAATCATGTACTCCATACTAGCTATTGATTATGTAAATGAGAGTTGAATTTAGTAATCCTTTCGGCAGTTGTATGATTCATTTGTGGGTTAGTTTTGGTTCCCTGTAAAACACAATTTTTGGTGAATTTGTATGCGTGTATTTTGAAAGTTATTCAGATTGATTCCATGTGCTTTGTGATCCTCTCGATTGTATTTGTTTCTGGTAAATTCCGCTCACCTTGTCCATCTCTGCGCTCTGTATTACCACCCTCGCCTTCGTCTCAGCCTCTCGCACCCCCGAAGCAAGCGCAGCCGCCCCAACCCCCTGTATTCCCGCCACCACCACTTGGCTGCCGCGCCGCCGCTATCTACCCGCCCTCCAAGCGCTGCCAGCCTCACCCCCGCCGTCACACTAGGTCCCGCGGCCTCCTGCTCATCGTCACGAAAGGCTCCGAAGGCCGCGCCCGGGACTGCGCAGGCGGCCGGCGGGGGAGGCAGGGAGCAGGTAGCGGCCTCATCGACCCCCGCCCGCCGCGCGCTGCTCAACTCTTCTCCCGGGCAGCGGCGCTCAGCCGGCGACGAGGGCGGCGGCGGCGGCGGCGGATGGGGTGGGGGCGGCTGCGCCGGCGGTCCCCGCCGCCCGTGTGAGCACCGCTCCGTTGCCCCGCGCGGCACAGTGGGTCCGCGTGACACAAAAAGCGCGCGTTCAAGATCTGCGATACCTCAGCTCAGCAGATTTTTTCAGATAAAGCTAACATAATACATTTCATTTTTTCCCCTAGGGCTTACCCTTTTCTTCTGGATGGGACGCATATTTGACCATAGGCTGGACACCAACACACTCGCGGGTCCTCTGATCTGGGGACGGACCGAAGCGCTGAGTCGATACATGTCCTTAGCCACCCCGGACATCCAGGTTTCATGACTGTTATAAATAAATTCCAATAAATCTCATAACGTTTATAGATAAAAAATTGCCGACCTGCGCAGCCAACCTCTCCTGCTAGGTTTGTAAGTTAAATGCTCGCGTAAGCCGTTGTTTGTTTTTCCTTGTGCCTGGTGACGTGTGAACACTGTCCCACACAATCATCTTTATTATCACTTTATTCACTACATTGTCTAGAAAAGCAAAATATCAGGACTCCACACTTGGTCAATTTTCATTCATAGAATGGTTCTAATAGACTTCCCAATACTGTAGAAGAAAAAGAAGAAATACATAAAAATATCAAATGAGAAAAAACGGGTGAAGAGTTTTGAAAATTTATATTTTTTGAACATGTTATTTCTCCGTGAGTGATATCAGAAATAATTTTTAACAACACATCCCATTTAGACACGATATTACATGTTTGGCAACATCGAATTTCGAATTGTCAAAAATAAGTTCAATATTTCTTCTACGTATTTATTGTGTTGATTATATCGCAATCATGTGAGCTATAAATCCTAACATTTGAATATTTGGCAATTTTATCACAATTATCACCGTACATTACAAATTCTTAGGCATTTTGAGACTGATAAGGATTTTACAATTTTTTCAACTCCCTCGTATGGAAAGTTTATCGGTGAAACTCTACCTCGAATTTTTGGCAAAAATACTTTTTATACATACGCGTTACCTCCATAACTTGTTAATTTACTGTTAATTTTAATGGAATCATTTTTATTCAGAATCTTCAATCCTTCCTTTTAGAAACTCTCCGTAATCAACCCTTTCAAATCTAAGATTTATCAATCCATGTAATTTGTTGTGCACTGCTTTCTGATTATTTATATGTCAAAAAAGTAATGTCTATATGACTGTTGGAACACACACAACACCAATTACTTAGATTGTTCGCAATGCTGGCTTAAAACAATATTAATTCATCAATAATCGACCATCATATCTTCAGCAGACAATTTAGGGGATAAAAGTAGCAATAGTAATTGAGAGTTCTTATAAATATAACCATTACAGATAACAGAGGATTCACTTTTTGACAACCTGATGAAAGCTTTAAACAATTAGCCGAAACGCCGAAAATGATATATATGGCTCATCCAATGGAACAATTACATAACTGTTAAATTGTGCGAAAGAAGAACATATACTGCTGTAATATCGACTGAATTGTTATTTAGTTCTGGTCCGCGTAGGGAAGTTATGTCGTTGCTGAAATATCAACTGATTGTAACCTCATTTGAGAATAACAACACAGCAGTGGTGTTAGTATATTAGTACATAAACCTCTCCCATTTTCGGTAGAACATTATCACAACTGCCTTCTATGGTATATTCTGTGAAATGAAGAGCAGACAATTTACAGCGGAATAATACCATAAATGTACAATAGTCACCTTTGCTTCACATTCAATCGAATACTACAAGTATTATGACTCATTTGTTCCTCGTGACAATGTTCACCTAACTAACTAATCGAAATCGGCTCGTATGACAAAAGGCTCCTAAAATTCTGGGGACCAATGGCGCAATTGTAATAAAGTTAAAGCAAAGGTTAATACCAGAAAAATTCTATTAAAAATTATACTTTTTTGGTAAGAAGTAATATTTGAGACAAGTCATCATACTTTGTATAAATTGGAAATGTATACTGCCTTATGTAATTAGCTTACTGAAATATACCCGTGGTATAACATACTACAACAGTATATAATGTCTTCAAATTCCAACACGATATTAAATTATATGATGTATTGTAAACATTTGTATATATGGTCACCTTGTAAACTTGACTTATTAAAAAAACAAAAAGATGGCATCATGACTATTACTGCAGGTATAGTGTTGATTCAAAGCATTTTACTTCAGAATTTTGCGTCTCACGTAAAATTCCATTTTCTACACTTACGTCATTGTTCCATTAAATGAGCGATATAATGTAATAATAAAAATTTAACGTATTGCAATATAAGTGTCCCTGCTAAATACATATTGGTCCATTCTTGACAAATTGACCTTTTCTTGCAGCAAAGTTAATTGCGCAGTGTCTTTTCTTGTCATCCGTACTTGCTTCTATCATTTTAATTTTTTCCGAAGCGGCGTTTTTTGCAGCGCGCGCCTTGCGGCCCTTCGGTGGGCGCGCGGGCCGCGTCCCACGCCGCCGACGCCGCCGGAGACAGGTGGCCGGCCACCAGCCACACACCGCCGGCACGGCGCCCGCCTCCCGTTCTTCTTACGGCGGTGGGAAGAGCGCCAGGTGCGACTCGGCCCCGACCTCTCCGCCCCCGGACAACCCCCGCGAACCGCTGCTATGCGCCGCGCCGCAGCCTCCCCGAGCGCGCTCCGCCGCCCCTCGCACCCCTCACACCCCGCGCTCCCTCCTGCGGTCGGCTCATCAACTAGCGCGGCCTTTGCCTGCCGCCGCCTTCCGCCTTCGCTCTCTCGCTTCCGCTGCCGCCGCCGCCGCCGCCCTCGTCACTGGAGGTGCAGCCACCGGTACCACCACCCCAACACGAGGGCAGCCTACGGGCGCACGAGTTTTCAGCTTTCTTCCCTTCACGGCAGCCCTGTGCAGGCAAGAATTTATTCGAGGGTGCACACTTCAGGTGCTACCTTGCAGTTTAAGTAATTAGAGAGAGAACTCCTACTTAAATTAATAATTCAAACAAACTTAATTGATTAGTTATTCCTTACCGCTATTAAGGTTATTAGTCGCGTAAATGTAGTGCATGTTTTCCCCTCGGGAGGTGAAGGTAATCTTCACCCGGTGGATGATAGATACGGCGCCGATCTACCGTCTGCTACCGGAGTTTTCCCCAAACCGGAGGTACCCCCATAAGCAAGAGCCACCCAAACCGGGACAAGGTAAGCTCCCGACTGGACTCATGGCGTGTGTGGCATTGTAGTGCATCTATGTGTATGTGTTTGTGTGTGTGTGTAAGTAAGTGATGAGGGTGGGACCTGGAAAAGGCGCGCGGTCTGTGGTCCATTTGTTAAGGTACTGTCCCGGACTTCGCTTGGTAGTTATTCGAGAGACCACGGAAACTACCGGTCAGAGCAGCAATCGCTAGAATACTCCTGCAGACAGCGACTGAATTCCACTCAGCTATGTAGCTAGTGTCGAATATCCTGCCACCGAACCTCCGGGTCAGAAGCACTGCAGTGACATCATGCCCTGAGCCACCTCTCGCGGTAAACTAACTTAATGCTATCTAAAATCGAAATGACCTACCCAATTTTATATCAATGTTTTGTAACTATTTGATTAATTTTGATTTTTTTCTTTCACATACAGTTCATGCTTTATTTTCCGTATATATATATATATATATATATATATATATATATATATATATATATATATATATATAACCATTCCTTCAATTCAGTCACTCCCACTGCACCATCCATAACTCACCACTACCCTTCAATTTTAGTCTCTTGTTCACTACGGCATTGGCGTGCAACCGTATTAGAGCTATCATTACGAACTTACATCCAATGTACTAACATAATTTATCCCATCAAATCATCCTTCATCCCTGATGAAATCGAAGGCTCAATTATAGAAAGTCACGAAAATGAAGTAAATAAATTGCCCCAGATGAAACTACATAAGGATAAAGTCCAATAAAATTGGAATAAGTTAATCAGAAATCTGATAATAAATCCACACGTTCATTAAATATTCACTTTGTGAAATATGCATCACGAATCACCTGAATATTAAAACGCAATTGCCTTGAATTCGAAAGCTACGGCGAAGATGACTTCCGCGTAGCTCCTAAATAATTGCGCATTCATGACGCGCTCATGAATTCATATGCGATTCAAGCATGGTTTATTTATATTTACATTTTTCAAGGAAATATTTACCTAATTTACACACGCCTTATGAGTCAAACATGACTAAACGTCCTGTCAACGTATTCCGTACATTTATTATATGTCCTAATGTGTGGTGTATGCATGTATGTAATATTACGTATATAATATTCCCAAGAATGTTTTTCTGGTAACACAGAAATTAAATGAAGACGTGAATAAATCTTTCAGTGATTTTAAACTTCATTTTCATACCAAGCAATTAAGACATAATCGGAAGAGACAAGTTGTGCAGTCATAACTTTTTTACTGCAGTTTATTTACTAACTTAACTAAATATTCAACTCATTTTCAGGTTCGCAAATAATCAAATAACCTGAACGTCATCCTTTGCATTCTTCTCTTATTTTGTATTAAGCTTTGGCATTTGAGTAACGTTTCCTTTCCCGCCTCAAACTCAATTTTAACTAGCTGTGAAGTTAATATGATCAAAAAGTGATTTAATTGCATATTGACATATTAAATTAAAGTTGCGTTGGGGGTGCAGTTGTTTTCCATGCGAGACAACATCGACGCCTTGCATCGTTGATTAATTTTTTAATTAGTGATTCTGGGCGCGGCAACTTATAAGGTCATTAGTCCTGTATGTATAATGCATGTGTTTTCTAGGGGGATGGGGTGATATCCCCCCGCTTGGATGGCGAGGTCAGGTGCCGGCCCACGTGTCAGGAAGTGGAATTTTCCCCAACTGCGTACCTCCAACCAGCGGGGTTCCGCCCCGGCCGGGGCAAGCTCTAAGCTTCCGACTGGTCTCCCGACATGTGTGTCAGTGTAGTGCATGTAAGCGTAAGTGTGTGTAAGTAAGGAATGATGATAGGACAAGGAAGGGGAAGTAAGGATCGCGCGCGGTCCGCGTTGCGGTGGGGTACTGCTCCGGCATTAGCCTGGTGTTGATCGGAGAAACAACGGAAAACTACCGATCAGCCGGTCGATAAAATTCTCCCCCAAACATCAGTTGAATTCGACCTACCTATGTCTAAAATCCTGCCGCCGTCGGAACTCCAATCCTAGGACCTCCTAGTCAGAGGCACTGCAGTGACATTAGTTGATGCTCTGAGCCACCTAGGTCTGCCCTTCCATCATCTTTGATTCAGTAAACATTAGCTTCCCAAAACGTGACTGCCGTCAAACTCAGTAGCTCCATCTGTGTCGGACAACGCCACTAGCCCCACCGCCATCTATGGACTCCCTACCCTCTCTTCTCCCACCCTTCAGAGATTAAGCACTGGTGGAATGGCGGTTGAAAAGTGTAACGGTAGATATACATGAAAAATGTAGAGTATTAATATAAAGAAAATAAAGTACATTTTGTAACAACATTGATTGGCCATCATTAACAAACATTACAGGATTGCAAACAAAAATATTATATCTGTAGTACAAGAATATGAAAAATACTCATGTATTTGTCAGCCCAAAACAAGGCGCCATTACACTGAAATGATGTCATTATGAACACTTACACCGGCTGTGTTTAAACCAGATTGCCACTGTCTCTGCATCAACTGTAGCCGGGAGGACCGGGATTCAAGTCCCAACGGTGGCTGATTTCCGATACTAGCTATATAGCTAGATTGGATTCAGTCGCTCTCTGGAGGATATGTCTCGAGGCCGGCTGCTCTGATCGGTAGGTTTTCGTGGTTTCTCCAATGAATACCTGAATGAACAGTATCCTAAGAAAGATGCCACGGGCCGTATGAGATATTTCCTTCCTCGTTCTGGTCCTATCCACTCCCATTACACACACACGCACACACATGCACTTCACTACCACATTTGCCGGGAGATCAGTCGGAAGCTTAGAGCTTGTCCCGCCTGAGGCGGTGCCTCGCTGATGGGAGATACATAGAGGGGGAAATCCCTCGTAAGCCGGCGAGTGGCGCCGGATCTCCCCCCTCAACGTGGAAGGAATCGCCGCCCCCTCCCGCCATAAAACATTCACTACGCTAAAGAGATTAATGACAACAGTAATTTACGTGCCCGGAAACGTCAATAATTCATTCAATCAATAATGGATAATTACTTTCATAAATAACAGTTGCATTTATCATTAATCTCAATAACAGTGAATCAAGTTCTCAAACCCCAGTCCCATTTCGTTGCGTTGGCCTCCCGCGGGTCGTCTCCTGTCTCACGTTCCCGCGCCATCTCCGTCCTCGCGGGCCGTTGCTGCCTCCGGTGCACCTTGCCGCTTCCGCCCAGCTCCCGCCGCGGAAAGCCGACCGTTGACTCCGGAGCCGGCGGCGGAAAACACACCGCCAGCGCTCCGCCCCGCCCCGCTCCGCCCCGCCCCGCTCCGCACGCCGTGCCGCGCCCGCCTTCCCGGGCCTCGCGCCTCTGCGCGGGCTGCGTCAATATTTGGGCCGCCTTGAGCTCGCGGGGGAAGCAGATGCGAGGCGCGGTGGATGCAAGGCGAATACCGGATTTTGTTTCTCGAGTGGCTGCTCAAACTTTGGAAGTGTGTTTTTTTCTATTTTGAAATGTTCGGAGGAAACGGGACAGGAAATGGTTTTACTGGAGCCAAGAATGTGCGATATTATGAAGCAAACATTACCCAGTTAATTGCTGTAATTGAGTTCAGAGATTGCAGTTCATTTACCTCAATTAAATGTGTTGTCCGTTTAATATAGTTTTTGAACACCCGGGTAGGGCATGTTGAAAACAATGGTATTTTGCAAACAGGTTTTCGCACATTAATTTTACCCTTCTCGGACTATGTATGTAAAGACTTTCTACGTTCGGCAAAAAGATACGCATAAACCACTAATTTTGGCAAAGAAACGTCGTATCATAATAAACATTAAGTAAAAAAAATAATTACGGTATCTAACTGCATACCAAAATATAATTTATTTTAATTACGTTAATTTCAAAATATTAAAGTATATTAAACATTTCTAAACATTATTAAATACGAGTGAGTATTGTTTGTAATCCCTGCTCGTTTCAAACAATTTCTTCTTTGGGTTGGCGAAGCTCACCGGTTTACTGAGAGAAGTCTTTTAAAAATAGTTTTGTTCATTTCATTTTTTTTCTATACACACGCCCGAGAGTGTCCGTCCGGATGGCTGATATCGCTTAGGTAGTAGTGATCTCGGACCGAAGGATCGCGGATTCGAGTCCCGCCTCGGGCATGATTATATTGTGTTCCTCCTTTCACCCCCTATCATCATATCGCGTCACTCGCACAGTTACCATACCGTTACAAGCAAAAGTGGTCGCTAATGACCTAGTAGTTGATGCGACCTTAAATAACAAAAAAAACGAGACTATAATTATTTTCAATTTTTGCGAAAATGCAAAAAACATTAAATTCACAATAAGCAAAAAACTAGCACAAAATTATGACTATAAAGAATATGCATTCCTGAAGTGGCTTTGCCATCTTCACGGACGTGAAGAAATCTTGATTACAAATATTATGGAGTTCATGC
Organism: Gryllus longicercus; assembly: GCA_038098605.1. Classification (NCBI taxonomy): domain Eukaryota; kingdom Metazoa; phylum Arthropoda; class Insecta; order Orthoptera; family Gryllidae; genus Gryllus; species Gryllus longicercus. The sequence goes on from JAZDUA010000198.1 coordinate 945,882, forward strand.
TCAGCTGTGGCCGGGGTCACACCTCAAAGCGCTCCGCGCGATAAGCTACCGCAGTTAGTGTTGTGACAGTCTTGAGATAACGTGCAACAAGGCTAAGTGGCGTAGTATTCGCAGCTTTTGCCGTTATTCACATTTGTCAAAGTTTCATTCAAACAAGCGATTATAGGTTTTCTTCATTTTGGATAGTTAATGCAAAATGAAGCCGACCAATCCACGAGGTTTGTAGTCGGCTTCGAGGTAGTATCGAAGGCCCTATTAACACTACACAATGTAGACAACATCAGTCGTTTCTCCAGCAGTGCAGTGCATCAAGTACAACAAGAGTTAATAACCAGTGTACCTATGGATACAAGTGGTCAGGCATCTCAAAACCCGCTCCCCGCTGAAAGCAGCATGAATCCGGGCATCACAGTTGGTTCGCTGCACCACGAGCAGTCGTCATCATCATCAGCATCGTCATCAGGAAATCTTGCACGGAAAAGGTCAGTGATTTTTTGTTCCTCACGAGCATGAAAATAAAAGCCATGAAAAAGATGTTTCTGATAATCCGTTAGACCCCAGTTTATATAACTGCAAACCTGACAACCGATTTGGTGTATTGAGTGATGATGAACCTTCACCAGAAATCAATCGATTTCAATATCTTAGAGATAATCTCAGTGAACAATCAGAATTATTAGCTAAAATTCCCCCAATTTTCGTTGCCAGTATCTCCAACCCAAACAATTTCATCAAGGAGCTGATAAATAAAGTAACTAGTAAATTTGTAGAAGACTTCAAAAACAATAAAATAAAAATCAGTGCCAACTGAATAACAGAATTCCGCAACATTAAAAACCTCATAGCGGCAAACAGAAGTTTCCATTCTTTGAAGGACCCATTAAATAGAAAATTTTCTGTTGGATTTAAAAATCTGTACCATTCCATAACAGAAAAATAAATCTTTTCGGATCTCAAACCACGACACCCATCAATTATTAAAATCACCAGACTACATAAAGACAATATCCCAATACCAGTAGTTGCGGCCGAGTTTAGTGGCAATGAACCCATAAACTTAATTCTTACAATCACTCAAATTTGCAATCATCGTGCCACTACTGAAAGACGTCGGAAACCATAAAGTCCCATCCAATGCCAACGGTGTTTGGACTACGGACTCACGAAAAATAACTGCAACTATGTAATTAATTGTGCATACTGTTCTGAAAACCTTATTCAGTGTTGTGTCCCAGTGTGAAATGTGAACTCGGTTTGTATTAACTGCAATGGTAATCCCAAGGGTGATACCAGAAGCAATTCATGCTCATTTTATAAAAAGATTACAGAGCAAAAAAAAAGTGACCATCCTAAAGACAGTACTAATGTATCCAACTCCAAAAACCCTCGGTCTCCTCAAAATCATTCAAGAAACCCCTTTCCACAACAGCCTCAAACCCAGCCCATTCAAAACTTTACCCATATCTCATCCTTGAACAAACCATCTCCTCACAATTCGCAAAACGTCCATCATTCCAATTAAACGCACTCTAATGAAACCCACTCCAACAACCCAATAATCATCACATCAATCAACTCCATCCCCTGCATCATTAACTTCATCAACTCATTTATCCCATCTACAATTAGTACTATTCAAAGTTCCGTAACCGAATACTTAAGCATAAATAATGGCAGATAAAATTCAAAGCAATATCATCCTAAACTGGAATGCAAACTAAATCACGAACAAAAAAACTGAACTCATCCATTTCATCCACCACTACAACGTAGACATAGCTTGTATTACCGAAATGCACTTAAGCAATAAAAACAAACTATTTATATCCAACTTTGAAATATATAGATCGGATAGAACTGATTAGAAAGTAGGGGCGTACTCATCGATATAAAACCTATACACACACACACACAAAACCAGGAAACTCTCCCGAAAACACCAGCGTTAGAAACAATAGCAGTATCAATAATATCTAACAACCACCTTTTGAAGATTATAGCTGCATGCAAACCCCCCAACGTAAAATTAACAAATACAAACCTTCAAAACTCATTTAATCCTAACGTCAAAGTCGCGCTAATAAGAGAAGCAATTGTTGCCTCAACATACTCCATTGCCTAAAGCTAACTCTTAAAAAATTAACTGAAAAAAGTTCTCCGAAACACTAAATATTTCAATACCCAAAATTTAAATACTAAATACCCCCCCTCGAAATAGATCAATCTGTTAACCTTCTAACCGACCTCATTAGTGCAACCATCAAAAATTCCGAATATACTACCACTAACACAGACCACAAACCTATAAATAAACTATCCCCCTACATCTTAAACGCAATATCCGTAAAGAACAACCAAACGACTCTGGGCGCGCCTAAGAACCCGAGAGTTAAAGAAAGAGCTCAATATAATCACAAACATAGTAAAACGTCTTATCAAAAACCACAATAATGAGCAGTATATTAACCTAATCCAATCACTAAACGCCAGCAACAATACGTTATGGCAGTTCACAAAGAAATACTAAAGAAAAAACTCTATCCCTCCTTTAAACACAACCCCTGGTAAAGCCTTATCATCGATACAGAAGGTAGAGGCCCTCGCAATCCATTTCGAGAGCACTTTCTGTGAGAACATAAGTGCCCATCCCTTACGTACTATAATGCTATATACGACAAAATTAAACTTCTTCTGTCCGATCAAAAATTAATTATTCGTCTCCCACTGAAATTTCAGAAATTATCAAGAAACTCCCCAGCAAAGAAGCTTCAGGGCACGACAATATTAATAACATAACTAACAAATAGCGGCCATAGCGTATTTAAACAACATATTCAATTCATGTTTCAGAATAGAATATTTCCCTCATAATTGTAAACACGGAGCCATCATCTCCATAGCAAAGCCGAACAAAACCCTAACAGCCCCTGAGAGTTACCGCCCAATCAGTTTATTATCCACTTTTCCCAAAATATTTGAAAAAATCATATTAAAAAGACTGTAAAATCACCTACAAGCAACCAAGGCCATCCCCAGGGCACAGCTCGGTTGTACGGAAAAAATCTCTACACAACATCAATTACTAAGAATCTCAGAGCTCATTTATTAATCTTTTGGAAAAAACATCACACCATAGCTGTATTTCTTGATACCACTCAAGCATTTGACCGAACTTGGTACCAAGCTATCGTATATGAACACATTCAAATAGGCACTCCACAGGACTTTAGGTCAATATTAATAAATTTCTAAAACAATAGATCCGTCTCAGTTATAGTCAACAACTATTTATCTAACCCTAGAATAATAAACGCAGGACTCCCACAAGGCTCGCCGTTATCACCCACTCTATTCAACCTTTATGTTGCTGGCATACCGACACTAAAAAAATTTCGATTGCGCAATTTGCCGACGACACAGCCATTTTTATCTCCGGTACAGACCTCCGCGAGTTGAGAACTCATATCCAACTTTATTCAAATATGATAGACAGTTGGGCCACCAAATTTAAAATTCAATTAAACCTTAGCAAAACGGCTACAAAAATATTTACATTAAAACCTCACTCCCCCTCTCCTCCTCACGCTAAATAACAATACAATAGATTGGTACCCCCTAATAAACCCATTAAATACTTAGGTTTATTCCTAACATACCAAGTTAAATTGGGGAAAACCTATAAATGTCAAGGCGACCCACGCCAAAATGAAACTGTCACAGCTACGAACTTTAATCTACAGGAACAGTCCAATATACTAAAAATCAGCCATAGCCGTTTACAAAACAATCTTAACACCGCTAATGCTATATGCGAGCCCAATTTGGATCAACTCTGCCAAAACGAACATTCACAAACTACAAGTTCTGCAAAATAAATTCTTAAGAATAGTTGTTCCTGCCACTTGGCATTTAACCAACAACCAACTCCATAATGAATTTAACCTGGAAATTATAGAACAACACATCACGTATCTGGCCTCCAACTTTTATTTTAACCTACCTCAAATCTCAGCCCTTTCACCCTTCAAACTGGCCAAAACCCCCATGTTCCAGACAAGAATAAAAAACAAATATCCATTCCATATATTCCTAAAAAATTGAAGATTTAGATCCTGACTGAGGACCCCTTAGCGGGTATTCCTCCCCCTTGTAATGGTATGTAATGTAAGTTTAAGTATAGTAAGTCTTTTAACACATATGTGTAGTTATATTTACTGAGCTATGTACTTCTGCAAATATAAAAATAAAAAATAAAAAATAAATAATAATAATAATAATAATAATAATAATAATAATAATAATAATAATAATAATAATAATAATAATGTCGTTCTCGAAACGTGATTGGCCTCCGCGTTCAGCAGGATTAGGCGAGCCACCCTCCTTGCACGAGCGGTAAAACTTACTGTGTTACCTAAATACTAGATAAGTTGCTCTTACATATTTACCATATGAACCGAACAAATAAACAATTGTTGCTCTAAAGAATTAATCTAATCGTCTGTTTCCTGTTCTCTCATAAAATAAACTTGCATTGTTTCATTCAATAATATTATGTTCTTCAACGAGCGTAGAACGATTATTATTCACGAGTTTATGTTTACGACACGAGCGACGTAGGAGTGAGTGTCGTAATTTCTTCGAGTGAATAATAGACATTCTACGAGCGTATACGTTCCCTACGACTTTGAAGTAGATGTTATAAAAATACTAGAATCCACGTTACTGCTATTAAATTTCATATTTATATATTAAGCTGTGCGCTTTAACCTTACGAAACGGCCACATCTATTCTCTGACCCTATCAATTACCAACTCGCATGCTATTTCGTGGTTCACCTGTCTTACGACAGTTGCAACCTACCGCGGGAGAGTGCCCAGAGCTGCTGCCCTCTGGAGGCGACTGCAAGAACCCTGTGTCGTGCGTAATGAACTAACACGAATGTAATTGGTCGACAGCTATGCAAGAATTATATTATCGTAGGCTTGTGGAATCGTCATCCTTTCTGAATCCGATAACGTGCAGAAACGCATACAGTCTGGAGTAGTAGAGAAAGAATATTCATATAGTACATATGGCATCACTCGCGTAACTCTTACACTACCATATTACGAAATGATAGTTCATTTAATGTTCCTATTATGTGTATGAGTATCTTATTGCAATAATGAAAAGATATGAAAATGCTAAAAATTAGTTAGTAATACACGTGATGCTTTGATACTGCTTTCTACAACATCCCTACCACAAAAACATCCATCTCGAATTATCAAATTACCGTACCTTGAGATGATGAATAATTCTACAATTTCTCAATTTTTTTAGCTCAAGCAAATTAATCATAATCATTTCAGTGTAGTATTGTTAGCTGATAAAAAATAATACGTATCACATGGAAAGAAAGTTGTCTAATTTTTCTAATTAATACAGACGTCAAAATTAAATCACGTTCGCGACAAGTCGAGGTACGTACTGGCTACGTGGCCTTGTGGCCACTCGCATGCATCTGAGACCAAGGAACGCATTCCGGTAGTTTGCTGGGTCATTGCAAATCTAGTTGGGAGTCTAGCGTACGTGCGCGGAGAGCCTAGCAGCATTACTAGCCGTTTAAGGGTCACAGCCGGGAAGCGGTGGCGCATGCCTAAGCCCACAGCACGAAACGCCGCCGTCTGTCAGGGAGTCGCTGCCCGGACATGCAAGCACTCCCTTGAGGGGCCGAGGAGGAAGACGGGCCGGGAGAGGAGGTCGCGACCATCGCAGCAGTGGAGAGACGCCGCTCGAGCCGCTCTGGCGCAACATCGACAGCCCAGGAAACCACTGGCACACTCCGCCTTCCCGACCAACACACAAAGACTTTGCACATAGAGCTCAGGGACGGATTTCGTTTCTGCGGGCACTACAAGCGTAAAATTGAGTTGGCACCCCTTCGCAAAAACATCCTCCAGATTTACTACCAAGAAACACTAATTATAATAGCTTAGCCCTTTATACAAATACACATGACAATTAACTAATTGTTTCCAGAGTTAGACAACATTTAGCTTAATTTATAAAATTTATTATGATTTTTCTGGGGCACTCTCCCAGGATGGCGTGCTCTAAGGAACTGCTTTTTTTGCTTGTAGGTAAATCCGGCTTTGATAGCGCTGAAAAGCTAGCTAGAAATAAGGAAACAGCTACCCCAGGTTTGCAAAAATATGCATTCAATCCGGTGTTGTGATCATGCAGAAGAATTGAAGAAACACATAACCGTGGTGAAATATCATCATAAATTTGACCGACTAGATGAAAAAAATATTGCGGATTTCATCCAAGAATAGATCCTAACGTTACATGGGATATCGATTCAATCGAAAACCAATCTGTTTCTTGTGAACCAAAAATATCACTAATCATTGGATCACAAGATTTGATTTATTTAGTTATTTCCATTTTTTGCACATCTGTATTCAATAATTAAATGCAAATTTTGTTAATTCAAAAAATATTTGTATATGGAACTTTCCACCTTTAGCAAATGTTTTATTTCAGTATAATTTTCCCTGTGAACATTACCTATATTGTAGATGTGAAATGACTCAGAATATTCTAATCAAAATATCGACGATCGAATACGTG